>CP092871.1:101459253-101821097 GCA_030710605.1 Cordylochernes scorpioides
CATAAGCCGAAACAACAGGTAGAACCGAGGATTTAAATGGCTCGCGGAGTACCCTCGACATTCGAACACCAATGGCATACATCCTCGCGCAAGACTGGGGGATTCGTAACAAACGCCCGTTGTTAGCCAGTTGTCGTTAGAGTGCTGACAAGGCTCCACACGCTGTATCGAATCTCATTCCTAAGGTTTGGATAACCATTCCCCCATATATAGGTGGTATGACATCCGTAAGATGTAGGAGCAAATAGATATTTCAGGCCAACGGTCAAATTTAAACAACACAGCAACAAACGCGGAAAAAAAAATCGATAGCAGTGGGGTCAAGCGGTCAGAGATAACGGCCTCTCCTCCACAGGACCTTTACGAGTATTCACACCACATTTAAAACACAGGCTTGCATTCCCTGTTACCCGGGGGTTTCCACCGCAAATTGTCTTTCTTTTATTTCTAGGGTTATATCTTCATATAATTATTCCCTGCTTTTGACAAAATCAATGAGGAAGCTAGGGTTTGGTTTCTTTTTACAATTCACTTCTTCCTATTTACAGTTCGCCGAAATAAACAAACATAAGGCCAGTGTTATTCTCGGCGATTATCAACTTTATTTCTCAGTTACAAAATATGCGGCAATAAATATACATTTTGATGTCGCCGGTCGTCTCTTTTTTTAAGGAAACAGAGGTTGTTCACACTTAGTTATCTCGTATGTCTTCAATCACTGTAATATCTTTCAGAGTTATTGTCTAAATCCCGATATACATGCTAAAAGATACAATTTCCTTAAGTTTTGTCCATGAGTCGCTCTCAGCTCTGTGATTATTATGTATGACATAATAAAAATATGATTTTTATTATTCATTAATATAATTATAATTTAAATAATCATAGAATTAACACAGAGTTAATTCTTTAAAATCCTTAACAAAAGGAGTACAACCCAAGATGTTTTTTGTATATACTTAGATTATATTTATAAAATTATGTATGCAAACTGTTTCGTTCTTAAAATATAATCATTAAAAAAAATACAATTTTGGATATAAAAGTTATCATTTCACTTCAATCCACGACTGCATGAATGAATTGGTAACGTACCTAAAATACATCTTTTTTTATGACATGTATACTTGACCATGTTGTAGCCACGGTTCCTCTTAGAGAAACTGGTCATGGCGATGCCTTGGTGGTCTCTGAAATCACCGGCGGAATCGAAAAAAAAAATTCCATGGCCATTTAGCATGTCGTTACAAGACCGAACGTATTCTTAGAACGGAGCACCACCCGATGATCTCAGCTTGGAGGAGGAAGAACCAACTCTCGCCCCCGGAAATCTTCGCGGGAAACAATAGAAGGCGGAAAGCAATTTGTAAAATACTTTAACACACGTCATGAGAGAGACACTCGTCCTTTTTTTTTTTAATTCTTCCTGAGAAGCATTTACTAAAAATAGCGGCGCAGCATTTCCGCATGAAACCCCCGCGCGTTCTATAAACACGAAATGTCCCGCGCGATCACTTTGGAGGTCCAGCGCCGAGTTGTCACAACACAGACGATGGCCGTTTCGGGAGCTCTCGGGGCGAACTAGCTTCCTGGTTTACTAAACCCAAACCTGGGAGCCAGTCCCGAGACCTCCCATTGTTTCTCCCTGTTGAGAAATGGGAGATTGTCGTCACTGGGCAGTACAGAGTCAGTCTCTCCTACTCGGGTCGATTACAAACAACGAATTCTCCAAAAGTCAAAATTATTATAGAACCAAATTCTCCCGATAACAAACATTACCAATCAAAAAAATGTGTTCAAACAATACCTTTATTGAATACAGATTCTTCTGAGAGATACGGAAAAGGAATGGAAGGGGGAAAATAAGAAATAAATTCGAATTTACAAAGTTTATGGGAAATGTTTTGTATTAAACATTATTATTATTTATTTACACGCGCAATTTTGACAAATTAAAAAAAAAAGTTTTCGTCGAATTTCCTTATAGTTCAACACGGAAGATCGTTTCGTTGTTGTTTTTAAAGTGAAACGACGCGCTTAGGTAAATTTTTACAGCAGCCAGTTTATGATTGGAAGCACATACACTCATGTATAAAACTTAAGGAACTTTTTAGCATGTATATCGGGCCAATAACTCTGAAATATATTACTGTAACCTTTATTGAATACACACGAAATAACAAAGTGTGAACACCTCTGTCTCCTTCAAAAACACAGACGATTGGGTTATTAAAGAATTTCCACTTCCTTAAGTTTTGTCCATGAGTGTACATGCCAGTGACCGGAGAAGTTAGTTCATACGGCCGGCCAGTACTGTGCCACTAGTTATTTCCCACCAGCTCGAGAATATGCCGCAGGGAAGCGTTCCCACGCCTTCAGTTCCGTGGATATCAAAATAGGCATCTGGGGTGGAATATCTTGATGGGAGGGGGGGACTGAAGATTTCACCAACACCTTCATTTGTTGGCGATCTCACGTTACATGGTAATTCATATGGAATCAAGAAATTAGCTTGTACAAAAAATAATTCGCATTCAAATATATATATGTCATAATATATACTCTTCCTGGAATAATAAAACAAACCTACAGCCAACCCAGAGAGAGATGGGCAGCTAAAGGGTGTCACTTTAGACATCACGACATTCCAAGGGGGCTCCTGGGGTCCGTCACTTAACACCTCGGGACTTTGAGGACAGTTGGTATTCGACACAAACGGCCGCCCGGTCACTTGAGATATCAACCACATTCCACTGGGGTCCCGTTTTCTTAGAACCTCAGGACTAATTAAGACGGTTGGAGCATTGTATTCGACGAAAAACGGCCGCCCGGCGGACAGCCGGGCCGGCCATCTCCATCTCTCTCTGGTTGCCTGGGTTCTTCATCTACCAAATTGTGGTGTGATTATTTCTCTTTCCCCACATTATTATTATATTATCACATATATGTATAGCTTTCGAGCCAAAAGTAACTCCCCAACAGGCACCCCATTTCTCTACAAGACCAAACTCAGCAAAATGAGCTTAAAAGAGCCAAATATTTAGGTGAAGAAAGAGGAAAAACTCTTAAAAACACCTTCTGGAGATTTAGCACCCACTGAGAACTATTTCAGAAAAGAAAAATATAGCAATAGAACTCTATAATTTCTACAGATCAATTGTAAATAGATTCATACGCAAAAGAGGTAGTGAGGAAAGTTTTAGAACAGATGTGTAAATAAATCCCTTTTCAAACAAAGGCTCACGTGCACAAGGGGAAAGGGAGAAAAAAAAATTGTTCTTGTATGGCGACTCCATACAGGGCAATGGGCCCTAAAAAGCCTTTTTTGTTGTTGTTGTTAAAAGAGCATGCAGTTTGGAAAGAGTATAGAGAATTGAAGTAAAAATGTTGTACAAACATGATGGCTGGTGTGAAGGAAATGGTTTCTTGAAACGAGACGATGTTGAGTAAAGATTGACTCCTCCCTCCACTTCAAATGCACTCAGCGTGTTTAAGAACGGGGTGGGTAAGTATCCTCGAGCATTCTTGTTTCACGGTGGTTCCCGAATGTGAGGGGAGGAAACTGTCACAAGGTGCTGGTAACCCGCAGCAATGTCAAGTCCACCTCGCACATTGCTATGCCGCGTCGATACACTAGCAGGACTTGTGGATATTCTCAACTAGCCAAGTATTTTGGGGAGGGAGCAAAATGAAGTCCTCCATGAGAGGGATGGATCCTCACCTGATGATATCTCCCGAGCCTCTTGCCGTAGGTGGTCGATACGACAGTGGCTCCTCCTCCACAAGTTGAAACTTTTCTCCCAAGACATGCCAGAACCTGTCTGGGTTGGTTTTATCCTGCTTCTGGACGGTGGACAACACAACTCGGAACGACGTTCAAGTCTTTCTGTTGAAGCGCGCACGACGAGCTTGAAAAAAAGCTCCAACTACTTCTTGAAACCACAAACTTGGACACACCGCGAACATCCCCGTTGACCAGTAGTCTCATACCAAGCAGGCATCCACATGCCACGATACAGAGATTTCGACAGCCGTTATCCCCCAGTTTGGATATAACCAAGGAGATACGACCTCGAAGTGAATGAGGAGACCACCGCTGAGTCTAGAAACGTCCTGACAAATGTGCCGAGACCTGACGTGTCACTTAAAAAAATCTGTGTGGGACAGATACAGAAAAAATAATGTGTGTTCCTTTATTTTTATACCTATATTTTGAAAATCATTTGTTGGTTGGGAGTTTGTTCGAGCTACCTCAACAAATCGTGATTTACTTCCGTGACTCACCATCCAGAAAAATATAATCCTATCATCGTCGTGCAACGAGGGCGTTCATTAAAACAGTTTGTTTTGCTCAGAACGATATGCCCCATCACCAGTTTGGAAAATTTCTGACACGTAAGCCAACAACCTGTATAGCACGGTTAGGGCGATGCCCTCACCAGCTAAAATTGGCAGATTCTGCGGATAGGTTTGGTTGCTATGAAGCCACCTCCCCAATACCGATTACGTTGTGCATAGGGGAGTTTGAATAACGTTTTGACGTATTTTTAAACGGAAGAGGCGCCCTTGTTGCATATTATTCTATAGATATAAAAAAATAGTCAGTGGACGAGTGGGTAACACCCTCGATTCCTGACAGTCATGAACCGGGATTGAATCACGCGTTAACATTTTGTTCATTGTTGCAATTATCATAAACTAGGTTGCTCTATTTTGAGCGGTACCTAATAAAGTGATTTTGGAACCGAATTCTATAGATACTAATAAAAATTAGCGAATGAACCTATTTTTTTGTAGAGCAGAACTTTTTTGTAAAGGACAACACCTAGTTGCAGAGCAAAAGTGTCCTTTAGGGAGAGGTGTCCTCTTACTGGAGAGTTGCTAATTAATAAAACATCATTTTGGGAAGGAAAACTATCCTTTGTAGAGTCCGTCCCTTAACGGGAGTATCCTCTCATGGAGGTACTGTAGTGCTATATCCAGGTGTGTGTGGGCTGAGGAACCACACCAAGGTGTCGGCAGGCACCAACCCCCGTTGTTACGTCCCGGAGCAGTACCGGGGGACAAACCGGTTCTCCACGGAGCCAATTACCTCTCAGCCCGGGAATAATGTTTCGGCCTGTCTTTTAATATAGCATTGTTTCTTATGCCGTGGTGGCCTGCCTTTCCTAGAGCGGTGGGAAGACATAGCAGAGCACGAGATCTTTTTAAATAACCCGCGATGGGAGACTCCAAAACTATACCTACGGAGATCTTCTTCCATAGATAGCATAAATAGAATAAACAACACGTGCAGCACCGCTCCGGTAAATATAGTTTATATTACTAATATTTCAGTGTATATTTGCCTTATACTATGAAAGGGATAATACTGTCACTCTTAGTACTCGTGGTATGCAACAATAAATATGCAAATTTACTCAAGGTAACGCACTATGCAAAAAACTCAGTACGAAGCGATAATGATGGACAATGTGGCCTAAATATAAACTTACCATCTGGGAATATATCTGGTAACCAAAAAAGACTGCTATGTATCATTCTGGCTCTATTATTTATCTCAGGCATTGAACAAAACCCAGGCCCCCCAACCAAAAAGCAAACTACATTGACTGCGTCAGTACACTCAGGAGAGAGAGAATCAATAGATGGCGAGCTAAAAATGCTAATCTTAAACATGGCGACGGAAATAAAGAGTCTAGGAGAGAGAATTGACATCAGACTTACCAAAATAGAGACTCGAATGGAAGATTGGGATAAGCGATTCTGCAATATAGAGGAGAAGCTAACTAAATGTATAGAGTCTCAACAGGCTACCGAAAAACTGGCTTCATGTAATTCATTAAAGGTAAATGAACTGGAGGCTAGAGTCGAATTTTTTGAGACGAGACTGCGTGAGCCCAATCTAGTGTTCTATGGTATTGAGAGGGAGGGTGACGAAAATCAGGCAGATTGTAACTTAAAGATTCAAAACATAATTAGAGATAAAATGGAAATCGGAGATGATTTAAAAATAACAAAATGTCACCGACTTTCACGCGGATCCAATGCACCAGTTCTTGTTGTGGTGCCTGATTATGCTGATAGAGCAAAAATATTTAAAAATGCCTACAAACTCAGAGATACTAAAATTTCGATAAGTAAAGATTATAGTAAAAATGTTAGAGAGCAGCGGCGCATCCTAATTGCAAAAAGGAAAGAATTGGGTGAAAGGGGAATAAAATCGAAGTTGAGAGATAACAAGCTTTTTGTAAATGATAAAGTCTGTAAAGTGATGAATGGCCAAGTTGTTGATAGCACAGGAGTTGCTATATAGCAAAAACCTTGTAGAAACAATTGTGTAAATAGAAGAAATACGACATCAAAATCACAAATTAATTCTCCGCCCCATAATCAAATAACGGAAAGTTACTACGACACAAATACATGTAAATATGATTCTCAAGACGATGACAATGCAAATTTTTCTGAAAATTCGCGAGACATCGCGGAAAAAATAATATGTTGGAATATAAATGGTTTCTATAGGATTCTTTCGATATTTCCACTCCTCGAGCACATAAAGAACTACGAAATTTTTGCTCTACTTGAAACATGGTGCCTGAACAGGACTAACATAACACTAAAAGATTATCAAATTATCGAATTACCTGCCACCAAAGAATCTGGAAGGGGAAGAGGGTCGGGGGTATAATTGTCGGTTTTAGGGAAGGCGGGAAATATAGAGTAGACAGTTCTGAAAAGGATGGCACTTGGTTATCTATTTTCTTATCAACAAACACAAGAGCCCTCCAACATGTTATCTGTTTAATATTTGTATACCTTCCTCCAAACCAAATACAGCTGCATAACTTAGATAAACTGTTTACATACATTCAAAAGCAAATAGCAGATGGAAAAGAAATTATTTTACTTGGAGACTTAAACATCAGAACTGGGAAGTTGGGAGGACTACACAATCCACTTAATTTCCAGCTCCCTCTAACATCGGAAAGAAGGGCCAAAGATCATATAATATCATCTCTGTCTAATAAACTTCTTGATTTCCTGGAATATAATTCTTTGACAATAGTTAATGGAAGATCTAGAGGTGATAAAGATGGAGATTTTACATACATATCTGAAAGAGGCTCTTCAACTATTGACTATTGCATACTCTCACAGGGTTCACTACAAATTTTACTGGACTTCAAAGTCGATGACCAACTGTACTCTGACCACCACCCTTTGGTTTTAACGATAAAAGGCCAAAACTTCAATGAGAAAAAAACCAAACGGGAAGATTATAATATTACGAGATATAGATGGTCAGCCGATGGACTCGCAATGTTTAATATGAAACTGGAAGAATTGCGGGAAAAAAACATACCAGCCTCCGATGACCTTGTATACACTTTCAATCTCACTGCTTTGTTCTTATGCATACCTCTGGTGAATCCTGTATAAGGTCAGTGACCCTAAATAAAGGCTTTTTTGTTGTTGTTTTTGTTGTTGTATACACTTTCAATCAGCGAATTTTGGAAGCAATGTCATCTGCAAAAATAACCTACTCAATTAAGGGCGGCCCCAGGAAATCTAAGCCGTGGTTCGATAAGGACTGCTATGATATGAAAAAACTGGCAAAAGAAAGTCTGAAGAAATATCGTAAAACAAATAGATTGGAAGACAGAGAATGTTATGCTTCTTCCAGAAAGAAATATCTCGCTTTATTGGATCTAAAAAGGAAAGACTTTGATAATGAAAAACAGGAAATACTCAGAAATGCTAAAGACTCAAAGACCTTCTGGAAAACTATTGCGCTCTACAAAAGCACATCTATAATCCAAGGAGAAATATCAACAACAACAACAACAACAACAAAAAAGCCTTTATTTAGGGTCACTGACCCTATACAGGATTCACCAGAGGTATGCATAAGAACAAAGCAGTGAGACAACGGAAATAGCGATATATACAGAGTAAAAAGAGAAAGAAAAAAAAAAAAAAAAAAAAAGGAAAAAAAAAAAAAATAATAATAAGAAAGAGGGAAGCAAGAAATCAACACAAAAAGAGTAGCAGTAAGAAAGTGAGGAGTGAGTATCACTTGGCCTTCTTCTGAGATATGGACTTGTGGAAACCATAAAACGCCGTAGCAATATACTTATTCTGGGTCATATTGTCAATTATTGATGGAAGTGAAGCACAGAGTTGCCCAGTTTTGAGCATAAGGGTTCTTCTTTCTTCTTTCAGAGCAGAGCAATCAAAAATATAGTGAGTGATTTCATTTTGTAGTTTTGAATTACAGAAGGTACAAGTCGGGTCCTCACCGCAGAGCATCTTGGTGTGGTTTTCTCTAAAAAAACTTGAAAGTATTCTAACTTGTGCGAGTAGTCTTACAACCGGGAAAGGAGAAATATCTATACAGGACTGGCTGAACTTTTACCGCGAACTAATGACTACGGAGAAAAATTTGAGAATTTGTAATTTACATAATGTGATTTCTCAGAACGATCCTTTATTGGACTCAGAGATAACCAATGCAGACATATACAAGGAGATAGCTGGTTTGAGGAGTAACAAGGCATGCGGGCCCGATGGCATCCCCAATGAAGTATTAAAAACACTCCCTGATTCGTACATACTGCTGTTGAAACAACTCTACAATAGTGTTATGACGACTGGAAAATACCCAGCAATTTGGACTAATTCCACTATACACCCAATCTTTAAAAATGGTTATAAGAACAGCCCCTCCAACTACCAAGGTATTGCACTGATTAGCAATGTATCAAAGCTTTTCACATCAATCCTAAGATCACGACTGGAGGAATGGGTCGAAGGAAGAAGGGTTATACCCGAAAACCAAGCGGGATTTAGAAAAGGAAGATCATGTATTGACCACATATTTACACTAACTACTTTAATCCAACTATCATTAAGAAAAAAGAGGGGAAAACTATATGTCTTTTTTGTCGATCTAAGGAAGGCATTTGATACTGTACCTCACTCAATACTTTGGAAAAAACTTTACAACCTAGGCATAAGTTACCAATTCATAAGTACGATCAGAAGTTACTACGAACAAGCAACTATAGCTATCAGATGGAAGGGATCATTTACGGAAAGTATTAAGATAAACTCGGGAGTCCTCCAGGGAGAACCACTTTCCCCACTGCTATTTATATTATTTATCACGGACTTAATCGAAATTTATAATAACTCAGACCTGCCGAGTGTAAATTTGCCAGAATTTGGAGATATCCATTTATTGCTGTACGCCGACGACATAGCAATTATAGGTGAGTCCAGGATGAACCTCCAAAAGAAGATCAAAATACTGAAAGAATATCTCGATGAGAACTTAATGACACTAAATGAGTCCAAGTCAAAGATTATGGTGTTCCGTAATGGAGGTAAACCCTCAAATAAGGATAGATGGTTCTGGAATGATAAACCCATAACAATAACTTCAAGATATACATACTTGGGATTCCCTCTGACACCAACAATAACAACTACTCACCCGGCAAATTACTTTAAAGGAAAAGCACTTACAGCAATTAACGCCACACACCCAATATTAATAAAATCAAAAGCAAAGTCAATAAATTTATCAACCAAACTCTTTGATACAATAGTGAGAGCTGTCCTGATGTATGCCGCTCCATTGTGGGCAACAGAGCATAAAGACTTATTGGATAGTATACAAGACATATTTATCCGTAGGTTCCTGAATCTGCCCAGATACACTCCAGGCTACCTAATCAGATTAGAAACCGGTCGTATCTCATTGAGTGTAACAGCCTTAAAATTAACCCTGAAGTATTGGCTGCGGGTGTTGAATATGAGCAGTGACAGATTGCCACGTATATGTTTTAATAGAACACGGGAACTGTCTAATGCTTCGGGCACACCCATCGGTTTCATTAAAAAGCTCACCAATCTGCTTAACAATAATGGATCCCCTGCACTTGTTTCCTGTGATGACCCTGAAACGCTGAGGAGCGCGATTACAGGGCTCTTAAAAACAGCGGCAGACCAATCTATACAAAACGACCTTACAAGAATGGATAAATCTAAGCTATACTCACTACAAAGACATTCACATATCTTTCATGACGGAGGGATACCTTTTAGGAGATTTTCCTTTCCCGGTTGTAAGACTACTCGCACAAGTTAGAATACTTTCAAGTTTTTTTAGAGAAAACCACACCAAGATGCTCTGCGGTGAGGACCCGACTTGTACCTTCTGTAATTCAAAACTAAAAAATGAAATCACTCACTATATTTTTGATTGCCCTGCTCTGAAAGAAGAACCCTTATGCTCAAAACTGGGCAACTCTGTGCTTCACTTCCATCAATAATTGACAATATGACCCAGAATAAGTATATTGCTACGGCGTTTTATGGTTTCCACAAGTCCATATCTCAGAAGAAGGCCAAGTGATACTCACTCCTCACTTTCTTACTGCTACTCTTTTTGTGTTGATTTCTTGCTTCCCTCTTTTTTTTTTTTTTTTTATCTTTTTCTTCTTACTCTGTATATATCGTTATTTCCTTTGTCTCACTGCTTTGTTCTTATGCATACCTCTGGTGAATCCTGTATAGGGTCAGTGACCCTAAATAAAGGCTTTTTTGTTGTTGTTGTTGTTGTTTGATAGCATAAATAGAACAATCCACACAGTTATCTACCATTGCAACGCCACCAGCGCAGCAACACGCACCTTTCATATTTAACAAAACGGTTTTGTAAGAAAGAAGATGGTGTCGAAACGTCAACTATTTCTAAAGTCAATTAATTGCATAGGGAACACTTCACGATTTAGCGCGTCATCCTTGCGCAGGAGCCATGCTCGCTCTGTATCGTTGTACCGCCGAACAAGTGTGTACTAAAGCGTGTAGTTAGTTATCCCAAGCACGCCATGATAATCATGGTGGGGGGCTAGTTAGCGACTGCTAGTAAGTGCATATTTTGAAAACAGTTCGAATTTTTCACTTATAATAGACATTTTTATTATTTTTTTTTTTTAAGTGCCCGATATGGGATTCGATCGCCGGAAAAATCAACGGTTTGTATTCACTCTTCTACCAACTCCGTTGGGGAACCAGTGGGAAATATGCTACGAGAGCATACGAACACCTTTGTTGGCCGGTATTGTGATCAGGGTGCACGGACCGATCTGATCAAGACACCACCAACTCCCTTTAATATGATTGGGTAGACTAGGTTGTGTGTACTTGCTATAACGTGGTCCTCTCGTACTTCTACCGTTATATAACGCCGACTCCGTTAGTACCTAATTAGTATGAAGGAAGACACAAACGGACGTGCGCTGAAATATAAAATATTCCAGCCATATTTAACACAGCTAATTCTGGAGGCGTCTAAATATAGTCACGATAACGCGGGTCGTTGTGATCTAAAAATAGAAATATAATTATCGCAATGTTACAAGGAAGTAAAGTATCGGCTCAGAAGGAAGGAAAGTTTCTGTCGCGAGGTTGCCGCAACAAGAGCAAGCCAAGGTACGACGTACTCCATATACACCCCCATCACGAAGAGGGTAACCTTGCCGATATCTTCAGTCACAAGGCTCCAATCGTGCTGGTATAAGACGCCTCGCGATGTTATGGAGCAACAAGAACACCCAAGCAATCGCGTCATTACTTCCTGTAAACCTGCCGGTTGAGAGATGAAAACAATCTCCATCTACGAGAACTCCACCAAATCGTAATCCGCTCATATTTAGAACGAGGATCAGTGGATGAAATGTGGGAAACATGACATCGGAGAAACCAACACCACGGCCGAGTGCAGGGTCGTTATCGAGAGAGAAAGAAAAAAAACACCCCCCACCGCCATGTTACATAATCCATATCCATTCAGGATAATGGCCCGGGCTATACGACACCATTAGCCGCCACAAGGCTGCTATATGTGAGGGCTCACAATCCACCAACGGAGTTGAAACCCCCACGAATGAATCAGCAGCAAGGCGTGGTCCCAAAATAGGCAGCAGCAGCCGTCCCTCCTATTGGATCGATTGACCGGCAATACAACACCAGGAAGAACCATTTAAGAAATGGATTGCCCGCAGTCAGGGCGATTTGGACGGACATTTATAAATTAAGGCTTCTCGGCGGGACCTCTAATTGGAAGATGACAAGCTCCCCACCCCTCCCTCCCCATTCTGAGAAGCCAATCTCCCCCACAACTTCCTGCTCACGCGGTTTCTCAACAAGGAAAGCCGTCACCAGCGTGACATCGCCAACCCTGTTCTCCACATTTCTCTTTAAAACTGATACCATCGCTTTTGAAGGGGAAATTGTTTGGGTAACATAAAAACTTAACACCTTTTCCACCTCCGGTTCGGGGAGAGGGGCACACAATTCCCGCAAAAAAAAAGTGAAAGAAAGGTAAACAAATTTAGGGAAAACGTGAATATACCGCAACCTGCCCGCTACTAAGTATGTCAGGTCCAGATGGAGTCTTCCCCAACACCAGCAAGTGAATCAACGAGGTATTTATATAGGAAAGCGTAACTTTCTTATCACGCGCCTGAGGATATGTAAACAAATCCACGGCTCCGATAAAAAAAAAAGCTATCGGGTAAATAAACGCGAGAGATTGTCGGCTCCAGCGCTCATACAGCAGACAGGTAATGAGGCATATTCGCTGAGTTCCTTCCTTGTGGATAAAATACAAAAGGCTTCTATAGGTCCTACAGGGGCGGGCGGGCGCCTGACTAAACACCCGCCCACCACCTCGTGTAAACACACCCGCCGTTTTCCTCGAAAACTTTAAAAGAAGGAAGTTTTTCTTTCGTATTCAGCGGGCAGCAACTTCCACTTTCCGATATTGTCTCTCTCTAGTACGCCTTGTTCGGCGGTACATTTACTAAAATTGGAAGGATACAGAGAAGATAGCATGGCGCAAGGATGACACGCAAAATCGTGAAGCGTTCTCACACAAACATACAGAGAATTCCGTTATTGCTTGTCTCTCACACTGAGGAATTGCAAAGAATCTCATCCACCATTGAGGACCGCTGCCACTCAATCCCCTAGCAGAGAGCAACAATGCCGGCCAATGGTGAGAGAGGTCACAATCATGGCAGAACCATCAATCTCTTCCCCAATTGGTCAGAATTGCCGCCATCACGTCTGGCATCCAAGCCTAGCTGGTGCAAGATAATTAACGCTGGTATATAATAACTGTGTAAAAAATACACAAGATGTGCTATGACCCAAATACTGGGGGAGGGGGATGGATTATTTATTAAAATATTATTTCCCCCCTTTTTTAATTAGAAATCCAAAAGAAAATATTGGAAAGCAAAATATAGTTCTAAAAAAAAAGCGGAGGGAGAAGGGGGGCGGAGGGTAAAAATTAATTTCCACAACAGAAAGTGTTAATTAATTTATGCATTTTTGATGTTGTTGTTGGGCCTGTTAATTTAGGTGAATGGGGGGAATTATGCAGGGTCTTAGCAAGCACAGAACACGGGTCATTCAAATAAATGGATACACACCTGGTCTGAATTTCCTAACAGAAATATATTCATATATTAAAAAAATGACATACTTGGGATCTGTGAAAGAAAAATAAATTTTTCTCAAAATATTTGGAAGGAATTGCTCCCTCCCTCTCCTTATCAATTTATTGCACAATAAAGTTGAAAGCAATTTACAAATTCTTGTAGATCACATGGAAATCCTAATTTGATCACCAATCTATCATCAATTCACCAATTGCTCCTGTGGAAACTGAGAAGAAACAATTACCCTAACCAATGAATCAACCTCTCTTCTTTCTTATCTCCACTCAATCACATCAAGGTGTCAAGCTTGTAAATCTTGAGACTGCCGGGGATGAGTAGAGCTCATCAATGGTTGAATCAATACAATCAATAATGTGTTTTGGGGTTGCAGGAATCAACGTCTATCTAACTAGAATATGTCCCATTGTGTGAGGCCACTACACCAGGAATCTTCCCAAGAAGAAGAATTCCTCTCTCTCCACAATCCCAACCTGGCCAAAAAAAGAGGAACAGTTCTGCGGAGCCCATACAAGTTGCATGGATGTGGGGTAATGGAACCTCCCTAATGGACCATGTTAATAATGCAGCATGTCCTGGAGAGTAAATACATCTCGGGCGGGCAGGCAGGCCGGGTAAATATTGGATAGAGAATTGGATATGAATTCACACACACAAAATTCACCCAATCCAACCTTTGTAAATGTACCCTGCAGGAACTAACAATCTTGTTGAATTTTCTTAAGGGAAATATTTTTACCATGAAATTGTGTTCCTGCAAGCTCCAGTAAAACATTGAACTAAAACAGCTTCCATGTAGCACAGCCATCTCCAGAGACTGACCATCATGGAACAACATCCTGTTCTGAATACTTCATATCTTCCAATTCCAGAGACCATTCTATTAGGTTATCACACACATGCAAAGCTTTTATTAAGACACCAGTCAGGAGAGATTCTCCTCTCTCATTGCCGGCTTGTAAAGATATCCTCACAATGATCAAACACCATCATGTAGTAGAGGAGAAACTATTAGGTTACCAAACCAATCCTTCCATATTCTACCTCTCCCTTCATTCTTCAATCCCTCCAGTACGGTCAATAGTCCTGATAATCCTCTGACTACATCTCCAGCAAACTTCTGTTCAATTACTTCATTTGTCATCCTCTCAGGACTGTGGGAAGGCTGGCAAATTTAACTTGGAGACTCGAAGTGGGATGTACAGAGATGTTAGAAACAACATCCTGGTACAGTTCACCCGGCCACTGCCTGCTAATATAGCTTGGCACCTGCAGCTCCAGAACACATTTTGGCTTGCATTAGATGCATAAACAGGACCTTGGAGAGAGGCTGCTGCTTATCATAAAACAGCTCGAGGAACATGGAAGTCATGTTATATTTACACATGGGGATACGAAATAACAACAATCTCTCCTGATCAAATGGTTGAGAAAACTGCTAGATTCAACAACCCTAATTCTTAATTGTGTTACCTCAATGTCTTCGTCACTTTTCAAAAATTTTAAGATTGTATAATTAAAGGACAGTAGCAGAAAAAAAGGCCACCACTTTTTAAGGGTCACTTTTCGCATAGTATTATCTTTTATCCTGTATACAGTAGAACCTCTCTGTAAAGAACACCTTGTTGCTGTATCATCCTTTAGGGAGAGATGTCTTCTTCCTAGATACAGTGTATAACCTAATTCAACACTTTACTTTCCAACCAAATTTTCAAATCCCACCTCCACAATAAGGCTTTTTTTTTTTCATTCAACCGAATATAATTCAACCAAAAATTGGGTTGTTGAATTAACTTTCTTCTAACATCTAAACTACTTATAAATAGGCGCTGCAGCTTCCCGCTGTAATCACCCAATGACTGAAGGCACCCAGAGTGACATGATGTCTAATGAAGGGGAAGACAACATGTGTGGGCTAACAATCTACTGTACTCTAATTACTTCTGGCATAATTAGTACTCTACCTTAATTAGAACCCAATTAAAGTATCTCTGATAGGCAATTATTTCTGTACTATGGCAGCTAAAGGTACAAGTGAGAGGCCAACCCGGTGGTCTCTATTCAGACTCGGTGTTGGAAGACTCCTCATGACATGACAGAGACCACCCCAGTAGAGATCATGTTGATGTGGTCGTTGAGTTTCCTTATAGTTCAACATGGAAGATCGTTTCGTTTGTTGTTGTTTTTTAAAGTGACGCTTAGGTCAAATTTTACAACTGCCAGTTTTTGATTAGAAGCACATACTACACTAAAAAGACAAAACTTAAGGAAGTTGTACCTTTTAGCATGTGTTCGTGGCTTGAATGTTCAGTAAAGGATACTAAGAAGCACTTTGCCACTTGTCTTGAATTGTTTTATTGTCTTTGGTTTTAGAGTTATGAGTAGCTACCACATGAATTTTAGAATACATGAAATTGACTTAGATTTTGATACTAGTGGTAGAGAGAGAGAGAAAACAAAAAAGCTATTAATTAACCAAAACTAGAAATTTGCATACATGTTGATTGCTTTAAAATTTACATATTAAAGATTTATATTGTACAATTGAATTTAGAATATTTTGGCTAATTTTCATATATAAAATTGAATTTAAGGAAATTATTAACTATAGGATCCAACATACTCCCCCGGCTGGGAAGAGATGACCAGAAAATAAAAAAAATAAAAATAAAAAAAGAGTTCCAATAGTATAGATGCTGGACTAATTGATTCCGACTATGTAGCTAAGATTACAATTCTCATTGTTTGAAAGGTAATGGAATCAGCTTCCATCTTTGAGTATCCGATTGAGGTGAATCTTGGATGAGATTTTCAGATTCTTTGGCCAGTTCTCTTTCGGGAACTGCTGGATTATCAGACTCTGCGGCTGCTAAGTCGGATTCAATAGGATCTTCCCAAGGTTTTGATTCAGCCTTTATGCATGAGCCTTGTTCGGTCGATTCCTCTAAATGTTCTTTGGAGAGTTGTCGACTTTCTGCCGCCTTCTCAAAATCTTCCAGATTGACTGCCTTTTCTAAAGCTTCGGGTCTTAAGACTTCTTTCTTCAAGATTTCTGGCCATTCTATATATGCCGATGAACTGTAATTTTCTTCGTCGTCTTCAGATTCCTTGACGTCTTCTAAGCATAGAGAATCGATGGGTTTCCAGCGGGATAATTTAGCCTTTTCACCGCTCTGTAGATAATCCTTTGTTGATGTATCCACAATTTCAACAGATACAGCTTTCTCTTTGCTTGCAGATTCATTAGCTTCTGTAGAAATATTGATTATACCACTGGTAGCCTCTTTAGGTCGATTAAGATCAGCTTCAACTACATTGAGGTGAGCTGAGTCATCATGGCACAGTTCTTTCTTATCCAGAGCTTCTGCACTGACCACTGGTTCTTTCGAATATTTGCCTTCCGAATTATCAATAACCGAAACTTCGGAGATTTCAATCTTTGGAGTCCCGATATCTTTGTTAGACTCTTCGTCTTCAATGACAAAAGTGGTTTCTAAAATTGAAGAATCTTCTTGATTATCATCAATAGCCTCAGGAATGTCGGCATTCTCAGTTAAGAGATTTTTGATAAGTGATTCCTGGCGTGGGGATTTTGGTTGTAAGAGAGGGAATTTTTGATTTTCATTTAAATAGGAATACTTGAGTCTACCTCCAACTCTTAGAAGTCCTTGAGTGTCTAAGAAGGGATTTAGAGAAGTTAGCTTGTTGGACAGAGGTAGTTGCTTGTTTGACTTCAGTAATTTTATTTCCGTGCAGAATTCAACTTGCTGAATTGATTTGACTAAGACTTGAATTGCCTTTGTTAATTCTCTTGTTGTCAAAGGTCCTTTCTGACGAATTGGATCAAAGAGGAGGCAATTGTAGTAGAATCTCCAACACCAAGCTGTGATTCGGATCAATTTGGTCATTGTGGAATACCTTACAATGAATTCTAGATTTAACATAGTTTCTGAATTTTGAATTAAGGTTGTTTGATCCAACACTTGACCCTCACCGACTTCTTCTTGAATGATATTGAGATTTACTTGGGTTGGTGAAGAAGGAATATATCGAACATTATTTTCTTGAAGCCAAATAGGACCCCGCCACCAAATTCTATGATTGACCAAGTCTTGAGGCATGATTCCTCTTGATGCGCAATCAGCTGGATTATCTTGACTGGATACATGGAACCAATCAGTGATTTGAGTTAAATTTTGAATTGACGACACTCTGTTCGAAACAAAGGCCTTCCATCTGCTGGCATCTGATCTTATCCAATCTATGCAGATTTGTGAATCAGTCCACAAAAAGGTTTTGTCAGGTTGAAAAGGAAATGATTCAAGAATGACTTGATTCAGTTGAGCCAAAAGCAATGCTGCACTTAGTTCAAGTCTTGGAATTGTAATGGTCTTTAATGGTGCAACCTTAGTTTTTGAGGTTATCAGATTGATTTTGATCTTTTGAATTTTGAATCTAGTTTTCAAGTAAAAAACTGCTGAATAAGCATTAAGGGATGCATCACAAAATCCATGTAGATGTAATTCTTCTATTTCAGAAGATGAACTGTTCAGGTATCTTGGTATTTTGATTTCCTTTAGGCACGATAGTTGAGTTTGGAATTTATTCCAATTTGACTTTATATCTGATTCAATTGGTTCATCCCATGAAGTTTTCTCAGTAGGAAGTTGACGTTTTCCCCTATAATAGGGTGGTGGCTTTATCTTAGGAATAATCGAAGTTTCTTTCTTAGATGAGAGTAGTTCACTTGACTGAGAAGCGAGAGGTTGTTCTGGAGTGGATGGTTGACTTGATTCAGAAGGAAGTAATTGGTTTTGTTTAGAAGTAATTTGTGGAGTTAACTTAGAGATACGTGACTTTTTAGATTTACTTGGAATTTCTTCAGATTTACTTGGATTATCTTCGGATCTACTTAGATTTTCTTCAGATTTACTTGAATTATCTTCAGATTTACTTGGATTTTCCTGTAGCCCTTTTTCCAATGCTTGAGATCTTGAATCACCTAAATTGGGTGTTGATTTAAAAGGGAGATTGACTGAATATCTGCCCTCAATGTCTCTTTTGAGGTTTGACTTGAATAATATCTCACAGGCATTCTTTGTACCCAACTGGGCCTTAGAAATTGGGACATCTTCAAGTTCCCAGAATTTTCTTATGCTGGAATCAAGTTCAGTGGTACAGTGATTGATTACCGAAGTATTCGACTTAATAGTTGAATGGATTCTCCCAGAAACAAGCCAACCTAACTTGGTATTAAGTGCTATAGGATGGTGCTTTAAATCTGTTTTATGACCTAGAATTATTTCTACAAAGGTATCTGCACCCAAAATTAGGTCTATGGGCTTGGTGACATAGAATTCTGGGTCTGCCAAGAGCAAATTTTCTAAATGAGGAAAGTCTGCTGACTGAATTTGGAAGTTTGGAAGGTCTGCAGTTACCCTCCCAACCACAAATGCTCTGGCAGAAAATAATTGATCATTATGATGTGGGGTGAACTCTATTTCAACCTGCGATGTTGTCCTGTTGACAACAATGTCACCTACACCTTTTAGTGTATAAGAATTTTTCCTTTTTTCAAGTCCCAACTTGTGGCAACATTGTTCTGAAATTAGGCTTATTTGGGACCCATTGTCCACTAATGCTCTACATAGCACAAATGAGCCATCCTTCGCCTTGACTTTAATAAGGGCTGTTGACAGTAGAATATTTGTTTCCGTTTCCAAAGGCATCGCATTACAGATGGTATTTGTTGAAATCAACATCTCTTGAGAGGTTGTTGGTTGTGGAATGGATGGTTCAGAGTTGTATTCATGCAGAAGAGTATGATGGTTCTGCTTGCAGTTTTTACATCTTGATGTGATGAGACATTTGGATATCTCATGATTTGCTCTAAGGCAATTTTGACAAAGTTTATGTTTTTTAACTAATTCCCATTTTTTAGGCAAGGGAAGATTTATGAATCTCTGGCAGTCATTTAGTTTATGAATTTGATGACATAAAATACAATTTTGACCTTTGTTGACATAAAGGCCATGAGCCATCATATTTTTGCTAGAGGTTTTTTGTTCCTGGAACAAAGGAATTCTCATACCTTGCAGGCTTCTAGCATGTTTTTCTAAAAAATTCACAAAGTTTTCAAATGTTGGATATTCTTCATTTTGAAGGGTTAATTCCCATTCTTTCCTGAGGGCTTCACCAATTCTTTTTTCAAAAAAATTGATCAGGATTAGATCTGTTAATGTGTTTTTCTCAAGTCCTAGCACTGAGAGATTTCTAATGCCTTCATTGCAAACATCAAGGATTTCATAGAGAGAACCAGTTGAAATAGATTTTAATGGCCTTATGGAGAATATTTTGTTGATTTGTGAAAAAGCCAATTCTCTTCTGTTATTAAATCTATTGCATAAGGTATCCCATGCTTGCTGGTAGTTTTTGTCAGAAATGGGAAAACCCCGAATCAACTTTTCCGCAGGACCCTTAACAGATGCATTTAGATATTGAAATTTTTGTATTTCAGTTAGTGTTTGATTTGAATTAATGGTGGAGTTAAATATTTCTCTAAAACTAAGCCAATTGGCTGAATCACCATTGAAAATGGGTAAATTTATCTTAGGTAAATTAACATTGGATTCGGGCAGTTGTTTATCACTATGAATATTTTCTTTGGTTTCAATCAAAGATAAAGCTTCCTCAATAGACACCAACATATTAAAAATATCCTCTTTGGCTTTTGAATAATCGTCATATTGTTTATCATCTAACTCTGATTCTAATAATGTGTTGATAACTTGATTTAGGCTAATTTTCCTTTCATTAACTTCTTGTTGGAATAGCTTTAATCCATGTATGTTTTTAGATTCTACAATAGCTTTTTTCTCTGATTCCAGATCCTTTATTTCCTGAATAATAAAGTTGAATTTGTGCCGAATTTTAACTTTTCAAATGGCTTACCTTATTTTTTTTAAAGTATCCGGCTCGAGGGACCATAATGTTCGTGGCTTGAATGTTCAGTAAAGGATACTAAGAAGCACTTTGCCACTTGTCTTGAATTGTTTTATTGTCTTTGGTTTTAGAGTTATGAGTAGCTACCACATGAATTTTAGAATACATGAAATTGACTTAGATTTTGATACTAGTGGTAGAGAGAGAGAGAAAACAAAAAAGCTATTAATTAACCAAAACTAGAAATTTGCATACATGTTGATTGCTTTAAAATTTACATATTAAAGATTTATATTGTACAATTGAATTTAGAATATTTTGGCTTAATTTTCATATATAAAATTGAATTTAAGGAAATTATTAACTATAGGATCCAACAGCATGTATATCGGGACAATAACAAGATATTAGTGACCTTTATTGAAGAAACACAAGATAACCAAGTGTGAACAACCTATGTCTTCTTTAAAAGAACAGAGAATCGGTGGATATCAAAGACTTTCCACTTCCATTAGTTTTGTCCATGAGTGAAGCCATGTACATTACTCAACACCCCAATGGCTAGCTGCAGTTACTTTTTATTCCCCTTTAATAAATCGTTTACATCCATCCATTATATATATATCAGTTTATTATTTTTATTATATATTCATATATATTAAGTTTAATTTGAAGTCTCGAGATATCATTCAACCAGCACGTATCATCCACCATGCTTCACGTATATTTTCAAAAAATTTTGTTTTTCAAACTGAAATAATGTAATATATAACAATATATAATATAAATTATTTAAATTAATATAAAACAAATAATGTGAAAAGCACATGTGCTCGTGGTCAGGAGATGCCTTCTTAATTTTTAAATAGCGGATGTACCCGGCTTCGCCCGGGTTTTACCCAAGTAAAGGTTTGTCTAACGAACATTTGTTAAAATAATTCTCTATAAACTTATAAAAAAAAAAATAATAGATATATTTTGATAATTTGAAACTCGTAATTTTGAATCTCTCGATAAAGTGAACATTTTTTCCCGGTCCCTGTGTGCCGTGTCATCCTGAATTTTGTCTTTCCTAATTATCTACATTACAAAATCATCATTTTATCTAGTGAACATTTTTTCACGGTCCCTTGAAAAATACTCGATAAGTTGAATAAAATCAATATTAATTGGTTCCCTCGGTAATTGGAAGTTAAAGGAATAGTATCTTTGCCTTGGAATTGTATCATTATTCTTGTCTCAAATAAATTGCCGTGTCATCCTGAATTTTGTCTTTCCTAATTTTCTTCATTACAAAATCATAATTTTATCTATTCTCCCAATATATATATTGTAGATAAATGATAAAACTAACTTTGACTTGTGCGCAAAATTCCCACGCTCTACGGGCGGAGATCAGAGCTTGGTTAAGTGGTTTCGTCAGTGTAGAGGACAAAACGTTCAGTTGGCGGTTTCATGTTCAAGTCTTTCGCGCAGTCTCTTGGGATTAAAGGATTTGCCTCAAGCGAGGGGTGGCTCTCAAATTATAAAAAAAAAAAAAGACACGGGATATCATTTTAAAAATCTGCGGAGAGAGCGCCAGCGTGGATATTTCCATTTGTTCGCAAAGGATTGACGACCTAAACCAACTTTTGAATGGCTATGACCTATGGTTATCGTCCGATTTCTACTAATTCAAAAATGAATAGAGGTTCATATCAAGCAAATTCAAAGGGAAAACAGGAAACTTTTATCAAGTTGGTATGCTTACAGGACGAAACTATGCAAAAGCTTCTATATAAGTTATTTAATTTTTAGTATCGCATTTATATTTATTCGAATTTTATATTTAAACGATACTCATTATTTCTTTTGATTTTAATATATCGTATATATCGTCTTGCACAATTTTTTAAACTTTTTAAAATAAAGTACAATACTTAAAATAAAATGTTTCTTATACAATCTAAAATTAGAAAATAAACTTTTAAATCAGTAACCTCAAGGAGATAGCCATTATGAAGCACTAATATTTGAATTAGTTTTACTTAATATATTAGCCCTGAAAGATCCAAGGTCATCAGGCGTGGAGCAGACTTCCTGCCTAAGCCTATCTCCGTCCCAATGGTGGCGCTGCTTGCGAGTTAAATCTACAAATCTGCAAATAACTCTATGGATATTCAAGAAATTATTTTCCAGAAACATTCCCAGTACTATACTAAATAACTTCCCAAAGTTTCATGGCGTTCCAATGAGTGGTTTGGTCAGGCATAAAGGACAGACACACACACACACATACATTCATTCATTTTTACATATATATATATATATATATATAGATATAATAATGTGTATATAAAAATTGTATTTATTATTAAGTTGTTAACGTGATACTCCTGTTGAAGGACTGACAAGTCCGAAAGCTTGAAAATAAAAAGTAGCACAAGAAACTTAACCCTGGAAGCTTCATTTATTTTATAATAGTTTTAAAATTATTTAGGTTAGGTTCTGTGTGTGGGGGGGGGGTCAGCACCATATTAATAGATTTAATGGTACAAAGAGATGTCCATATTTTTCATTCTGCAAACGATTGAATGAAACTGTGCATCATAAAATATTGAATATACACTTCATTATATTTACATATGGGGGCAATGTTTAATCAAAATCAATAGGTGTGTTCAAGATGACCACTACTTTTTCAATAATTTGCTGTTGTAGTGATATGTGTCAAAAATGATATGTTACAATTTTGGAATAAATAGAGTGTGATGTTTCAGTAACAGTGTTGTTACCATCATCAGACTAAAGTACTGAATGGACATTCAGTGAATCATTGAATTCATTCAGTACTTTTGTCTGATCTTATCTCCACTCAATCATATTAGGGTGTCAAGCTTGTAAAGCTTGAGACTTTAAATGGTGTCTGTTGACAACCATCATGATTGGGTGAAGTAGAATGTGTCTGCCTTTGTCATTAAGACTGGGAGCACTACTCATGGCCGCCTCTGACATGAGGAACAGATGCCATGAGCAGCCGCTCCTAACATGGAATACTTTTGTCTGATGATGGTAATAAACTCTGTTAGTGAAACATCAGACACCATTTAT
This sequence comes from Cordylochernes scorpioides, assembly GCA_030710605.1. Classification (NCBI taxonomy): domain Eukaryota; kingdom Metazoa; phylum Arthropoda; class Arachnida; order Pseudoscorpiones; family Chernetidae; genus Cordylochernes; species Cordylochernes scorpioides. The sequence goes on from CP092871.1 coordinate 101,482,824, forward strand.
TTATTTATTACCTTGTGTTTCTAATCTATAATCCAATTTGTACCTAATCAATCAAGAGTATCAATGATTATTTTTTTCAAATGGCTTCAATAAGAGAGCCAAATAATGTGTGACTAAAGGGACTTGGTGGAATATGGACAGTCTTCTTCCTTATTCTCACTCAGTTATATCAGAATAACAAGCTCACTAAAAAACCTGGACTCAGCTGGCCCGGCTGATAGTACCCTGTAAGGGCTCCTAATCCAGGGATACAGGATGAGCAACGTTTGTACTCCATGTTAGGAGCGGCTGCACATGGTGTCTGTTCCTCATGTCAGAGGCGGCCATTTCTTTTGGAGCTAAGTCGGCCTGCCACTGAGTAGTGCTCCCAGTCTTAATGACAAAGGCAGATGCATTCTACTTCACCCTGTCATGATTGTTGTCAAGTCTCGAGCTCTACAAGCTTGATACCCTAATATGATTGAGTGGAGATAAGAAAGAAGAAGAAGAAGAGAGAATCAAGCCTGTAGAGCTTGTTGATGGTGTCTGTGGCTGATGATGAGTAGAGAATGAGTAGTAGAAATGTCCCCAGTGTGATCACAAAACACAGACAAACGGAGGAACTTACTTTTAAAACTGAAGGTAGTCTCTCAATGAGCACATGGAGGTAATCCCTGCACACATCAACATTGTTTGTTTACTTCACTACAACACCCTCCACACACAGAGCAGAATTCTATAAAGGAAATAAAATCTCAATCAACCCTTTTAATCCAACCACCTTTCAAAAATCCCAACTTTGTAACCTACTGTACAACAGGAAGCAACTTGCCCTTGTGGGATGTTGACTGAGGTTTAACTCTATAATTTATCACAAGGTAATAAGACCAAATACAAATAAATAGTGTGTGATGGTAACAGCATTGTTACCATCTTCAAAAACAATTTATGTTAATTCCAATACAGCATAATACACCTATCCCCCGATTTACACGGTACTTGTTTTACACGTTTTCGCTTTTACACGGTTTTCCAAATAAGTTTTTTTTTTGTTTTTATCGCACTATACTAAATGCTACTGTGATTGAACACATGCGCTATGTACACATCTCACGAGGAATCCCGAGCTTAAGTGCTGACTACATATTTTAACCTGTCAATTCATTTTATTTTTATTTCTGTGTACACTTATCCCCCGATTTACACGGTACTTGTTTTACACGTTTTCGCTTTTACACGGTTTTCCAAATAAGTTTTTTTTTTGTTTTTATCGCACTATACTAAATGCTACTGTGATTGAACACATGCGCTATGTACACATCTCACAAGGAATCCCGAGCTTAAGTGCTGACTACATATTTTAACCTGTCAATTCATTTTATTTTTATTTCTGTGTACACTTATCCCCCGATTTACACGTTTTTCTCAGGAACGTATCTACCGTGTAAATCGGGGGATAGGTGTATTCTGATAAGACTTCGTGCTTCTGTAATAATAAAATAAAATTTAAAGAAATCTTCAAAAACAAAAGTACTGAATCTAATTATAAAACATTCAGTACTTTTGTCTGGAGTGGTACAGCTGGGGTCAGCTATCTAGCCTACAACTGGTTAGTCAGGAGCAACTTGTTGTGGCCACCAGTGAGGATATTCCTGATATCTTCAGGATAACAAGTAGTTACACTACATCTGCCAACTATCCATGGGGAAAATATAAATTTAAAATTAAAAAAAAATATATTATAAACACAAGGTAATAAGACCAAATCCAAATAAATAAATAGAATTTTAGAAATTCAGCTCTAATTATAATTCTTTTCCTTCTTCTTCTTTCTTACCTCCACTCAATCATATTAAGGTATTAAGCTTGTAAAGCTTGTTGATGGTGTCTTCCTTTTTTTTTATAAATAGCTTTGAAAACACAAGTAACAAGACCAAATACAAATAGTGTGTGATATTTCTGTAACAGCGTAATTACCATCATAGTCAGTACTTTTGTCTGAAGATGGTAACAACGCTGTTATCAAAACATCACGCACTATTTATTTATTTGGATTTGGTCTTGTTACCTTGTGTTTATTTTTGTATTTTTATTATAAATAAATAAAAAACAACTTTCTACTGTCCTTTCTTACTACAATGGAGAAATAATGTGAGGGTCTGATTCATGATTTTTCATCATTCATCCAAATTGTACCTTATCGTAATTATTGATTGAATACAGTAACCCTAACTTTAGCTTAGATAAGAGAATCAATATGAAGGGATGTTACAGGATTTTTAACCTTATATAGAATGGTTTGTACAAGGTAACAAGCCCAAATCCAAATAAATAAACAGTGTGTGACGTTTCGGTAACAGCGTTGTTACCATTATCAGACAAAAGTACTGACTATGATGGTAACAACGTTGTTACAGAAACATCACACACTATTTGTATTTGGTCTTATTACCTTGTGTTTCAAAGGTATTTATAAGAAAGAGAAAAGAGAGAGAGATTTATAAATAGAGTTGAACTTGTAAAACTTCTCTCTCTCTGTCCCCAACCAAATTTACATCCTGGTTCCAACTAGGTGGAATTTCAAATGGAATAATAGAAATCTGAGGTGTGAAGAAATTTTCCAGTGGCTGCTGTTGTCTAATGAACAGCTCTAGTAGATTATAAAAATTCGGATCAAAGTGGTAGTTACAATGTTGTGAGGAGAAAAGAACTCACCTTTAAAAGTCAAGGCAGTGATCCAACCAGCACATGTAAGATAATCCCTGCACACACAACTTTGTTTAATTGTAATAAGGCACAATTTGGATTATAAACACAAGGTAATAAGACCAAATAAATAAATAGTGTTTGACGTTTCTCAGAAAAGTATCTTCTTATCTGCTATCTTGTTTACACACTTGATAACAGTAACTATTTAAAACATGCTGTGGTAAAATTTCTCATTCAGTACTTTTGTCTGAAGATGGTAACAACGCTGTTACTGAAACGTCACACACTATTTATTTATTTATTTATTTATTTGGATTTGGTCTTATTACCTTGTTTTTATTTAATTGTGGGAGTCACACAGGATACAAATGATATAACACAACCAGTTAAACTGTTCTTTAAAATAATGCAACAGGTTTCTCTGTATAGATGAGTTTCTTTTTTTTTTTTTTTGAAAATAGACCAATCCATAAATAAATCTTCAATTATAAAGACATATATTGGATCAAAATATCAACAACAACAAAAAGCCTTTATTCAGGGTCACTGACCCTATACAGGATTCACCAGAGGTATGCATAAGAACAAAGCAGTGAGACAAAGGAAATAGCGATATATACAGAAGAAAAGGAAAAAAAAAAAAACAAGAAAGAGAAAGAGGGAAGCAAGAAAAACAACACAATAAGAGTAGCAGTAAGAAAGTGAGGAGTGAGTGTCACTTGGCCTTCTTCTGAGATATGGACTTGTGGAAACCATAAAACGCCGTAGCAATATACTTATTCTGGGTCATATTGTCAATTATTGATGGAAGTGAAGCACAGAGTTGCCCAGTTTTGAGCATAAGGGTTCTTCTTTCTTCTTTCAGAGCATAGCAATCAAAAATATAGTGAGTGATTTCATTTTTTAGTTTTGAATTACAGAAGGTACAAATCGGGTCCTCACCGCAGAGCATCTTGGTGTGGTTTTCTCTAAAAAAATTCCATCTGCTATTTGGTTTTGAATATATGTAGACAGTTTATCTAAGTTATGCAGCTGTATTTGGTTTGGAGGAAGGTATACAAATATCAAACAGATAACATGTTGGAGGGCTCTTGTGTTTGTTGATAAGAAAATAGATAACCAAGTGCCATCCTTTTCTGAATTGTCTAATCTATATTGCCCGCCTTCCCTAAAACCGACAATCATACCCCCTGACCCTCTTCCCCTTCCAGATTCTTTGGTGGCAGGTAATTCGATAATATGATAATCTTTTAGTGTTATGTTAGTCCTGTTCAGGCACCATGTTTCAAGTAGAGCAAAAATTTCGTAATTCTTTATGTGCTCGAGGAGTGGAAATATCGAAAGAATCCTATAGAAACCATTTATATTCCAACATATTATTTTTTCCGCGATGTCTCACGAATTTTCAGAAAAAATTGCATTGTCAGCGTCTTGAAAATCGAATTTACATGTATTTGTGTCGAAGTAACTTTCCGTTATTTGATTGTTGGGTGGAGAATTAATTTGTGATTTTGATGTCGTATTTCTTCTATTTACACAATTGTTTCTACGAGATTGTTGCTATATAAGCTCCTGTGCTACAACAACTTGGCCATTCATCACTTTACAGACTTTATCATTTACAAAAAGCTTGTTATCTCTCAACTTCGATTTTATTCCCCTTTCACCCAATTCTTTCCTTTTTGCAATTAGGATGCGCCGTTGCTCTCTAACATTTTTACTATAATCTTTACTTATCGAAATTTTAGCATCTCTGAGTTTGTAGGCATGGATCAAAATATCGTTTATTTTCATTAACTGAATAAAATATTTTACCATCAAATGAATAGTATACAAAATCTTGCCAAATACACACATATTGATTATATTAGTCAGTATCTAACAGTGTTTATTATTTTTTTTTTTTTGTGCTCCTGTAGAAGGGCAGAAATACCTGAAAGCTTGAGAAGGCTAAACTGTTCTTCATAAAAAAAAACTCAGGGAAACAAGTTTATCTATATGGACGTGGTGGGTGTATGTTTCTAATCCAAATGGTACCAAGGGATGTTGCCATATAATCCAGCACTGCAGTCTGAGAAATAACAAGTATTCTCAAAATGAGGGAAAACTTCTTGTTGTTGTGGTATCAATGAGTATTCTCAGACGAGGACAAAACCAAGTGCTGATAGGTGGGTAGATTAGGTTGGTGAATATCATCCGATATTTGGGGGGTCGGTGGAAGGATGGTCTAAACCGTTGGTTTTCGACTGCTACGACCCGGGTTCGATTCCCGCATTGGGCACTTTTTTTCTGATAAAAAAAAAAAAAAATGCTCCAATGGCCCCTGATTCTTGTAAAAGTTCAACCCTACCAGCGAGTGCAAGTAACCAAATGGGGCTCTGGCACATTTGTAAGCGCAAAGTCGAACTGCTTTTGACATGTGTAAAAGCAGTCGCCTACTTCTACCCACCATGATTATCATGGCCTGTACCCGGTGTACTAGGGATAAGCAAAAAAAATACGATATTTGTATTCCACTTGATTACAAGAATAAGTGAACACCTATTTACATATCTGGTAAATATATAAAGCCAATATACAATACAGTAGAATCCATGAGAGGATACTTAGGCTAGAGGACACCTCTCTACAGTTTTCATTTGCAAAATTACCATTTTTACTATTTAGCAACTCCCCGGTAAGAGGGCATCTCTCATTAAAGGACACTTTAGCAGTTAGGTGTTGTCAAGGAGGTAGTTCTACTGCAGTAAAATAATAATTTCACCTATGAAATCTGTCCTTTGAAGGAAGTTCCTCCACACCAGCACGTGCAAGTAAACAAACAGGGCTCTGGCACACTTGTTAAGTGCTAAAGTCAAGCGCTGCTTTTCATATCTGATGCACTTACAGTAAAAAGAGTCACCAAATTCTACCCACCATGATTATCACAGCCTGTTCCACATGTACTAAGGATAATAAATAAAAAAAGGAGGTGTCCTTTCATGGAGGTTCTACAATATATACTTATACCTAGAGTATAACCTATTCAACAATCAATTTTTCAAACCATTTCTCTTCAATTTACCATTGTCAATACAACTGATTCAACACTTACTTCAATTCAACAAACACCCCCCAAGTGTGTTGATAACAAAATGTCATAGAAAATGTACACTAGCAATCAATGTTGCGATAAATTGATGTTCTTAACCGACTATAATTTTGATTGGAAGATTCTCTGAGATCCCAGGTAGTGTATCTCTAGTTATGCAAATAAAATATGATGATGCCAATATACAAATAAGGTCAATTCTCAGATAGATAACAAACCTGTCCGGGAAATTAGAGCAGCAACTTTCTAACCTGCAGCCATACAGACAGTTTGCCATGATAAGGCAGTTTATAAACACAAGGTAATAATCCATGTGTGTGACACACTATTTATTTATTTGGTCTTATTACAGTTTGCCATGTTCTTATCCAAGTCTTCAATAAGCCAGGTTGTGTAGCTACAGCTTGTGTGCACTACAATATTGCCACGTGGAAAATTAGGGAAGACCAACTTCAGGATGAGACAACAATTTATTTCAGGCAAGAACAAACTAGGAATGGTAAACAAAAGATAAGCCACGAGGGAAATTTACAGAGTAGCAAAATATAAACATAAAAATGACCACTCTGTTAATAAAAATAATAAATACTTTGTTACAATATAGTTGTGGTGGCCTCAACATGAGGCAAACACAACCAAACAAAATAAATGTTCCTCCAACATTCTTTTAATTCACAACCCTCTAGGGAATTTTTCTGTTGAATTAATGGCCAAGATGATAATCAACTCATCACAACATTCTCATTGCTAGTTGTCAATATTTAAGGGAGTGTTGAATTATAGCCGGTTAAAGTAAAGTTGGGATTGGAGAAATGGTTATATTGAATGGTAATATTGAATCTCTGGTATTTTGGAAAAAAAATAATAATTGATTGAATTAAAGAGGATATAGAGTAGAAAACCTCCATGAGAGGACACTTCTCTAAAAAGGATAGTTTTGTCATTTTTACTAAATAATTGCTCTCAGGTAAAGATCTTTTTTTTCTTCTTTCTTATCTCCACTCAATCATATTAGGGCATCAAGCTTGTAAAGCTTGAGACTTGGCTGGGTGAAGTAGAATACATTGCCTTTGTCATTAATACTGGGAGCACTACTCAGTGGCAGGCCGACTTAGCTCCAAAAGAAATGGCCGCCTCTGACACGAGGAACAGACACCATGTGCAGCCGCTCTTAGCATGGAGTACAAGCGCTGCTCATTCTGTATCCCTGGATTAGGAGCCCTTACAGGGTACTATCAGCCGGGCCAGCTGAACCCAGGTTTTTTAGTAAGCTTGTTACTGCTCCCCCTCCATCCTGGCTTGGGACCGGCAAAGGCGGAGTTTCAGGTAAAAATGATACTTTGTCTATGAAGATAGATGTCCTTTACAGAGGTTGGCTACTGTGGTGTAATAAATAATCATATTGACCATCGTCAGCTTGCTGCTGATGAGGAACATAACTGCCATCTATATATAGAAAAGGAAACTAATGTTAACATGGAAAAAAAAAAAATTCCAAATGAAACTACTATATAATACAATGCGGCTTGTGATTGTAAAACAACACTTGAAGTTACACCGCATGAGTTTCTTGGTGGTTTGATGGTGTCTGTTTGACAACCATCATGGCTGGGTGAAGTAGAATGCCTTTGTCATTAAGACTGGAAGCACTACTCAGTGGCAGGCCGACTTAGCTCCAAAAGAAATGGCCGCCTCTGACATGAGGAACAGACGCCATGTGCAGCCGCTCCTAACATGGAGTACAGACTCATCCTGTATCCCTGGATTAGGAGCCCTTACAGGGTACTATCAGCCAGGCCAGCTGAACCCAGGCTTTTTAGCGAGCTTATTACTGCTCCCCCTCTTCCTTTTTCATCCGGGCTTGGAACCGGCAAAGGTGGAGTTCCTAATTGTACCAAGTACTTGTGAAACCACTGATGTGCCAGGCCCTCCCAATATTTTCCCATTGCAGTAAGGATGACAGCTGAGAGCTTGATTTTGAAGTAAACCTCGGCCCACAATGTGACCACCAACCTTTAAGACCTGAGAGATTTGAGATTTAAAAATATTTTATTGACCTCATACACAAGTCAATGGTAGTAGTATATATAGTAAAATGTATATAGTATATAGTAAAAATGGATAAAATAAAAGAGGGATAAAGTAAAAGAGTAAAATATATACAGTTATGTACAGTCGAGGAGATTCCCCCAAGACCTGAGAGAGGTCTCAACAATCTCAGATAACCAAACTACCATTAAATAACTTCTTTCTTTCTAATCCATCAGTTGATTGCTTAAATCAACAGACCTCCTAGCATATTGATGACTTGCTGTTGTAGATATCTTGCTGCAGGATGTGTTCTGGGGATGCTGTTAAATAACTTGACACCTTATTGTGAAGCCCAAGACCTTGACACTATATATCCCATTGCAACTACTCTGGGAACATTCATCATGTCAACATCTGGAGATCAAAGCCAGCTTTCAACATCCATCATCACAGAAAAGTTCCCCCTGGCACATGGCTATAGTTAGCTGCTCCCAACATGCTGCCAACCCACCACCACTTAAAAAATGTCTCCCCCCCCAGCCCAACAATCACTGGAATCAAGTTTCACCACCTCTAGGGCTCACACACAAGGTAATAAGTCCAAATACAAATAAATTTGGTCTCATTATGTTTCTAATCTATAATCCAAATTGTACCTAACCATCCCACACAACACATACATATGTATATGCTCATAGACAAAACTTAAGGAAGTTGTACCTATTACCATGTATATCGGAACAATAACTGAAAGATATTACAGTGATCTTCATTGGATATGTCTCCAAAAAAAAAAAAAGACTTCCCCCTTCCTTAAGTTTTGTCCATGTGTGTAGTCAGGATATGCCTTTCTTTGTTTTTAATATATATATAGGGTAATAGAGAACAGAAACGGAAATGAGGGGTGTCTCCGAAAGAAATAAATATGCTGTGTGAACACAGGAAGCATGGCACAGGATCTCTGTCAAGGATAACACTTAGATGCAGATGCAAAGGATCCTTATAGAGAGGAGTCCTCTTGGAGGAGAATTGTTAAGTAGTGAAATTTTGTATTAATTAGTGGTAATTTTGCTGATGACAACTGACTTTCAAAGAGAGGCGTCCTCTCATGGAGGTTCAACTGTGGTATCCAAAATCAGCTTGTGGAAAAAAAAAGTTCCATATTGCATCATCAGTGAACTTTCCACCAAGCCACGGCATCATTGAACTTGCTCTGACACCATTGACAAACTTCCGTATACACTTCTGATGGAGGAGCAGAGAATGGTACAAGAGAAGTGTTCACAGAGGTTTACATTGATGTCAGGACTGGCTCGATCTGTTGAGGAGGAGGTGAGAGACTTGCAACTTTTTTTATTTTTTTATTTAAAGAATGATACGGTAAAATTTGGATTATAGATTAGAACTACAAGGTAATAAGACCAATTCCAACTGGTAACAACAGTGTTACCACAAATGTCACACACTATTAATTTATTTGGATTTTGGTCTTATTACCTTGTAAAAATGGGAAAAAATTAAAGTAGCTTTCAGGAAATCCCTTCTTCACAGCTGCAGAAAAGTTTTTTTTAAATAAAAGTAAGTTGACCTGGCCTTTCTTGTTAAAAATCTTCAGGATCTCTTGATATGCCTTTGCCAACATCTCTCAAAAAAAAAAAAAAAAAAAAAGAAGTTGGAAATGAAGTATAATAGGCATGATGTAACAAGCCATTAAAACAGAAATATCTGCGAGAGACCTGCACAATTCAAAAAGATTTAAATATTAAAAAATATTGTCATCTCATAATGCACTCATCAATTTTTTTAAACACTATTTAAAAAAAATATATAATTAAAGTTTGTTTTTTTTTCGTATAGATAGAGGCTGCCTGGCCGGCATTCATAGTTCTAATAACTAGAGATACTTCGGCCAGTAAATCTTTTTTTATTACCTCGACGTTTCGACAAAAATCTTTTGTCCTCGTCAGGAGCAAACAAAAATTAAAACATTTAGCAAGGCGTTAAAAATTATTCTTGAAATGAATGAAGAATTTGAAAAAATTGAAAAAGAATAATTTTTTAATGTCCTTGCTAATTGTTTTAATTTTTGTTTGCTCCTGACGAGGACAAAATATTTTTGTCAAAACGTCGAGGTAATAAAAAGATTTACTGGCCGAAGTATCTTTATTTTCAAGAAATAAAGTTTTTTTACCTGATAACTCAATGATAAAAATTGAAAAAGGAAAGACAAAAGGATCCATCAGGAGTGATCTTTTCACCAGTCTTGCATACATTTTGAAAGATGCTCAAACCTACGAGCCAGAGTCTGCCAAAGTCTAAAAGCCAGACCCAGAGTCTAAAAGCCAAGCTGAGCTAGCTTGGCTTTTAGAGGTAAAAAGAAAGAAAGCCTAAACCATTTGCGGTGACAATCCACATTGCATTGTCACAGTGCCCCAAATAATGAAGAAAAACAAGCAGACAATGAGTGGTCTCTGACCGGAACTAACATAGTGTATGTACTGCATCAGTTGCATCACTTGCATACTGCATCAGTTGCATGTACTGCATCAGTTGCATCACTTGCATACTGCATCAGTTGCCCAAAATCTTTTCACTTTCTCAACCATTAGGTACAATGAATGGAAGATACATTGGAGAATTGAATATATACAACAAGGCTGCAAATTTTACTATCATTGTTTACCATCTTGCAGCCTTATTGTATATATTCAATTCTCCAATATGCTATCTTCCAATCATTTTACCTAAAGGTTGAGAAAGGACAAGACCTGAAAGCTCCCTCGGGGGGGGGAAGTCATTTATTTAATTTTGTGTCAGCAACTGGATTATAAAATCATAATTACATAAGAGAGGCCCTATAAATATACAATTATTTTACCAGCCAATAGAACACCATAAAATCCTGCCCCTCGCTGTTGTATTGAACCAAGTTTTATACAGATGGATAAAATGATTACGATCATTAAAACAAGAGTCTTCTTCTTTCTTATCTCCTTCAACAAGAGTGCAATTAATAAGTAAAAAGGTCAAATATACAACAAACGCGCCGAGAGAAGAATAACAAAAACAATCCACAAGACTCGGAAGAAAACACTATAAAGGAATGACAATACATCAAGATAGCACAAGAACCTACAGGACAATTGTCCTGGTGTGGAACTAACACCTACCCACATATTCTCATGTCCAGCCATGGCTGCAGAAAACGGACATGGTCCCAGAACAGCAGTTTTACACACACAAGATAGAGGACATTGCTGTGAAAGAGATACACAGAGACATCTGAGGCTCTTCATTGGACATGACAACAACAGGACTGAAAACTGTCAAAAATTCAAACCAGGTCCCCAACAACGTACATCATTGAAAGACCCGAGTCCAAACACCTGTTGATGGACAAATTTGCTTTAAAATTTGTTATGCTTCCAACAAAAGAAATGCTTCTCCAAGTCTTTCTGTTTTAATGTAAACAAAAAATAACTCTCACACTTTCCCCCTTTTTGACTTTTCATAAAAAATCCATGTATGAGACAAATTGTCTTGATAAGGTTTTTGTGCATCATTAAATGTAGAAAACATTGAAATGCAATAGTGCAGAAGCTTCTCCAGAACATGTCATGCTCAGAACTGACAATAGAGGACCTATTTTCCAGGCCTATAACTACCATTGCAAAATTGGAGAGGAGTGGACTTCAGGAATTGGTTTAACCATGGAGATAAGCACTACCGCAACCATTAAAGGTAAATACCCTTGGCAGACACAAAGGAGAGGTATCAAGGAGTTGTTTATTCACAAATTCCACCAACCCCCCCCTCCACAAACACAGCTCTACCAACAACCCCCCCCCCCCTAGGGTAAACAAACTCCCAGTGTAGACAGATGGATTCATTTCCCAGATGTTGATCCAACAACCATGGTGAACTAACCGCCCAAATTTGTTGTTTCAGAGACAGCACTTAAATTGTACTGATACTGTACTTAAACTGTACTGATACATCTTTTATTATTTGGTTATGGAATTGTTTTAAAAAATTGATAAGTCAAATTGTAGCCCTTATCACTTAAATATTTCTTGACATTTCCCTCATACACACTGCTCTTGTTGGTTTTGCTGTGAAACAAGTTTAGAATAAAGATGGCTGACACACACAGTATATTATATACAGTAGGAACCTTGCTCTAACCATGGTTAAAACAACTAAGAACAAAATCCCCCTATTGTTTTGATACAATTTAAACAGGAGAGGTCCTTGTGAGAAGATATAGAAACAGACTCAAATTCTTTAATTTAACAACCAACGAGGTTAGAATTTTAAGATTTGATATAAGGTATAATTTGGATTATAGATGAGAAATAAACGGTAATAAAACCAAATTCAAATTGGTGTTGAACTAGAGTTGGTTGATTCGTAATCAACACTGACAGTTTTCCTAGGACATTCTGTTGTCAATATTGGTGAATGGTCAACTTAAAGTACACTCATGGACTTAAGGAAGTTGTACCTTTTAGCATTTATATTGGGATTCGAACGGCCTCAAATTACAGGCAAAGTCAGACTTTCACCAAAGTGTGCCTGGATCGTGGTGCCATGATCAACGAAAGCTGCACCCCTACACCCCATTCCATGAACTCATGTAATCTTTACACAAGGGGATAAGAAACAACATATTGGGATTCAGACAATAACTTTGAAAGATATTACAGTGATTGAAGACACACGAGATAACTAATAGACTCACTCATGGACAAAATTTAAGGAAGTTGTACCTTTTATACCATGTATATCGGGATTCAGACAATAACTCTGGAAGATATTACAATAACCTTTACTGAGGACACATGAGATAACCAAGTGTGAACATCTCTGTCTCCAAAAAAAAATGACTGGCGACATTGAAGACATTTCATTTCATTTAAGTTTTGTCCATGAGTGTAAATATGATGATTATAAAAAAATAAATATATTTTTAAAAACTTGAATTAAAGAGGTTATACTGTATTATATATCTGTGTAAAAAAGGGAGAACAAAGAGGAATGAAAGATATGTCCATCTCCAATGAGCCTTTTTAGATGGAAAATTTCTATCATTTGCATTTTCCAGATGGCATTGGAAAAAGACCCTCTCTTTTTTCAAATTATTATTATTATATATATTCTTAGTACACGTGGTACAGACCATGATAATTATGGTGGATAGTATTTAGCTTTTACTGTAAGTGGCACCACATGTCTATACATTTGGAAAACAGTTTGACTTTTGCACTTACTTTGGCTTAATCATTTGAATTCCATATGGCGTTGTATATAAGAGATCTTAGTTTGGTCTGTTGACATGTAGTCTGATCATGTCACAAGTATGGATTAGGTAGAATTTGGATTATAGATTAGAAACACAAGGTAAATAAGAGACTAAATCCAAATTAATAAATAGTGTGTGGAATTTTGGTAACAACATTGTCAATGAAATGTCACACACACACAAGGTAATCTTATACAGACCTAATAAATCTTGTGTTTATAATCTACTAGCCGAATGACCCGTGTTTTACCCGATTGAATGTTTTTATTCAAATACTATTTGTTACAATTATAAATTGGCGCCTTAAATAAATGCATATATTAGTTAATAACTATAGCCTATGTGCTTTATCTGTCTATGTACTGTTGGCTTCCGTAGGCGTCTCTTACTGGGAAAAAGAACGAGAGGATTCCATTTAGTTATTAACTAATATATGCATTTATTTACGGAGCGACCCGCTCCAACACAATAGTTACAAAAACGAAAAAGTGAGGGGGGGGGGCGCAAAGGTTGCGTGATCGTAGCCAACCAATAGGAGGGCGCCATTCCAAAAAAAAAGCAAACGGTGACAGAGATGACAAATGATTAGGAGATGAAGAATTAAGAACAGATGACGCTCGTAACTGTATATAGAACTAGCGGATGTACCCGGCTTCGCCCGAGGTTTTACCCGAGTAAAGGTTTGTCTAACGAACATTTGTTAAAACAATTCTCTATAAACTTATTAAAAAAAAGATATATTTTGATAATTTGAAACTCGTAAATTTGAATATCTCGATAAAGTGAACATTTTTTCCCGGTCCCTGTGTGCCGTGTCATCCTGAATTTTGTCTTTCATAATTTTCTACATTACAAAATCATCGTTTTATCTAGTGAACATATTTTCCCGGTCCCTTGAAAAATACTCGATAGGTTGAATAAAATCATGGTCGTGAATCTCTCGATAAAGTGATTATTTTTTCCCGGTCCCTGTGTGACGTGTCATCCTGAATTTTGTCTTTCCTAATTTTATACATTACAAAAACATCGTTTTATCTAGTGAACATATTTTCCCGGTCCCTTGAAAAATACTCGATAAGTTGAATAAAATCATGGTCGTTTATGGAAGATGGACGTAGTTCCTGGAGGTCACCCGCGAGGCTTTTTTCTTGTCTACTTTGCACAGCTGTGTCACCAACTTTGCCCCCGCGTGCCAGGACCTCTTGATCCCTCTGATTGGTCGGTGGGAACTTGGACTGACCGGCCGGTGGCCGGACGGGGGGGGGGGGGGCAGACCTAAGCCTATCTCCGTCGCAAGGTGGCGCTGCTTGCGAGTTAAAGCTACAAATCTGCAAATAACTCTAAGGATATTAAAGATATTCAAGAAATTATTTTTCGTAAACCTTTCCGGGGATATGCCTAATAATATCCCAAATTTTCACGGCGATTGGATGTATGGTTTTGAATCCATAGAGGACACACACACACACACACACATTCAATTTTATATATATAGATAATCCAAATTGTGACACACTATTTATTTATTTGGATTTGGTCTTATTACCTTGTGTTACAAGCATTGCTTGTTTGTGGTTAGCAAACTGTCTTTTAGTGTAAATTTATGTGCGCTAACAAAAGTCTAACATCTAAATGAAATAAAGGATGCGTGATGTTTCGGTAATAGTGCCAATCCGAGGTTCATTGAAACCTAACAGTGTGTACCCAGGGGGTCTGTGGAAGGATGGTCTAAACCGTTGGTATTCGACCGCTACGACCCGGGTTCGATTCCCGCATTGAGCACTTTTTTTTTTTTATATATATATATAAAAAAAAAAAATGCTCCAATGGCCCCTGATTCTTGCAAAAGTCCAACCCCACCAGTGAGTGCAAGTAACCAAACGGGGCTCTGGCATATTTGTTAGTGCAAAGTCAAACTGCTTTTCACATGTGTAGACATGTGGTGCACTTACAGTAAAAGCAGTCGCCAACTTCTACCTACCATGATTATCATGGCCTGTACCAGCTGTATTAGGGATAAGCAAAAACAAAAAAGTGTGTACCATCCCAACCCCCTTGTATAATTAATCATCAAGAAAAATGAATAAATCAGTTTGGCTCAGGAGAACCGGTTCCAAGTTGAAACAATGATTGGTTGTCTGATAACTCCAATAATGAAGTGATTTTACAAACCCAATTTCAAGCACCCAAGCAAGCAAGCAGGCAGGCAAAAAAAATTCAAATCTCTTCAGTAAATTAGACAGTGGTGTAATTACGGTGGAATAGACAACTTAAATGGTTAAAAAAAAAAGGAGGAGGAGGCCATAGGTCATTGAAAACAAACCAGCATTACTCATTTGTTATTCTATCAGTACATCTCTCAGAGCATTCCTGCATACAAAGCACCGTTGCTGATAGCTTTGGGTTCCCTGTGGCCATACACAACAAACCTGGGCACAAATATTTTGAACCCTCAGTGAGGTCAGAAGCTGATCAAAATCACAACATGAAGTAAAGTCTTTGATTTCCAAACTTAAGTCTGGTCATCTACGGACAATGATTTTCCAGAATGGTTGCATGGTTTTCCCACTATGTACTAAGTGTCAACCTGCAACCCCAAAACACATTATTATTGACTGTATTGACTGATCCATTGATGAGCTCTACTCTTCCCAGTCAGACACCATCAACAAGCTTTATAAGCTTGATACCTTAATATGATTGAGTGGAGATAAGAAAGAAGACAGCATGAAGTCTATATATCAATGATAAGTCACAATTTGGAGATTTATAGATTATAAACACAAGGTAATAAGACCTAATCCAAATAAATAGTGTGTGACATTTTGGTAACAGTGTTGTTACCAACAATCAGACAAAAATACTGAATTATTTTTTTCAGTACTAAGTACTTTTTCAGTTTCGGTACTTTTTGTCTGAAGATGGTAACAACGCTACCAACAGTAACAAAATAGAGTAAAACAGCAAAGGCTATTATCAACAAGAGAAACAAAAATAAAGAGCCATTATCAAAACTTTTGAAAGTGAAACAATGCCAGCAGAACTTCAGAACAAGTTAGAACACTGGGAGAGACAAAAGGTTATAAAAAATTGCTACAAACAAACCTCAATTTTTTGCTACAATCATGTGTTAGCATCCCCATTTAGAAAAAGTGTTCCATACCTGGTTAGTTGAGGCTAAGCTTCAAAATTTCCGTATAAACGACAGGCCCATGATGCAACAAGTTTTTTTTTTTGCCATGAACTTTGATGATTTTGAAGCTGGCAATAGCTGGCACGACGAGTTCAAAACAAGATAAAATTTAGTCTTCAAAAGTTAATGCGGAGAGATGGTATTGGAAGAAAAAAATATTTATTAACTTCATTTGAAAGACAATACATAAAGAGTGTTTTCAAGCAAGGAAGTATTGCATACTCTTTCAAACAAACTTTGCATAATATAGAGTGTAATACGATGATAAGGCACAATTTGGTTTATAGATTATAAACACAAGGTAACAATTTGTCTGAAGATGGTAACAACGATACTACCGAAATGTCACACACTATTTATTTATTTGGATTTGGTCTTATTACATTGTGAGTGTAATACGGTAAAAATATTTTAAAATGATTTTCTATCTTTTAATATATAATAAAGCCTTGCCACAGAATTCTTATGAATTTTAAATATAAAGGTTCATTTATGCAAATTAAATGTAAGGATGTACCTATCATTAAAAGGACTTCATTTTCCACAATATATTTTGTGTCCATTTTACAACAATAATATATGGAAATAGGTCAACTTAGGGAAGTAAAACAAAGTGACTATTATTGAGACCTTTTTTTACAGTCTGTCCTTTAATTACAGTAAACCCCTCTATAGTGAACCCTAATGGGACCAAACTTTTGGTTCACTATAGCCACGGCTTGGCTACTTTTGGCTAATTAAACAAAAATTTAGAAGGCATAATAAAAGTCACACAATACATGGAGAAAAAAGGCTATCTCTTAATAATATGGCCACTTTGTTTTAATTCCCTAAATTAACCTATTTCCATATGCTGTGAATAAAATGGCCATAAAATAACTTGTGAAATTCTTTGATAATAGGTTATTCTTATCATTAAGGTACCTAACTCCACCTTTGCCGGTCCCAAGCCTGGATGGAGGAGGAGCAGTAACAAGCTCACTAAAAACCTGAGCTCAGCTGGCCCGGCTGATAGTACCCTGTAAGGACTCCTAATACAGGGATACAGGATGAGTCTGTACTCCATGTTAGGAGCGGCTGCACATGGCGTCTGTTCCCCATGTCAGAGGCGGCCATTTCAGAGCTAAGTCGGCCTGCCACTGAGTAGTGCTCCCAGTCTTGATGACAAAGGCAGACACATTCTACTTCACCCAGTCATGATGGTTGTCAAACAGACACCATCAAGGGTCACAACTTGATACCCTAATATGATTGAGTGGAGATAAGGAAGAAGAAGAATTAAGGTACCTTTATGTCTAATTTGAAAATCAAGACAAGTCCTAGACACACAAAGCCTATTACAGTAGAACCTCCCTATAAAGGACATCTAAATGCAGAGCCAAAGTATCCTTTAGAGGAATGTTACCGGAGAGTTACTAAATAGTAAAAATGGCAATTTTTCAAATGAAAACGGTCCTTTATAGAGAGGTGTCCTCTAGTTCAAATGTCCTCTTATGGAGATTCTACTGTGTACTGATTATATATTAAAATATTTTAAGACAATTTTATCATATTACACTCAATAATACAAATTTTGCTTGCAAAAAGTCTAATACTTTCTGTTCTAATACTCTTCAAGCATTGCCTTTAAATGAAGTTAACAAGAATTTTTCTCTTCACAGTTTCCACACAAATTATTTATTTGGTCCCGTTTTACCTTATTTTTCTCTAATCCAAAACTTGCACCAATATAAACCATTAACATTTAAATCTCCATCAACACACATCTAAATACTCCAATGAATTCTGCTCCCCTCTCTAATGTCGCACCATCCGTCACGCAGAATAAAAAGGGATGCATTCAGGACTTAGGCAGAGGGTCCTGTTCAAAAAGTAAGATACAGAGAGTATCTATATTTCCAGCGAAAAACACAACATTTAAATCTTCAGAGAGCAGTTTTGCTGATGTGCCTCTTGAGAATGACAAATATTTCTAAAGGTTTGAAAAAAAAATGTGAAGAATGGAAGTTGAGACAATTCAAGATGCGACTTGTCAACCCTCAAAAAAGTTTCATTGTCTGACATGTCTGATTCTAAGAGAAAAGTTGAAGAATAGACAATTCAAACTACACCCAAACTTCTGTGGAAACTACACTAGAGGTCCGGAGAATAATTTGCCTGAGAAGAAGGTTCACCACTGATGATCCAAATCTTCTCATTTCTCTAACATCGCTGCAAGGTGTTTACCAAAGTAATTTGGTGTGTGAAAAGAAAAACATTAAGTGTCAGAAATGGCTAGTTCAATAGATGAAACATAATTTATTTTACACAAGGTAATATGACCAAATTCAAATAAATAAATAGTATGTGACTTTTCAGTAACAGCGTTGTTACCAAAACTTCACACTATTTATTTATTTGGATTTGGTCTTATTACCTTGTGTTTATAATCTATAATCCAAATTGTGCCTTATCACACTTTAATTTGAAATGTAGGCAATTGAGGGATATACATACTATGTTGGCACAAAATTAAATTTGTGGTAAAACTCATTTAATCTTAGGTGTCAACACACTTTAATATTTAGATTATAAACACAAGGTAATAAGACCAAATCCAAATAAATAAATAGTGTGTGACCTTTACGTAACAGCATTGTTACCATCTTCATACAAAAGTACTGAATTTATTTATTTGGATTTGGTCTTATCATTCAGTACTTTTGTCTGAAGATGGCAACAACACTGTTACCGAAACATCACACACTATTTATTTATTTGGTCTTATTACCTTGTGTTTAATTCTATAATCCAAATTGTGCCTTATCATATTTAGATTATAAAATTGGATTGATTATATTTTTATTGGATTAAATTATTCAATATATGCCTTCTTATAATCTAAAGATTTAAATATGGAAATTGCTCTGTTTTCAGAACAGAGTTTAATATTTAAAATTGATAGGCCTGAAGTGATATTAATGGCAGAATACCAATCTGGCCCTTGTGTTTAAACATTTAAACATGTACAGTGAAAGTTGTAGTAGGAGAGCTAAAATGTAGAGTAGAGAGGGGTGTGCAGTACTGTGTGGGTAGTCAGCCTACACTCCAGTAGCCCACACTTCTGTCTCTGCTGCCATCCACAGAGGTTCTGATTTTCTCAACATCTTGGGAGGAGAAAGTGGACAGAGAGCACAGCTACCATTGAGGACTAGAACAAAACCCAACTGAACAGAGATTCTGTTGGAATCCTTTGAAGAACAAGCAGAAAAAGGGCTTATAGAGAAACTGGAAGATCCAGCAAGGTCCTCTGTTAGGAATTTGAGGAAGCAAAAAAGCAGAGAGCAAAAAAAATACTGTTGGGGAAAAGGTTATCAGAAAATTATCTTGAGGGAAAACCATGAAAAAGAGCTGAGCAAAAAATCTTGTTGAGTATGGTCAAGCTGAGCAAAGATCCTGTTGGGAATTTAGATATGGACAAGCTGAGCAAAGATCCTGTTGGGAATTTAGATATGGACAAGCTGAGAAAAGATCCTGTTGGGAATTTAGGTACGAGCAAGCTAAGCAAAGATCCTGTTGGGAATTTAGGTACGAACAAGCTAATCAAAGATCCTGTTGGGAATTTAGGAATGAACAAGTAAAGATCCTGTTGGGAATTTAGATATGGACAAGCTGAGCAAAGATCCTGTTGGGAATTTAGATATGGACAAGCTGAGCAAAGATCCTGTTAGGAATTTAGATATGGACAAGTAAAGATCCTGTTGGGAATTTAGATACGGACAAGCTGAGCAAAGATCCTGTTGGGAATTTAGATATGGACAAGCTGAGCAAAGATCCTGTTGGGAATTTAGATATGGACAAGCTGAGCAAAGATCCTGTTAGGAATTTAGATATGGACAAGCTGAGCAAAGATCCTGTTGGGAATTTAGATATGGACAAGCTGAGCAAAGATCCTGTTGGGAATTTAGATATGGACAAGCTGAGAAAAGATCCTGTTGGGAATTTAGGTACGAACAAGCTGAGAAAAGATCCTGTTGGGAATTTAGGAATGAACAAGTAAAGATCCTGTTGGGAATTTAGGTATGGACAAGCTGAGCAAAGATCCTGTTGGGAATTTAGGTATGATCATGCTGAGCAAAGATCCTGTTGGGAATTTAGGTATGATCATGCTGAGCAAAGATCCTGTTGGGAATTTAGGTACGAACAAGCTAAGCAAAGATCCTGTTGGGAATTTAGGTACGAACAAGCTAAGCAAAGATCCTGTTGGGAATTTAGGAATGAACAAGTAAAGATCCTGTTGGGAATTTAGATATGGACAAGCTGAGCAAAGATCCTGTTGGGAATATAGATATGGACAAGCTAAGCAAAGATCCTGTTGGGAATTTAGGTACGAACAAGCTAAGCAAAGATCCTGTTGGGAATTTAGGTACGAACAAGCTAAGCAAAGATCCTGTTGGGAATTTAGGAATGAACAAGTAAAGATCCTGTTGGGAATTTAGATATGGACAAGTAAAGATCCTTTTGGGAATTTATATATGGACAAGCTGAGCAAAGATCCTGTTGAGAATTTAGATATGGACAAGCTGAGAAAAGATCCTGTTGGGAATTTAGGTACGAACAAGCTAAGCAAAGATCCTGTTGGGAATTTAGGAATGAACAAGTAAAGATCCTGTTAGCACTTCTCCATCGTTGCAGTATAAGTAATGTATGTTTCTGCTACCTCAGGAGATAGTCACTCACTTCTTCTTTCTTATCTCCATTCAATCATATTATTATTATTTTATTTGACATATCGGACGCGATATCCCAGTTCGGGATACTTGCGCCTAAATACATTTTAGCAGACCATATACAATTCACCTTATACAATTCAACAACCGAACCAAAAACACAATTAAAACTTAAACGATGGTACTCTAAAACAGAAGAGAAAACCTAAAATGGATTATTTTATCAACCTATATACAACTCAATAACCGACTAAAAACACAATTAAAACTGAAACGATGGTTTTCTCAAACAGAAGAGAAAATCCAAAATAAAATATTTTAGCAACCTATATACAATTCATTATATACAGCTCAATAACCGGTTAAAAAAAACAATTAAAAATGAAACTATGGTTTTCTCAAACAGAAGAGAAAATCCAAAATGAACCTACAAAAATTATTGAATTTTACATAAGTGTCTTTGTTATATACAAATTCGTAAATTTCTTGAATGGGATAAAAATGATTACTTCTGTAGCTGTGAAATATCGGACATTCTATTAATAAATGTATTGAGTCTTGGTTTTCTTTTCCACAGAAACAGCTAGGATCATCCGTTGCCCCGATTTTCGACAGAAATTCTCCAAAATTACCATGACCCGTGACGAACTGTGAGTTATAAAAATTCGGACGAAAATAAAAAGGAATTCCAAATGGGAAAAATTTTCTGAATGTTTCATTAGTGTTAGCTATTGTTTCAGCCATTCTTGATTCTATAAAGTTATGAATTATAGTTGGGGCATGCGGTCTGAATACATTAATTTCTTCTTTTGATAAATTGGCCAAATCGTATTTTATTATCAACGATTCTATTTGATCTGTGAGAATAGGTATTTTTGCCAAACCATGAATACAATTTGATGAGGTCGTTCAAGTATTAAAGTAGAAATCTGACAACCATTATGACTGGGTGAAGTGGAATGTGTCTTCCTTTGTCATTAAGACTGGGAGCACTACTCAGTAGCTGACCACTTAGCTCCAATATGAAATGGCCACCTCTGACATGTGGAACAGACACCATGTGCATCCGCTCCTAACTGGGAGTACAGACACTGTTCATCCTGTACCCCTGGTTCAGGAGCCATTACAGGGTACTATCAGCCCGTCCAGTCGAGCCCAGGTTTTTTAGCGAGCTTGTTACTACTCCCCTCCTCCTTTTTCATCCAGTTTTGGGACCAGCAAAGGCAGAGTTCTCACTCACTTCTAATGTGCTCAGTTACCATCATGGGACAGTTTGGGCTCATAGAAAGTCTTCTCCAGAGTTGATATGGAGGTCTAACTGTACAGGTCATATGTCCTCTTATCTCCACCTTATCAGGAACACACACAATCTTATCATATTTGCTTTCACATATCCGCCAGGCTGATAAGGCATATGGGCAAAATATCATCTCTGCATTCCACAGAAACCTTTGGGAGTCAAGGGGACAACCCAGCTTGGGAGAATGGTCTATGGAGAGATTCAAAACTATCCCAGGTGAAAATGAATTCTGTGTGATCCTGTTATATATATGAGGAAGAAATTACAATAGAACCTCTGTTTGAAAGAAAACATCTAGTTGCAGCGACTAAGGGTCTTCTAGAGAGAGGTGTCCTCTTACGGAAGAACAACTAATTAGGTAAAAAATAGCCATTTTGGGGTGATGAGAATTGTCCTTTGTATAGAGGTCACGGTCTACTGTATAGCTAAACCAAACAACTTATTTATACCTAAGAACATTTAACAGTTAATTGAAGTTTAATAGTGTTACTGGGATTCAGAATAGGTTATAAAACAGTAATTTGACTTTTTTTTTTTTAAATATAGCAGCGCCATGTCAGCTTAGTAACTCTGTAAACTCTCTTTTTGCTGTTGACTAGATGTAAATAAATTATTTTTAATTGTCACTTTAGCTTAGAGACAGCATGTTCTTGCTTACACCTGAGCTTGCACCCCGCCAAAAAGCTACCTTCCAGTGTGAGGCCATAGTGGCTGAACTGTGAATCATTCCAAGTAGAATGGTCTGGAGAATAGCTGAGAGGGTTCAACACTGTCTTCCATCCTAGCAGCAGCAGAAAAGTTTGCTCCGATGTATTTTTGTTTTTAAAGAATTGTCCAAAATGAGAGAAGACCAAGTGGAAGAGTTTCTTTTTATCCAGCAATCACAAACTTTCAGTCATGTCTGGCTGTCAATGTGCTCATAAATTAAAGTTATAGGGAAATAAGATTTATAACTAAAGTTGTAAAATATTTTCTTGTAGCTATGTACTGTTGATGTCTCAGAATGATTCCTGAATAAAGGATAAACCTCCCAGTGTTACCTATCAATGAAGATATCTATCTAGAATATTTGAACAAACAGAACTATATAGGGCCGGCCAATATGCAACTATGGTAATATGGCACAGTTATGCCGCCTCCAACATATGACCATTGTTATCCGAGTTTATACCATGTCTCCACACTTCTCTAACTTTGCTATGGTAGTTATGTGGCTGTTAACTCTGACAGAATCTGGGGGAGGTTTCTATGGCCTTGTACTTTGTACAGGTTTGTCCATTTTGGAATTTGAAGGTTTTATTAGGTTCAATTCTTAATCTTGTTGAAGCTGTTGAGTTTTTGGTGATTCTTTGCTTCAATGGTGTGTACCATTGGTGATTTGGAGGGTTAGAGGAGGTAAATGAGGCCATATGCTGCCATCGATGTTGTTGCCACAAGATGGAATAACCTCTACTGGCTGGACCAGGTAAGTGTTGAAACACTAGTTTACTACATCAATGGTGGACAAGTAGTACAAACCAAGTGGTTTCCAACAGCCATGACCTGGGATCGAATCCCACAATGGGAACTTTTTTCTAATAGGAAAAATTGCTCCCAAAATAGCCCACAATTCTTTCAAGAGTCCAACCACACCAGTGAGGGCAGGTAACCAACGGGGGCTCTGTAAAACTTTAAAGTCAAACTACTTTCCACATAATGTAAAAGCAGTGTAATTCTCAACCTACAACCCCAAAACACATTATTGACTGTATTGACTCATTCATTGATGAGCTCTACTCATCCCCGGCAGACACCATCAAAAGTCTCAACTCTACAAGCTTGATACCCTGATATGATTGTGTGGAGATATGAAAGATCAAAATATCATCAAATCAAAATCAACACCCTGACATTGTCTCCAAGGTTGGTGGCTTTCTGGATTTGTCAAAGGTGGTGTTGTATCTGAGCAGAATCTGCTAGAATGTAGAGAGAAAGTTATTTCTTCTATTTCACAGGAGCCATTTTACTCTAGATCAATATATCAAAATCATCTCCCCAAACTACATTATTGACTGTATTGACTCATCCATTGATGAGCTCTACTCATCCCTGGCAGACACCATCAAAAGTCTCAACTCTACAAGCTTGATACCCCGATATGATTGTGTGGAGATAAGAAAGATCAAAATATCATCAAATCAAAATCCTGACATTGTCTCCAAGGTGGGTGGTTTTCTCGTTTTGTCAAAGGTGGTGTTGTGGCTAAGCAGAATCTGCTAGACTGCAGAGAGAAAGTTATTTCTTCTATTTCACAGGAGCCATTTTACTCTAGATCAATATATCAAAATCATCTCCCCAAACTACATTATTGACTGTATTGACTCATCCATTGATGAGCTCTACTCATCCCCGGCAGACACCATCAACAAGCTTTACAAGCTTGATACCGTAATATGATTGAGTGGAGATAAGAAAGAAGAAGTAAAAGCAGTCGCCAACTACTTCTGATCCATGATTATAGTGGCCATGTGCGTACTAGGGATAATAATAAAAACACTTATACATCAGTGGGCAATATTACTGAGGAAATATAACATTACAAAATCCTTAATGTTTTTATTTAAATATAAAGTACAACTAAATAATCATCAATTAGCACCCTCTATCACTAAAAATTAGAAATATATATTTTTTGGAACAAATATATTTAAAAATCTATTTCTACACAGCCCTCTCTTATACCACAATGATTAAAAATTGAGAGAGGAAAGACATGGCTCATCAGTAGTGAACCCTCCCAGCGGTTTTGCCAAAAATTAAATTAATAGGGATACTTTTAGTATCTGCTTCACTCATTGACATACCAGTTTGCATATCGGTCGTGAAGCACTGCATTACACCAATAAGAAAACTTTGAAATTACTTTTTTTTCCCCTTATTTATAAAAACATTGATTTAACAAGACTCCATATCTGTTTGCCTGACCACAAATCTTGTAATAAATTCTTTTTAGACATATACTTACAATATATTAAACCAATTTTCCAACAGTAGCTTTCTGCAATGAGAAAAAAATATATTTGAGAGGGCCTGTCTCATCAGTGGTGAGCCCCTTCTCCAGTTTACCAGACTGGTCTCCAGGCCGGGGGCAATTATCTAGGAAGGAAAGTGTGAGTGTAGGGGAAGGGTATTTTAAGAACGCATGTTTTTGGGAGGGTCCACCACTGATGAGCTTCCTAATTTTTTTTTTTACTTTGCAGGGAAGGAAAGCAGAAATCTTTTTAATTGTAAAAAACTATATTCAGTAGAACCTCCCTTTAGAGGACACCCCGCTAGTGGACATGTCTCTATAAAGGACAGTTTTCATTTGCAAAATTACCATTTTTACTATTTAGAAACTCTCCGGTAAGATGACACCTCTCCCTAAAGGACACTTTAGCTCTGGAATTAGGTGTTGTCCTTTACAGGGAGGTAGTTGTACAGTATAATAATAGAAACACAAGGTAATAAGGACAAAAATTCTAAAAAATAAATAACCTTATTAATATTACCTTTTTACTTTGTGTGTTCAAATTTATAATCCAAATTGTACCTCCCTTATCAATAATAATAAAATTGATGATGAGGTACACGGGGTACATAGTACAGTACCTCCAGTAAGAGGACACCTCTCTACAAAGGACAGTTTTTATCTACAAAATTATCATTTTTACTATTTAGCAACTTAAACACAAGGTAATAAGACCAAATCCAAATAAATAAATAGTGTGTGACATTTCGGTAACAGCGTTGTTACCATCTTCAGACAAAAGTACTGAATGGAACTACTGAAGATGGTAACAACACTGTTACCGAAACGTCACACACTAATTATTTATTTGGATTTGGTCTTATTACCTTGTGTTTATAATCTATAATCCAAATTGTGCCTTATCTATTTAGCAACTTAAAGTAAGACCGAATCCAAATAACAATATTTCTAATCTATAATCCAAATGATACCTTATCCTATTTAGCAACTCTCTGGTAAGAGGGCACCTCTCCCTAAAGGACAGTTTTGCTCTGTTTATAGGTGTCCTTTACAGAGAGGTTCTATTGTTGTTTCTTATCCCCTGGTGTAAAGATTACACGAATTCCATGAGTTCATGCTCCTCGAGCTGTTTTATGATAAGCAGTGGCCTCTCCCAAAGGTTCTGTTTAGTGCATCTAATACAAGTCAAAATGTGTTCTGGAGCTGCAGGTGCCAAGTTACATTTTGGGCAAGTGGGATAGATCTTCAATGGCACAGAGAGGTATATATGTGAGTGAGAGAAGACAGCTTCAAATCTTGCTAATACACCTATTCCCCGATTTACACGGTAGATACGTTCCTTAGAAAAACGTGTAAATCAGGGGATAGGTGTACATAGAAATGATAATTAAATGCATTGACAGGTTAAAATATTAGAAAGAGGGAATCATATATCGCCGCAACTCTTTTTTTTATTAACGCGATTAAGGAAGCTTTCGGGCAAGCCCTTCTTCAGCTAATTATAGTGTACAAACAAGGAGAGATTATATATCGTTTTTAATATAAAATAAAAAAAAAGAAAATTACCACGCCCCTATCGCCCTCGTTTCAATAGCACCGCGTGGCCACGTCATGTCGTTAAAATATGTAGTCAGCACATAAGCTCGGGATTCCTCGTGAGATGTGTACACAGCACATGTGTTCAATCACAGTAGCATTTAGTATAGTGCGATAAAAAAAATTAAAAAAAACTTTTTCGAAAACTGTAAAAGCGAAAACGTGTAAAACAAGTACCGTGTAAATCGGGGGATAGGTGTAAATATATTTGCTAGAACCCATTGCCTGACCAGTATTGAGGCCTGCAGCAGAAACAACTCCCAGTGTATCGAGGATGTGGTCCACAAATTTTCTTATATTACATCATCACTCTTCTCCAAAACTTGATTTCTTCATTGGCTGGCAGAGGTTGGCTCTACTATAAACTCCGCTGTGCACAGTGCCATTCACACCTCTGGAGCATCAATTCCAGCAATTTGGATGGAAGTCCTGTTACCTATCCCAATGATGGAGTCTAGTCTTGTAGAGATTAGCTCAACTCGCGACCGTAGAACAAACTAATGGACAACTTCTAGTTGCCAAAGTGTTCTTTTGAGAGAGGTGTCCTCTTATTGATAATTTTGGAGATGAAAACTTTCCTTTGTAGAGAGATGTTTTCTAGAGGGAGTGTCCTCTCATGGAGGAGAGTCTACTACAAGGTTCCAGAACATTATTTGGTTAATTGAACTCTCTCATATGGAAGTAGGAATTATGTAAGATTTAGGGAGCGGTTGCTGATATTTTGGATGCTATTCCCCTTTATCCTCACATGGTAATAAGACCAAACAAATAAATAGCGTGTTACGTTTCGACAACAGCGTTGTTACCATCATTTAGACAAAAGAACTGAATACTACTGAAATGTCACACACTATTAATTTGGATTTGGTCTTATTACCTTGTGTTTCTTATCTATAATCCAAATTGTGCCTCATCATCTTCTTTATCCTGTTTGCAAGATGGATGGCCAGAGTGTAATTCAAACCTCAATAATCTATCCTAAAGGGGAATCTGCAAACATCAATGTATGAGTCTAATTGCCATAACGAGGTACATTGACGGTGTGTGTGTACAAGTGACTAGGATGCAAATTAAAACTATGTAACAACAGTGTGCTGTCTTCTTCTTTCTTATTCCCACTCAATCATATTAGGATATCAAGCTTGTAAAGCTTGACAACCATCATGACCGGGTGAAGTAGAATGCTTTGTCATTAAGACTGGGAGCACTACTCAGTGGCAGGCCGACTTAGCTCCAATATGAAATGGTCGCCTCTGTGTACTGACAAGTATTGTGTAGGAAACCTACCATTACTGGAGTGAATGATGGGGGCTCCACATCCTTTCAATAAACTGGGATCTGCATCAGCACCACCACCGTGTCAGATAAAGCCAAGGCTGTCAAAATTGGGAGCTAATTAACTGGCAAAATGTATTGAGAGACCTAATATCCTCTGGAGAAACCACTCAATTAAAGCCTGTGTGTGTGTGTGTAGGAAAAATAAATTTTATCCCACAATAACTTCAAAACAATACAATCAACTCCAAAATGCCTAAATACAACAACAACAAAGCCTTTATTTAGGGTCACTGACCCTATACAGGATTCACCAGAGTTATGCATAAGAACAAAGCAGTGAGACAAAGGAAACAACAATATAAACAGAAGAAAAAAAAAAACAAGAAAGAGAAAGAGGGAAGCACGAAAAACAACACAAAAAGAATAGCAGTAAGAAAGTGAGGAGTGAGTGTCACTTGGCCTTCTTCTGAGATATGGACTTGTGGAAACCATAAAACGCCGTAGCAATATACTTATTCTGGGTCATATTGTCAATTATTGATGGGAGTGAAGCACAGAGTTGCCCAGTTTTGAGCATAAGGGTTAAAATGCCTAAATACAGAGTAACATAGAATGTTATTACCAATTCATAAGGTAATAAGACCAAATCTAAATAAATATACAGTTAAACCTGTCTATAGTGCCCCCTCTAAATAGTGCCTCCCTCTCTATAGCGCCCGATTTTAAATATGTAGTACAGTGCAATTTACATTAAAAGTGACCTGTCTATAGCACCCTATTTTGGTGAGTCCCAAGAGGGGGCGCTATAGACAGGTATAACTGTATAGTATGTGATGTTCCGGTAACAACACTGTAACAGAAATGTCACACACTATCTATCTATTTGGTCGTTTTACCTCATGTTTGTAATCTATAATCCAAATTGTACCGTAATTATTGATCGAATACAGCAACCCTAACTTTAGCTTAGATAAGAGAATCAATATGAAGGGATGTTGCAGGATTTTCAACCTTACATAGAATGGTTTTATAATTACAATTATATTCTCACAATGAGTATCTTTTTTATTTAAAAATGCTAGCTTTCAAGCATTATTCGCTCTTTTAAATAAAAAAGATACTTATTGTGAGATTATAATTGTAATTATAATACTTTTTCCCAATTTCATCATGAATAGAATGGTTTGTATAAGGTAATAAAACCAAATCTAAATAAATAAATAGTGTATGACATTTCGGTAACAGCTTGTTCTGATGATGGTAACAACGTTGTTACCAAAATCTCACACACATTTATTTGGATTTTGTCTTATTACCTTGAAGTTGGATTATAAAAGTAATAAATGTCTGAATGATGGTAACAATGCTCTTGCAGAAACGTCATGCTCTTTATTTATATTTGGTCTTATTACCTTGTGTTTCTAATCTCATCAAATTTGGGATATCAAACATCAAATTGCGCTAAATTTCAAGTTTTTATAAAGAATACACACACAAAAGCCTTTATTAAGACACACAGGTCTTACAGAGGATTCTCCTTGGGGTTACAAGACGGAGAAACCTATGAAAGTGGGAAATAAAAAATGGAGAAAGATTATATTTTATAAAGAATATATAAATTGATATAAGGTACAATATGGATTATAGATTAGAAAAAACACGGTATTAAGACCAAATCCAAATGAATAAATAGTGTGTGACGGTTCGGTTACAATGCTTGTTAGCAAAACATCACACACTATTCATTTATAATTGGTCTTATAACTTTTGTATATATTAATTGATTTCTAATATACGTATTTGAAAATTTTGTTCAAAAAAATTGTTAAAATCACAGAGTTTAAATATTTGTGGCTAATATAAATTTAATATTAGTATCCAATTTTTAAATCTCAAATGTTTGTAACTGTGGTTAAAACAACAAGATTATATCAACATAAACATCTTGCGCTTTTCCGGCCTAAATACCTGTTTCATGGTTTTTCAGGATGCCCCAAAGACCAGCCTTTTTGGTCGTTGAGGTACAGCTTGCACCACACTGATGAGGGCCAACAGCCCGAAACGCGTACGTGGTTAGCTTTTCTTGATTAATCAACAACAACAACAAAAAGCCTTTATTTAGGGTCACTGACCCTATACAGGATTCACCAGAGGTATGCATAAGAACAAAGCAGTGAGACAAAGGAAACAACAATATATACAGAAGAAAAAAAAAAAAAAAAAAAAACAAGAAAGAGAAAGAGGGAAGCAAGAAAAACAACACAAAAAGAGTAGCAGTAAGAAAGTGAGGAGTGAGTGTCACTTGGCCTTCTTCTGAGATATGGACTTGTGGAAACCATAAAACGCCTTAGCAATATACTTATTCTGGGTCATATTGTCAATTATTGATGGAAGTGAAGCACAGAGTTGCCCAGTTTTGAGCATAAGGGTTCTTCTTTCAGAGCAGAGCAATCAAAAATATAGTGAGTGATTTCATTTTTTAGTTTTGAATTTACAGAAGGTACAAATCGGGTCCTCACCGCAGAGCATCTTGGTGTGGTTTTCTCTAAAAAAACTTGAATTTCTTGATTAATCAAGAAACAGTATTTGGCCAATTCTGGAATAATTTAAAAATCAACGATTAGTAGATATTTATTCCTACAGATGGCGCAAGCCATCAGCAACTTTCAGTTGCACAATCAGGAAATGCTTTTTTTCTTAATAAACATCTTAGTTCTTTTTTTTTTTTTTGGCTTATCCCTAGTACACGTGGTACAGGCCATGATAATCATGGTGGGTAGTTAGCAACTGCTTTTTACTGTAAGCGCACCCCATGTCTACACATATGAAAGCAGTTCGACTTTGCACTTACAAATGTGCCAGAGCCCCGTTTGGTTACTTGCACTCGCTTGGTGGGGTTGGACTTTTGCAAGAATCGGGGGGCCATTGGAGCATTTTTTTAAACATAAAAAGTGTCCAATGCAGGAATCGAACCCGGGTCGTAGTGGTCGAAACCAAACGGTGTTGCTATAACAAGGTTATTTACAGGCCAACTATTCTTTAATTCAACACCCCAAGGAATCACAATTGTTGGTTGAAGTATGCGTTGAATTATATGGAGTCAGTTAATTCTCTGTGTTGGAAGTAAATCCCCTTATTTAGATTTAAAAACCATTTAATTAAATTACATGATGAATGGGTGACCAAAACACATTATTGACTGTATTGATTCATCCATTGATGAGCTCTACTCTTCCCCGGCAGACACCATCAACAAGCTTTACAAGCTTGATACCCTGATATGATTGAGCGGAGATAAGAAAGAAGAAGACATGATGAATTATAGTTGGTTAAAGGAAATCTTATTGGGATTTGAAAACTGTTTAATTAAAGTACATGTTGAATTAGTGGATTCAATTAAAAAGGGTTTCTACTGTATTATTTTATAACACCCCTGACCCTCTCACAGACATCACCTGAATGTATCATCCTACCACCAATATTCCCTAGGAGGTTCCACTTTGGGAAGGCCCAAACTATTGTAATAAAGGAAGGCATCAAGGTCTTCTTGAAGGATTTTCTCAACGGAGACCTTGAGATGAATTAATGACTGAAGAACAATTCTCCGAACTCAATATGCGATACTTTTAGCTCTAAAACAAAATTTTCTTAATTACATCTTAATGCCCTCATTAGCATTGTAGTGAGGTACCATATTTGCTGAGACACCCGGGCACCAAATAAAACAAGGAACAACCACTACAAGGCTATCTTTGAGTCATTTTCAATTAAAGGCTGAGGAGTGACGTCAACAAGGAAGTGATGGCTCCCATCATGAGCACAATACCAGCTACTTGTCGTGTCAGTATGCAAATATGGCTAAACAGCAGAGACAATGTTCCCTATTGTTAATCCATCCAGAGATCATTAACATCAAATAGATAGGACAATGATTTATCATAACATCTAAGATATCATTGGCTAAACATATCCCTAAATGCTAGGACATCTCAGCCCACCCAAGTTTCCGAGATTAATTAACATCCTAAAAAAAATGTGCCGGCGGAATGATAAGATACAATTTGAATTATAGATAGGAGTCATGGGGTAGCAAATATCAAATCTGGATAACTGAGATATTTTCCCCAGTAGTAGCTTTAACAACATGTTCCTGAAACTTCTCACAAAATTTACTCATTTAGATTTGGTGCTATGCGTGAGTGTCATAAAAAAAGTGAACCATTCCTTTGCTGCCAAAACGTGCTGTTGCACAGAATAAGAAGATCTCTATAAGACAAAGATAAAAAAGACTTTAAAAATACACAAAAAACGTTGAACTATTTTTTTTTTAAATTATTATTTACTATTAGAAACACAAAGAAAAAAAAAGACCACATAAAATCAATAAACATTTCAGTAAAAGAGTTGTTACCTACATAAGATTATTTATTTGTCTTTTTTATCTTGTATTTCTTTTGGAAAATCCAAATTGTACCTAATCATTAATTAGCATATTTCTGGCATTTAGTTTGTTTTTATTCAACAGCGGCGACTGTACAAGTGGTGTTCCCATTGATGCAGAGTCAGTCTCTCAACTTTTACTTTTTTAGATATTTGCTCACCCTTTATATCACACCTTATTCCAACATATGTAAATATAAAGTGATTATTATACAATAAAATACGGCCTATGATTGTAGAACGACATTTGAAATTATCCTGCATGTGTTTCTTTTGAACGAAAAATCGAAACCTACCTTAAGGAGAAATAACGACTATTCCTATCCTTAGGGATGAAGTATGAAAGGATGAATTGTGAAGAGTAATGATGAACGGAAAAATGATTTTAAAAAGGCCTAGTGGACATGGCATCTGTCCGGTAAGCGGAACACTGTGGGTTCGATTCCCATCCCTGGACACTTTTATTTTTCCGTTTATCATTACTCTTCACAATTCATTCTTTCATACTTCACCCCTAAGGTTGGAAATAATCGTTATTTCTCCTTAAGGTAGGTTTCAATTTTTTTTGTTCAAAAGAAACACATGCGGGATAATTTCAAATGTCGTTCTATAATATGTAAATATGGTGTTTTGATTATTCGGCCCACTGATTGGTTCTCTCCTGCATGGTTTTAATCAGAGTGCAATGTTTTCTTAGGTCAGTGGTTATGTTGAGGTACTAAATTATATATGCAAACATGGGTTCAAATTGTGAAATTTTTTTTCAACAAATTAAAAATATGAAACTATTATAGACGCATATTAATTTCGAACTTTCATAACAGATGGCGTGCTAATGCATCATAATATGAAAAATATATTTAAAAAATAGCACAAAAGTGAAATTGTACTAAATCAGGTGGATAAATTAAGAGAAAGGCATCTTCTGATTGTGGAATTAAAAGTTGCAGATAGTTTAGGCCATCTATCAGAATAAATATCAACCTATCATTGATTATTGATCAATCAAGAAAAGGGTAATTGGCCAATTGTGAAATAATTAAAACCAACGCTAAGTTGATATTTATCCCGACAGATGGCGCAAGCCATCAGCAACTTTTATTTGCACAATCTGGAGATTCCTTTTTCTTAATATATTAAAAATATATTTTGTTTATTAGTACCTATTTTATTTCTTCAAATTAAAGATATTTCAGCCGGTAAATCTTTTTTATTGTCTTGACGTTTCGACAAGAATATTTTGTCCTCCTCAGGAGCGAACAAAAATTAAAATTGTGATAATTAGACCAATTTTGGTCCTAAGGTATTCAACAAAGTATCTTTAATTTGAAGAACTATGAATGCCGGCCAGGCAGCCTTTTATCTTTTCTTATTTTATGTCATTTAATTTGTACATTTCAAAAAACAAAACTTTATATTTCAATGTTATTCTATGAATCCTATGGACATAATTGCTTTAACAGGAAATTTTTGCTGTTTATAGAAGGCTTTTTATTAAGCCAAACTATGTGGGATTTTATGTTTTACTTTTACAGAATCCGATAAAGCACAATTTGGATTATAGATTATAATAAAAGAAAATAAGACCTAATCCAAATAATTTATTAGTGTGTGATGTTTTGGCAACAGCATTTTTACCATCATCAGACAAATCATCAGACATAATTATTCTTTTATCTGATGATGGTGATAATGCTGTTGCCGAAACGTCACACACTAATATATTATTTGGATTAGGTCTTATTTTCTTGTGTTTTACAGAATCCAAAAAGTCAACAGTTGTAAGTATAAATCAACTTGAAATGTTCAGCAGTGTGGTGGCCATAATCCAAGTGATTCTTGTCCACTGCTGGTCTGGTGGAACAACATTGGTTCTAAATCCCCATTACATTAGAGTCTATATGATTAATTGGCTATCGAAATTTGACAGACACAGTGAGATGATAATTTAAAAGTCAATCTGCAGGAGAGAAATAACGAGTTTCCTCTCCCTGTGACATCATTGCCGTCAGCAAACTTGAAACAAGCATTTCTCATCAGAGGCTAATTTGTATGATAAACTTGTCGAATTATATGCCAGGATGGGCAACAAACTGAGGGGCATTTTATTAGCATTATTGCTACTGTTGTGGTTACAACTATTTATTTCTCCTGTGTGCATCGTTTCTTCTTCTTTCTTATCTCCACTCAATCATATTACGGTATCAAGCTTGTAAAGCTTGTTGATGGTGTCTGCCGGGGAAGAGTAGAGCTCATCAATGGATGAGTCAATACAGTCAATAATGTGTTTTGGGGTTGCAGGTTGACACTTAGTACATAGTATCTTGCAACCATTCTGGAAAGTCATCGTCCGTAGATGACCAGACTTAAGCATCATTTGCTTTATGCCAACTCTACATGTCAAAAATCCTAAACACACATCCCTACTGGGAGATAGATATTTGCTATGCTATAAAATGAATCGAAAGATTATTGATACTCGAAGCATTGAAAAATAAGAAGATATGTTCTACTGTCTATTTCTTTTAAATGAAAAAAAGTCTAATGAAAATCACAAGGTGATCAAATCCAAGCACGTTATGTTACAAAAGTTTCTGTAGAAGGTAACAACACTTAACTAAAACACAATGTCAAAACTACTTATTTGAATTTTCTACACCTTGATCTCTAAATGCCATATTTCTAACTTTTCATTATAGTTTTAATACAAGTCGTTCTGATAAGGTACCATTTGGATTATAGATTATAAACACAGGGTAATAAGACCAAATCCAAATAAGTAAATAATGTGTAACAGCATTGTTACCATCTTTTTTTTTTTCAATTTTTAATTCTAAGAATAATATTCTGATGGTAACAACTCTGTTACTTAAACATCACACACTATTTATTTATTTGGATTTGGTCTTATTACCTTGTGTTTATAATCTGTACAATACAAATGGTGTGCTTTATCATACTTCATTATAGATATTTAAAGCAGAATTAAAAAAAAAAAAGAATAAGGTTGATAATACACAATTTGGATAATAGATTATAAACACAAGGTAATAACATCAAATCTAAATAAATAAATGGTGTATGATGTTTCTGTACATAACAATGATGTTACTGAAACGTCACACACTATTTATTTATTTGGATTTGGTCTTATTACCCTATGTTTAGGATTAAGGTCATTAAATGTAAAGAAAAGGTGATAAAGCACAATTTGGATTATAGATTACAATACAAGAAAATAAGACCTAATCCAAATAATTTAATAGTGTGTGATGTTTTGACAACAGCACTGTTACCGAAACGTCGCACACTATTTATTTATTTATTTATTTATTTGGATTTGGTTTTATTACCTTGTGTCATTAAATGTAAAGAAAAGGTTCACTCCGCAATTTCTTACTGCTACTCTTTTTGTGTTGTTTTTCTTGCTTCCCTCTTTCTCTTTCTTGTTTTTTTTTTTCTTTTTCTTCTGTCTATATCGTTGTTTCCTTTGTCTCACTGCTTTGTTCTTATGCATACCTCTGGTGAATCCTGTATAGGGTCAGTGACCCTAAATAAAAGCTTTTTGTTGTTGTTGTTGTAAGAAAAGGTGTATTCCCTGAGAGTGCACAACTCAACACTAGCTACACCTCGACAGCCTCCATACAAGTGAGTAAGAGATCAGGTTTAATGGGGATAACTTCTGAGAGAAACAGAAGACTTGTTTTCTTGTGTTCCCACTATGTACTAAGTGTCAACCTGCAATCCCAAACTACATTATTGACTGTATTGACTCATCCATTGATGAGCTCTACTCTTCCCCAGCAGACACCATCAACAAGCTTTACAAGCTTGATAACTTAATATGATTGAGTGGAGATAAGAAAAAAGAAGACGACAGAAGACTTGCTTCGATTCAACAATCCACACTTCAGGGAAAGGCCGTCTGACATATTTCAAAAAGATTCAGGCCATTAAATATAATGAATTTCCTCATTGTGAAACTAAATGAATAAACTCTGGACAAAAACCCCCCAGCTGCCAAAGTGTCCTTTATAAAGTCTTTACTGGAGAGTTGTTAAAAATGGTCATTTTGGTTAGGTCAGTTATAGAGAGGTTCATGGACTTTCTACCATATTGCAAAAATAAAGAAACTTTTAAAAAATCTCTTAATAAATAAAACAAATACACTATTCGATAGGGCACAATTTGGATTATAGATTATACACAACAACAACACAACACACAACAAAAGCCTTTATTGAGGACCTCTCGTCCTATAAAGGATTCGCCAGTTTACAGAATAATTGAAGAGAAGAGAACTAAGAATGCAGAGAGAAACCTATATGTAGTAGGTATAGTATAGTATTTTCTACACTGTGACTATATACAACAGCAGCAACAAGCCTTTTACTGGAATCAAAGTCCCATACAGGATTCGTCATTCTAATCCTGACATAGATTATTTGCATATAATTATTTACATCAATTATATTATGTATATAACCCCCCCCCCTTCTCTTAATTATAAACACAAGGTAATAAGACATTTGGTCTTATATTTTCTTGTAGACTTTTCATTTATATATTTTTCAGAATATTTCAATATTATCTTCTTGAACGCTTCACGATTTTGGGTGTCATCCTTGTGCCATGCTAATCTTCTCTGTATCGTTCCTATTTTAGTATATGTACCGCCGAACAAGCGATTAACTTCTAGAGAGATGGATAAAATTTCATTAAAACATTTTTAAACGCAGGAAAAAGTATGAATACTATTTTAATCTAAGTCTTCTTCTTTCCTATCTCCACTCAATCATTTTACGGTATCAAGCTTGTAAAGTTGACAGCTATCATGACTGGGTGAAGTAGAATGCGTCTGCTTTTGTTATTAAGACTGGGAGCATTACTCAGTGGCAGGCCGACTTAGCTCCAAAAGAAATGCTGCCTCTGACATGAGGAACAGACGCCATGTGCAACCGCTCCTAACATGGAGTACAAACGCTGCTCATCCTGTATCCCTGGATTAGGAGCCCTTACAGGGTACTATCAGCCGGGCCAGCTGAGCCCAGGTTTTTTAGTAAGCTTGTTACTGCTCCCCCTCCTCCTTTAATCTAAGTGAATGAAGGCAATGAGAAGTAAATACATTTTTAAAATGAAGGCTAAAACTTTTATTTTTAGAAATGTTTTTCTTTTAAAGAAATCCTTTATGGTTGTTTGCTTTCGGGTTATTCATTGTATACATTCTAGGTGATAAATGAATGTACATCTTGTTTCAAAGTTTCTTCAGAAAATACGACATTACACTCTCCAAAGCACCTGAATGTTTACATTGGTGACTAGCGGCTGCTTAGATAAGATTATCAAATCAATGATGCCTCAATCGTTTACAAGAAATGAAAAAGACGTGTAAAATAAGGCCAGTATTTGCACACTACCATGTAGCACTCTTAGCTATGGTACACATGGTACAGTCCTGCGAATGGTGCACTTTTAGCGATAAAGCTGTATTTTAAACAACAATTAACCATGTTATAATACCTTGAAAAAGGTTGGTGTTCAGCCAACTGAAATATTGGTAAAATAAATGATATTTTGATCCAATATATGCCTTTTCAATTGAAAAAAAAAAAGAACTAATGATATTTTATAAAAAAGGGTGTTGGATCCTATAGTTAATAATTTCCTTAAATTCAATTTTATATATGAAAATTAAGCCAAAATATTCTAAATTCAATTGTACAATATAAATCTTTAATATGTAAATTTTAAAGCAATCAACATGTATGTAAATTTCCAGTTTGGTTAATTAATAGTTTTTCTTTTCTCTCTCTCTCTACCACTAGTATCAAAATCTAAGTCAAATTCATGTAATCTAAAATCATGTGGTAGCTACTCCTAACTCTAAAACCAAAAGACAATAAAACTAATTCAAGACAAGTGGCAAAGTGCTTCTTAGTATCTTTTACTGAACATTCAAGCCACGAACATTATGGTCCCTCGAGCCGGATACTTTAAAAAATTAAGGTAAGCCATTTGAAAACTTAAAATTCTTAAAATAAAGTCATGCCCAAATCAGAAGTTAAAATTCGGCACAAATTCAACTTTATTATTCAGGAAATAAAGGATCTGGAATCAAAGAATAAAGCTATTGTAGAATCCAAAAACATACATAGATTAAAGCTATTCCAACAAGAAGTTAATGAAAGGAAAATTAGCCTAAATCAAGTTATCAACACATTATTAGAATCAGAGTTAGATGAGACACAATATGACGATTATTCAAAAGCCAAAGATGATATTTTTAATATGTTGGTGTCTATTGAAGAAGCTTTATCTTTGATTGAAACCAAAGAAAATACTCATAGTTATAAACAACTGCCCGAATCCAATGTCAATTTACCTAAGATAAATTTACCCATTTTCAATGGTGATTCAGCCAATTGGCTTAGTTTTAGAGAAATATTTAACTCCACCATTAATTCAAATCAAACACTAACTGAAATACAAAAATTTCAATATCTAAATGCATCTGTTAAGGGTCCTGCGGAAAAGTTGATTCGGGGTTTT
Source organism: Cordylochernes scorpioides (assembly GCA_030710605.1). NCBI lineage: Eukaryota > Metazoa > Arthropoda > Arachnida > Pseudoscorpiones > Chernetidae > Cordylochernes > Cordylochernes scorpioides. Next base: position 101,522,011 of record CP092871.1, read on the forward strand.
CCCATTTCTGACAAAAACTACCAGCAAGCATGGGATACCTTATGCAATAGATTTAATAACAGAAGAGAATTGGCTTTTTCACAAATCAACAAAATATTCTCCATAAGGCCATTAAAATCTATTTCGGCTGGTTCTCTCTATGAAATCCTTGATATTTGCAATGAAGGCATTAGAAATCTCTCAGTGCTAGGACTTGAGAAAAACACATTAACAGATCTAATCCTGATCAATTTTTTTGAAAAAAGAATCGGTGAAGCCCTCAGGAAAGAATGGGAATTAACCCTTCAAAATGAAGAATATCCAACATTTGAAAACTTTGTGAATTTTTTAGAAAAACATGCTAGAAGCCTGCAAGGTATGAGAATTCCTTTGTTCCAGGAACAAAAAAACCTCTAGCAAAAATATGATGGCTCATGGCCTTTATGTCAACAAAGGTCAAAATTGTATTTTATGTCATCAAATTCATAAACTAAATGACTGCCAGAGATTCATAAATCTTCCCTTGCCTAAAAAATGGGAATTAGTTAAAAAACATAAACTTTGTCAAAATTGCCTTAGAGCAAATCATGAGATATCCAAATGTCTCATCACATCAAGATGTAAAAACTGCAAGCAGAACCATCATACTCTTCTGCATGAATACAACTCTGAACCATCCATTCCACAACCAACAACCTCTCAAGAGATGTTGATTTCAACAAATACCATCTGTAATGCGATGCCTTTGGAAACGGAAACAAATATTCTACTGTCAACAGCCCTTATTAAAGTCAAGGCGAAGGATGGCTCATTTGTGCTATGTAGAGCATTAGTGGACAATGGGTCCCAAATAAGCCTAATTTCAGAACAATGTTGCCACAAGTTGGGACTTGAAAAAAGGAAAAATTCTTATACACTAAAAGGTGTAGGTGACATTGTTGTCAACAGGACAACATCGCAGGTTGAAATAGAGTTCACCCCACATCATAATGATCATTTATTTTCTGCCAGAGCATTTGTGGTTGGAAGGGTAACTGCAGACCTTCCAAACTTCCAAATTCAGTCAGCAGACTTTCCTCATTTAGAAAATTTGCTCTTGGCAGACCCAGAATTCTATGTCACCAAGCCCATAGACCTAATTTTGGGTGCAGATACCTTTGTAGAAATAATTCTAGGTCATAAAACAGATTTAAAGCACCATCCTATAGCACTTAATACCAAGTTAGGTTGGCTTGTTTCTGGGAGAATCCATTCAACTATTAAGTCGAATACTTCGGTAATCAATCACTGTACCACTGAACTTGATTCCAGCATAAGAAAATTCTGGGAACTTGAAGATGTCCCAATTTCTAAGGCCCAGTTGGGTATAAAGAATGCCCCATCTCCAAGTCTACAAGAGTCCATTCAGAACTCTCCAAGTCTAAAGGAGTTCACTCGGAACTCTCCAAGTCTACAAGAGTCCATTCAGAACTCTCCAAGTCTAAAGGAGTTCACTCAGAACTTTCCAAGTCTGCCGGGGTTCACTCAGAACTTTCCAAGTCTGCCGGGGTCCATTCAGACCTCTCCAAGTCTACCAGACTCTGTTCAAGGGTCACCGTCTCTAACTTTGAGCCTACAGAGCTCCAAACACAACTCTCCAACCCCCTTACAAGTATCAGTTCACAGCCTGAAAGAGGCCATGTCCCCTTTGGTCGAAATGCCATCAAGCCCTGGGTGCTCCAAGCAGATTCCAATTCCTATAGAAGAAGACTCTATAGAGAGCCAGAACCGAGTTGATAATCTGCCATCCTACCCGATGAGCCCAGAGCAGAGTTACACTCTCTCATCGGCTTCTGTTGAAGATTTCAAGGCCCAAAGTGGGCCCAAGTCCCCTACATCTCCCACCAGAGGTTCAGAGAGTTGCCGATGTTCTGGGGATTATACAGAGCCACAGATGTCTCAGAACTCCAATTTTTCATGCTCCTCTATAGAAGAATCTGAAGATAATTCAAGTAAATCTGAAGAAAATCTAAGTAGATCCGAAGATAATCCAAGTAAATCTGAAGAAATTCCAAGTAAATCTAAAAAGTCACGTATCTCCAAGTTAACTCCACAAATTACTTCTAAACAAAACCAATTACTTCCTTCTGAATCAAGTCAACCATCCACTCCAGAACAACCTCTCGCTTCTCAGTCAAGTGAACCACTCTCATCTAAGAAAGAAACTTCGATTATTCCTAAGATAAAGCCACCACCCTATTATAGGCGAAAACGTCAACTTCCTGCTGAGAGAACTTCATGGGATGAACCAATTGAATCAGATATAAAGTCAAATTGGAATAAATTCCAAACTCAACTATCGTGCCTAAAGGAAATCAAAATACCAAGATACCTGAACAGTTCATCTTCTGAAATAGAAGAATTACAACTACATGGATTTTGTGATGCATCCCTTAATGCTTATTCAGCAGTTTTTTACTTGAAAACTAGATTCAAAATTCAAAAGATCAAAATCAATCTGATAACCTCAAAAACTAAGGTTGCACCATTAAAGACCATTACAATTCCAAGACTTGAACTAAGTGCAGCATTGCTTTTGGCTCAACTGAATCAAGTCATTCTTGAATCATTTCCTTTTCAACCTGACAAAACCTTTTTATGGACTGATTCACAAATCTGCATAGATTGGATAAGATCAGATGCCAGCAGATGGAAAGCCTTTGTTTCGAACAGAGTGTCGTCAATTCAAAATTTGACTCAAATCACTGATTGGTTCCATGTATCCAGTCAAGATAATCCAGCTGATTGCGCATCAAGAGGAATCATGCCTCAAGACTTGGTCAATCATAGAATTTGGTGGCGGGGTCCTATTTGGCTTCAAGAAAATAATGTTCGATATATTCCTTCTTCACCAACCCAAGTAAATCTCAATATCATTCAAGAAGAAGTCGGTGAGGGTCAAGTGTTGGATCAAACAACCTTAATTCAAAATTCAGAAACTATGTTAAATCTAGAATTCATTGAAAGGTATTCCACAATGACCAAATTGATCCGAATAACAGCTTGGTGTTGGAGATTCTACTACAATTGCCTCCTCTTTGATCCAATTCGTCAGAAAGGACCTTTGACAACAAGAGAATTAACAAAGGCAATTCAAGTCTTAGTCAAATCAATTCAGCAAGTTGAATTCTGCACGGAAATAAAATTACTGAAGTCAAACAAGCAACTACCTCTGTCCAACAAGCTAACTTCTCTAAATCCCTTCTTAGACACTCAAGGACTTCTAAGAGTTGGAGGTAGACTCAAGTATTCCTATTTAAATGAAAATCAAAAATTCCCTCTCTTACAACCAAAATCCCCACGCCAGGAATCACTTATCAAAAATCTCTTAACTGAGAATGCCGACATTCCTGAGGCTATTGATGAGAATCAAGAAGATTCTTCAATTTTAGAAACCACTTTTGTCATTGAAGACGAAGAGTCTAACAAAGATATCGGGACTCCAAAGATTGAAATCTCCGAAGTTTCGGTTTTTGATAAATCGGAAGGCAAATATTCGAAAGAACCAGTGGTCAGTGTAGAAGTTCTGGATAAGAAAGAACTGTGCCATGATGACTCAGCTCACCTCAATGTAGTTGAAGCTGATCTTAATCGACCTAAAGAGGCTACCAGTGGCATAATCAATGTTTATACAGAAGCTAATGAATCGTCAAGCAAAGAGAAAGTTGTACCTGTTGAAATTGTGGATACATCAACAAAGAATTATCTACAGAGCGGTGAAAAGGCAAAATTATCCCGCTGGAAGCCCATCGATTCTCTATGCTTAGAAGACGTCAAGGAATCTGAAGACGACGATGAAAATTACAGTTCATCGGCATATATAGAATGGCCAGAAATCTTGAAGAAAGAAGTCTTAAGACCCGAAGCTTTAGAAAAGGCAGTCAATCTGGAAGATTTTGAGAAGGCGGCAGAAAGTCGACAACTCTCCAAAGAACATTTAGAGGAATCGACCGAACAAGGCTCATGCATAAAGGCTGAATCAAAACCTTGGGAAGATCCTATTGAATCCGACTTAGCAGCCGCAGAGTCTGATAATCCAGCAGTTCCCGAAAGAGAACTGGCCAACGAATCCATTGCCTTTCAAACAATGAGAATTGTAATCTTAGCTACATAGTCGGAATCAATTAGTCCAGCATCTATACTATTGGAACCCTTTTTTTATTTTTATTTATTTTTTTTTATATTATTTTTTATTTTCTGGTCATCTCTTCCCAGCCGGGGGAGTATGTTGGATCCTATAGTTAATAATTTCCTTAAATTCAATTTTATATATGAAAATTAAGCCAAAATATTCTAAATTCAATTGTACAATATAAATCTTTAATATGTAAATTTTAAAGCAATCAACATGTATGTAAATTTCCAGTTTGGTTAATTAATAGTTTTTCTTTTCTCTCTCTCTCTACCACTAGTATCAAAATCTAAGTCAAATTCATGTAATCTAAAATCATGTGGTAGCTACTCCTAACTCTAAAACCAAAAGACAATAAAACTAATTCAAGACAAGTGGCAAAGTGCTTCTTAGTATCTTTTACTGAACATTCAAGCCACGAACAAAGGGTATCTCCTTATCGTGCAACTGAAAGTTGCTGATGGCTTGCGCCATCTATCGGAATAAATATCAACTATTCTTGGTGATTTTTAATTATTCCATTATTGGCCAAATACCCATTCTTGATTAATCAAGAAAAGCTAACCACGGACGCGTTTCGGGCAGTTGGCCCTCATCATTTTTCACATAATGATATTTAGTCAACATTTAAATTAAGAACTGGTTATCGATGGTGTTGAGTTAACATTGATAGGGTGGAGGGTGGGACATGAAAAAAATGGTTGAATCATGGCAATCTTCAGTAGAATTAATGAGGTTTTACTGTCAATTTGAGTCAAAATAACAGCAGCGGGAAACAATCATCATGTATTGAGTGAAGAGCTGAAATATTTTGTGAAACATGAAAACTTGCTAATCAGTTGTTCATATTAAATCATGATAAGTTTGAAATTCATGGTGGTGTTTGTCCCCCGTTGCTTTTATTTTGACTAATCTAAATCTAATTGTTCAATGGTGGTAGCTGAAATATTTATTTTTCTCCTTTTTAGTGCATTTTTAATGAAAATTTTTTTTGAAACTAATTTTTCTTAATCAAATACAGTTAAGGACTTGAGAGGACATTCCCGCTAGAGGACACTTCTCTACAAAGGACAGTTTTCATTGCCGAAACGATCATTTTTTACTATTTTAAAACTCTCCAGTAAGAGGATGTTTTCCCTATGGGTCACTTTGGCTCTGTAACTAGGTGTTGCAGGGCGGTAGGTAGTTCTACCGTATTCCCCATGGAAAGTGATTTAGGTTTATAATTGTTCTGTGAGAGAGAAATGATTATTCAGTCAAGAGAGAGGTGACACAAGACCTAATTCTAATAAATAAATAGTGTGTGAGGGGGTCGGTTGAAGGATGGTCTACACCAGGGGTGGCAAACCTTTTTATATTAGAAGGCCAATTTTCATTTTACCATTTTTGAGAAGGCCGCACACCGGCAATTACGTTGCCTCGATGTTACTTGGACGTTACGTTTAGTTTTAGTACTAGTGTTGACCGCAAATCGGCGCTGCTGATATAGTGGTATAGTTATGTATTTCATTTTTAGCACGACACTTGAATTACTTTTAGGAATTTAAATACTTACATTAACTATATTATATATATTATATAATATATGACATTCGTATTAGATATTTTCAATAAAATAATGAAAGTAATTGAAAACTGCGAAACAAAAATTATAATTTTGAATTTATGAAAAGGCCACAACTTGGGCAAGAAAAGGCCACATGCGGCCTTAAGGCCGCACGTTCGCCACCCCTAGTCTACACCATTGGTTTTTGGCCGCTAAGATCCTGGTTCGATTCCCGCATTGGGCACTTATTTTCCGATTTAAAAAAAAAATTGCTTCAGTGGTCCCTGATTCTTGCAAAAGTCCAACCCCACCAGCAAGTGCAAGTAACCAAACGAGTCTCTGGCACATTTGTAAGTGCAAAGTGGAACTGCTTTTCACATTTGTAGATATGTGGTGCACTTACAGTAAAAGCAGTCACCTACTTCTACCCACCATGATTATCATGACCTGTAACACGTGTACTATGGATAAGCAAAAAAATAATAGTGTGTGATGTTTTGGTAACAGCATTGTTACCATCATCAAACAAAAGTACTAAAGTGTCTGATGATGGTAACAATGCTATTACCAAAACGTCACACAGTATTTATACAGCGCTGTTACCGAAACGTCACACACTCTTTATTTGTATTTGGTTTTATTACATTGTGTTTATTATTATTGTGTTATATCTTTACAAACCCAAGATAGTGAACATTGCGACTGCTGTGATAGAAATGCATAGAGACATCTGAAGCTCTCTTCATTGGACACAACAACATTTCAAAACATTTTGCAACACCTTTAAACACCCTTGCAACATCTTATTCATGCAATTGAAAGCAGCTGATGACTTGCATCATCAGAATATTTTATTTTATTCAAGAAAATCTTTTTTAGATATAAAAGCCAAGTACATTTGTACGGAAACATGTTTAAGGTGGTTGACCCTCTTCAGTATAGTTCAGGATGTACCTCAGTGTGACCAAACAAATATATTCCTTTTAATATTTACATTTAAGAAAAATAGAATATTTCTCAAACTATATACAACATCCAAATTTTAAACACAAGGTAAAAAGACCAAATCCAAATAAATAGTGTGTAACGTTTCAGTAACAGCGTTGTTACCATCTTCAGACAAAAGTACTGAATTCAGTACTGAAGATGGTAACAACGCTGTTACTGAAACGTCACACACTACTTATTTATTTGGATTTGGTCTTATTACCTTGTGTTTATAATCTATAATCCAAATTGTGCCTCTTATCATCCAAATTTTAAAGTACTATAAATATATTTAATTCATTTTACTGGGATAAGAAAACCCTAGTAGAAATTATTAAAATATTATGGCATATATTTACTATCAATTTTTATAATCTAAAAATCAAAGTTTTATGTTGTTTATAACAAATGTCATTTAATGAACTTAATGAATTAATGATATTATTAAAGTTTAAATTGCTTATACTTAATAAGTTTACAATATATATAATATATTATAATAAAGAAACAGTTAAAAAGTGCTATATTTAGAAGTTATATTTGTAAAAAAATTTGGCAATTAAAATGTTATAATTAATTATAAGAAATTTTTAGTGTTAAAACCTTTATAAAGAATGATAAATATAAGTTTATTATATAATAATATATAAAATATACCTTTAATTTTGACTTATATGAAAGTATTGTGATAATGTATATTTTAATAATAAATGTATGACATTTTAGGGGAATACAACTACATAGATTATATATATATTTAAAAATGTGCGTTTATTTTATTTAAGTAAGTAAACTATTGAAGTAAATAGGTAATAGTTATAATTCAATGCAATAAAAATATTAAAAACTTAATTTTGCTCTTTCAATTTGGACAAAATTATCGATTACTTTTTCAAAAATAGCAACTGCATTTTAAGCTATTTAATTTTTATGTAATTTATGAATAAGTTCCGTGTCTCTAAATGTAAACAAAAATAATGGAGAAAAAATATGTCAAGACCCCATCTACATAAATGGGAATCGCATCAAGGAGTCTTTTGATCGTAAAATCAAAGCAAATACTCGCCTTAAAAAAGGAAATTAAAGCAATACATGCAAATACATCCAACTTACAACAAAACTTCTTTTGCTTTTGTTTTTTTCTTTTTTTTTTTTTTAAATAGTTATTTTTGCTAATAATCACCACAACGATTGGCTTAATCCACTAAAATTATTTACAGTGTTGCCAACATACATTTAGGAACAAAAGCTGAAGGTATTGATTCTTAGGAAATTTTAGACGTTTTTAAAATTTTAAGACCTTGTATAATTTATTAGATTCAGTGTTTAAAATTATTTGATACATTTTTTTACATAAATATCTTTATATGTTTATCAAAGCATCTAATGTTGCGGCAAAACTATGAAAAATATCAGAAAATTTTCTGTAAAAGTGTTCATAAGGGTTTTAGATGTTTCTGAAATATTTAACTAAAATTGCTTCGATTTTTAAAGATAAATAATATTATTAATATAGAAAATAAAATAAATTGATAGAGATGACACTATTTTAAATACTTTCAAATTTTGTTCTCTATTTTATTTTTTGTAAAAAATAATTAAATGCCATTTTTTTATGCTGTTAACATTATTCTAATTCAACTTGGATCTCAATTTTTAATTAATATAGCGAAAAGGCTTTTGGATGTTCCAAATTATTTTTTCAGTGAAGAATTGTTTGATTTATCATTATCCATTATACCGCGTTTTTAATCTAAGAAATATTTGAGTCTAACATCCAAGCATTTTATTTTTCTTTAATATTACACACTTACTATAAGTATATACAAAATTCTAAAAATTTCAAAATATATTAGCTCTAAAATTGTTATATGAAAGTGTCTTTTTTTTTTTTTTTATGATCCCAGTGTGTGTGTGTGTGTGTGTGTATTTATTAAGCATTTATTATTCTAATGAAAAAAGGCATCTCCTTATCGTGTAACTGAAAGTTGCTGATGGCTTGCGCCATCTATCGGAATAAATATCAACTAATCTCATTGATTTTTAATTATTCCAGAATTGGCCAAATACCCATTCTTGATTAATCAAGAAAAGCTAACCACTGACGCGTTTGGGCTGTTGGCCCTCATCAGCGTGGTGCAAGCTGTACCTCAACGACCAAAAAACTTGTCATTCAGGCATCCTGAAAAATCATGAAACGGTAGTTAAGGCAAGAATTGCGTGAGACAGCGACACAATGTGAAAAAAATAGTACAAATGTGATATTGTACTGGGATAAGGTGCATATTTATGAAAAAAGGCATCTCCTTATCATGCAACTGAAAGTTGCTGAGGTCGTTGAGGTACAGCTTGCACCACGCTGATGAGGGCCAACAGCCCAAAACGCATCCATGGTTAACTTTTCTTGGTTAATCAAGAATGGGTATTTGGCCAATTCTGGAATAATTAAAAATCAAAGAGAATAGTTGATATTTATTCCTATAGATGGCCCAAGCCATCAGCAACTTTCAGTGATAAGGAGATGCCTTTTTTCATAATTAGGCACCTTATATTAGTACAATATCACATTTGTACTATTTTTTCACATTTATTATTCTGTTCTTTCTAACAAAAGTTTATAAGAGCAAAGTGTATTTTATTGTAATACTCTGTGTGCAAGGTAGGTAATTTAAAGTTCTCTTGACAAAATTCTAAGCGAAGTAAGAATTTATTTCAGCAAAGAAAAATTAATAAAATATTACCACCAATGTGATCTAATCATCAATTACAACTATGTAAAAAGACCTGAACAAATAACAAGTTTAAAAATAATAATTCACAAATTACAAAATATATAGAGCAAACTAACCCAGGCTCTTGGAGTTTACTGAGATATTGGATTGTCTTTCTTTCTGAATTATGGTTCATATGGTTTATACATTATAGAGGCCCTAATTATTTGGATGGTATCATGGCTGAAGACAAAGGTTTTATTTCTGGTACTCCATTTATTTATTTATTATTATTTTTTTGTTAGTGAAATTATTAAAGGTGGCTAGAGCATTTTCAGAAGAGCAACTAGGAATAGACCCAAGTGCAGTGGAGAAAACCAGTTTCAATGGTCTGCTAGCATTGTATGGAGCCAGAGAATGTGAAATTAAAATACTTTACTAGCCTGTTGATCAAGGTAATAGAAATGTCTCTCTCTAAATGGTGTGTTGCAGCACAAAGGACACGATAATTTTCCTGGATGAAGGAAATTAAATGTATTTTAAAGGCACTCTTGATGAAAAATTTCACTAGTAATGTGTGCAGTGTGAGGCTCCTTAGGAGAAGTCATTGTAAACTAAGTCCTCAAGAGATTTTTTTGAATCTGCAACATTTAATTATACAGAGGACTTCATCTTCAGGGGTAAATCAGGCTTATGAGAGACACAAGACTAAGCTTTAGGTTAGGGATAAAAAAGTGGGTTGTTCTATATTATTTTGTTTCAAGTTCTTTTAATGTGTAGGTGTTTTCATCATTGTGTTTAATCAATGATGGTCTTCTTTGGGAAGTTTGTTTTTTGAAGATGAATCTGTATATAGGACACTCTCAAACCTGCTTAGATGTTCTCTTAACAGAGTTTTATGACCCATATTTGTGACAAAATATTACATCATATGTGTCTTTTGATAAAATAATCCCTTGAATCAATATTAAAACAAGAACATTAAGTCTCCAGGGAAAAGTTTCTTTTTAAAATATTTTTATTTAAAAATCTCTCAAGCTTTCAGGCAAGAAAGCCCTTCCACTGGAGAAAATATTTTACATCATTAAAACGCCAATAAAAAAAGATTTAACAGAAGAATAGACATTCCAGAAATTTATAACATAATATTCCCTGAACCCACCCCATAACCCCCAAGTGAAGATATCGCCTCAGAATTGCAAACTCGAAAGCACGCGCAAAAGAAGCCCGCGTTGATTCTGCATGGAAACAAATGTAAACAACCAAAGCACTTCATTCAATTTTAAATCTTTTTTTATTGGCGTTTTAATTATGTAAAATATTTTCTCCTGTAGAAGGACTTTCTTGCCTGAAAGCTTGAGAGATTTTTAAATAAAAATATTTCAAAAAGAAAACTTTTCCCTGGAGGCTTATTGTTCTTATTTTAATATGTGTCTTTACTATTCATCTCAAGAGCATGTATCATGCAAATAAGTTTTGAATGAAAATTAACTGTAGCTAATTTGTATCTCATATGGTTTGCTCTAGATTTCACATACATATTGAGTCATTAAAAATAAAAAATATTGATACACTTACAATAGAAACAAAAATATAAGCACTATATATTCCTAATAAATTTTGATTAAAAAATATATTATGTTGTTTGATTCATAAAATAATGAAAGGACACCTCACGACCTTTGTATTATACATACATATATATTGAAGTATGCCACGATTCACCTAGAACCCCACCTATCCTAGCTATATACCACCCTGTCCTCTTTAAGATGCAAAGCTCTGATGATTGGGAGGCATAGATGAAGCCTTCAGCTTTGACAGCACTGAGCCAGTGTCTGAGGTGGACTCAGACACGCTGACCACTTGACCTATGTTGGTTGACTTGACCCCTCCAATGCCAAGCCAGACTCCAGCATGCTCAATCCCTATATACAAGCCACAGACCCACACAATGATGGAAGATAATATCATCATATTCAAGCGAAACACCAACTCCACCACGAGCCCTAAACTGTCCCCAAAGCGATCCCAATGTCCAGTTCTCACCAAGTTGATTTTTTTTATATTCAATACTTTTTTATAACCATATTTATTTTTTTAAATTGGTGAATATTTCTTCAATATATTCTTATTTGTATTTATTTATTTATATAGTTCAAAGAGAATATAGCAATAAGGATAGTATAAAATTGTTTTGAATAAAAATGAATCAATAGTTTACATTTCTTATAACAGGTGGCGCTAATGCATCATGTTAAACTTCCATTTGTCTGTGAATTTTTTAGAAACATAATTTCTTGTCTTCTGCCTCCAGAACCCTTGGAATTCCATATATGCTAAAATTTCTTTTAATAAATTCAAGGGTATTCTTTGAGTTTTGGTGTTTATGAGTCCACAGTTTATGTATCTATTCCCTTTAAAATGTAAGATATAAGATGCAACATTTTCCAAGGGTAATTCAGGAATCTCTTTCAGCATAAAGGGTTGTTCCTTATCTTTATGTGCGTAAAAATGAATGTTTGCATTTTTCGACCAAGAAATAGATATCTTTGGACATTCCAGGCCAGTAGATGGAGTCTTTGGATTTTTTGGTACACCGAGTAATGCCTAAGTTGCCCACATGTATCTGTTTAAAAAACTTGTAGTAATACAAAAGTTACATTTTTTTATATATTCCATTTGATGATGAATACTGTGCTTACTATTATATCCCAATGAGATATATATACATCTTTCAATAAAATCAATATTAAAATAAAAACATAAAGCCTTGAATCTGGTTTAAATGAAAATTGATTTGATATGGCTTTATGTTTTATTTTAATATATATACATCTGATAATTTAAAGGCCCAGTCATTCTGCCATGTTCCTGCATATGTCCCATCACCTTGTACCCCATACAAACTAAATCTGCTACAGTATAATATGATGTACTGTTAAGAGCCAAATAAAAAACAGACTGTATGTCAGACAGACAGCGAAAAACAAGGAGATATTACGATTATAGATTTTAATAAACGATTGCAGTTAGGCCTAGAGTTAAGAGGGAAGATTCCCAAACTCGCATCATAAGCGCTAGGTCAACCTTGGATTGGATTCGCTAAAAACAACTTTATTTAGGTCAATGCTCCATCCTCAAATTTTCTGCTATAACTATCAAAGATGGCTTCCCAGTCGTTTGGACCAATCAATGCGATTCTTCATCTTCCATGATGTAATGAATGACCAATCAAAATCTCAATATAGGTCGCATGACACATGCCACTGTAACACCACCCTACTGGGGAAGCCTCAGTAGTGTCTCCCGATCCAGCGTAAATCGCAGGGCGTAATCTCACTTTCCTCATATATTCTCTGTCTGTCAGCATTATTCCCTTGACCAACCTATCCTGTGTCCTTTAATCACGATTGCAAATTCGCCCCAATTCAATCTCAAACTTCAAGTTGACAGTACCTTAGCTTTCACAACTACCACAGGGTAAACAGAGAGTGACAAGATTTGACATACATATATTTCAAAAATTGTACTTAAGACTGAATGATCCTTTGTAAATCTCTCTCTTCTTTTTTCTTTTTTCCATCTTTCACTACACCTATTTGAGATATAAAGATTATTAAATATAGGGGCTGATAGTAAACTATAAAAATTATCAATTTTGTTACCAAGATGTATCCTCTCCCTCTTAAAATATCGCTTGCTATTGTATTTTGGGTTTATATTAATTTTATAGTGAAAAGAAATGCGTTATGTTACTAAAAATTGTTACATTTTAAATAAATATGGGAATGTTTACATAGTGATGACCTTAGAGGAGTTCAGTCCTTGTTTCAGTCTACAGAGTTCCAACTTGCACCTCTCAGGATAATCACTGGTTGAAAGTAGTTTGGTAATCCAAAGTTGGCGATATCTGTTGAAAATCTAAACACTTAACTTAGTATGAGTTTTTACAATTCATGTATAGTGACAAATTATTTTGTACTCTACAAAAGCTAAATTCTTTATCTTTTGTTTCTTGTTTTTCCTAATTATTAATTTTCTTTTTGTGTCCAATGTTTGTCTACAACATTTGAAAATGATTTGCCTTTTTACGCTTTTTTTTTTGCAAAACTCTTCATAACCTTGTTAAATTTACAAACGTTTATCTTCATAACCTGATATTTTCTAATTAGGTGTGTACTACCCTATTTTTTTGCAATAGTCTATATTTTAAAAGATTTTTTAAAATTTGTTGCTTCATATTTTCTTGTGAATAAAACATCCTGCATAACTTTTATTTCTTTGTTTGTTCATTCAGCAATTTTTGGATTTCCTTATCGAGCTCAAGACAGAGATGGCTGGCGTCGCATCGTGTTTGGGATGTAATATGTACACTGGGCCACAACGTGTTTGATCGCTCGCGAATGAAATGATATTACAATTTAAGTCCAGATCAGGTTCACTCAAGTGTGGTGTGTCGATTTAATAAGTCCAGCGATGGCCCAGAAAAGTATTTCAAAGTTAGTGTTTATTAGTATTACGCCTTAGCTTACATTTTTAGAGGCAGTCCATAAAGGAAGACAAAAGGACAACACCCCAGTATGTCCATTGTGTGATGTAATTGTAAATATTCAGAGAATTTAAATGAAAGAGTAATTATCATCATGTTTGTTTATGTTTGAGATAGAAACAGCTTGAGTTAGGCTGTAAATAAATAATTGATAAATAAGCCATAAGTTAGGAAGTTCCCTCTCTTGAAATAAATATAAATAATTGTTCATCTCTGCATCCTGATTTTTTAAAGAAACAAAACATGGTGGCAGCGGTAAAAGGAAAAGAAAGCGTAAAAGCAATTATTAAAATTATAAAGTTGAAATATGAGTAAATTATTTTTTTAAAAGAAAAAATGGCTAATTATATGCAAATTGCTGCTCCAGAAGGGTTTAATTTTTTGTAAACCTAATGAATGGCCGATATGGTTCAAAAGATTTCAAAGATATAGAATCGCTTCAGGACTTTCAGAGAAAAGTGAGAATGAGCAAGTAAATGCTCTGGTTTACATTATAGGCGATAAGGCAGAAGAAATTTTGATTTTATTTAATTTAAGTGAAGCACAAAATAATGACTATAAACTTGTAGTGTCCAAATTCCAAAACTTTTTTATAGGAAAAAGAAACGTTATATATGAAAGAGCAAAATTTAATAGAAGTCAAGGGGAGAGTGAGCCTGTAGAGGAATTTATAACCAATCTCTACGTCCTGGCAGAAACCTGCAACTATGGTATCTTAAAAGAAGAGATGATCACAGGGATCGGTTGTGGATATTACCAAGGACATTTCAAAGAACAATGTCCTGCTAAGGATGCTATTTGCAACAAGTGCAGAAAGAAAGGTCATTTTGCCAAGGTTTGTCACATTAAAACCATACAAGAAGTATCAAGCTCCCAAAATAATGCATTCATTGGAATAGTGGGAATGCAGGAGAATGCGGAAGATAAGTGGTGTGAAGTGATAAAGGTGAATGACCAGCCAATAAAATTTAAAATCGATACAGGAGCAGAGGTTTCGGTTATGCCAGAAGAGATTTACCTACAACATTTTGAATACCTTAAGACGGAGAAGGCCGATAAGAATCTTTTTGCTGTTTCCAAGAAGATAGAGGTAAATGGAATGTTTCAGGCTTTTTTGGAATCAAAAAGGCAGAAGTGCGAAGAGAGCATCTACATTGTTAAAGGGGTTGCCCGACCTTTACTAAGCTGTAGGGCTAGCGAGATCCTAGGTCTCGTTAGGAGGATAAATATTGTCAAAGATCATGCTCCTACCAAGCTAGACCCAATGCTCAAATTTCCTAAGTTTTTACTGGACTGGGAAAAATAGATATTCCATACGAAATAAAGTTGAAAGAAGGGGCAAAACCTTATTCGATATATACACCAAGAAGAGTACCTATACCTCTAATGAAAGAACTTCAAATGGAACTGGAGAGAATGACATCAAATGGCGTAATTGAAAAAGTTGAGGGTTCTTCTGAATGGTGTTCGCCCATGGTTCTCGTTGCAAAACCTTCGGGAAAATTAAGAATATGTGTCGATCTCTATACTCAATTAAAATATTCTAAGGGAAATACACCCAATCCCGGTGGTAGAACATACGCTAGCCCAGTTGAAAGGAGCTAAATTATTCACAAAGTTGGATGCCAATAGTGGATTCTGGCAAATACCACTGTCTTCAGAGTCGTCAGCACTTACCACATTTATCACTCCATTTGGGAGATTTCGGTTTAAGAGGTTACCTTTCAGTATCTCGCTCCGGAAATTTTTCAGAAAAGAATGGGTAAAATATTGGAAGGACTGGAAGGAACTCTATGCCATATGGATGATATATTGGTTTATGGTTCATGCCAAGAAGAACATGATAAAAGACTCGAAACAGTATTAACAAGACTTTCTAAATCGGGACTTACCTTGAACAAGAATAAATGCAAATTTGCAGTTACAACTATTAAGTTTTTAGGTCATCAAATTGATCCTAACGGGATTCAAGTAGACCCTAAAAGAAAACGAGCTATACTGGAGTTTCCCAAACCGAGATCTGTCAAGGAACTAAGACAATTTTTAGGAATGGTAAATTTGTCAGCTAGATTTGTCCCCAACTTAGCGGAGATATCGCATCCATTGAACATGTTACTGTCAAAGAAAGAAGAATGGATTTGGGAAGATGATCAAGATCAGGCATTTGACCAAATAAAGAAAAGTCTTACTTCTGCGCAAGGGCTAGCCTTGTATAATCCTTCTTTGCCTATCACAGTATCAGCCGATGCTTCATCTTTTGGGCTAGGCGCAGTAATATGGCAAACCAAAGATGGACTGAGACAAGTCATCGCATATGCTTCTAGAACGCTCTCTGAAACAGAAAAGCGTTATGCTCAAATCGAAAAAGAGGCGCTGGCTATCACCTGGGCTTGTGAGAAATTCAAGCAATACATCCAAGGCCTGGTGATCACTCTTGAAACCGACCACAAACCACTAGTACCGATCTTTACTTCCAAAAACATCGATGATCTTACACCTAGGATTCAGAGATTGAGACTATGAGATATTCGTATAAGATCTAAGATCATACATACGCCAGAAAAGAACTTGATAGTGGCGGATGTGCTATCTAGATCACCTAGGATGAAAGTCGGGACTCAGGAATTGGAGGAGGAGTTATGTGCCTACGTTCAACAGGTTGTCTCATTTATGCCCATATCTAATGTCTGAGTAAAGGAAATCAAAGAAAGTCAAGACAAAGACCAGGTTATACAAAATATTATTAAATACAACCAGGAAGGATGGCCGGAGAGAACAAATGTCTCCATGTCTGAAAGTCAGTATGGGCCAGCAAAGGATGACTTCTCCGTTGAGAATGGTATTCTCCTGAAAGGGTCAAGATACGTTATCCCAGAGAATATCAGGAAAGGGTTGCTCCAAAGAATCCATGAAGGACACCTTGGGATAGTGAAATGTCGCGAAAGGGCCAATCACAAGCGAAATTGAGGAGATGGTCCGAACGTGTCCTATGTGTATTGAGGAAAGAACAAATCGACATCAGCCACTATTACCCTCAGAGCTTCCAACTTGTCCTTGGGAGAAAGTTGGGGTTGACCTCTTTACACTAAAGGGCCAAAACTATTTGTTAATAACTGACTGTTATTCAAGATACCCAAAAATTGCAAGATTAGAGGACATCACATCAGCTTCTGTAATAGTCCACTGTAAGTCCATCTTTTCAAGGCACGGAATTCCTTTGGAAGTGCGGAGTGACAATGGCCCCCAGTTCTGAAAGAATTTGCCCAAGATTACGGATTTACCCATGTCACCTCCAGTCCAAGATACCCGCAGAGTAACGGCTTCATAGAATCTTTTGTAAAAATTGTTAAAGAAAGAATTGGCAAGTCAAAAGATCTCTATCTGCCTTTGCTGGCATATCGAGCTACACCACTTGCAAATGGCTTCAGCCCAGCAGAACTTAGCATGGGACGGCAGATTCGCACCACCATTCCAACACCAACGAAACAACACCAACCACTAAATCTGAAGAATTTGAAAAATCAAGAGGCTATTCAAAGGGAAAAACAAAAATACTACTTTGATCGAGCAAAAGGAGTACGAGAACTGCCTCCATTGGATGTAAATGATCGAGTTTGGCTGACGGACCTTAAAACTTAAAACTTCCGGAGTCATAATTTCCAAAGCAGATACTCCTAGATCATATATGGTCGATACACCGAGAGGAAGAGTTAAATGAAATCGCTTCCATCTACTTCCTACTGGTCAGAGGTCTCCAGGGTCTCTACACTTCGAGCCAGACGAAGAGCTATATATAAATTATCCAGAAGCCAACACACACACTTCAGATGCTCCTACGATGTGACCGATTCATCAACATCTCCTAAAGAAGCACTTTATAGGACTCGCTCAGGAAGAATAGTTCGTCCGCCCAGACATTTTAGAGATGACTGAGCTAATCTCTAAGAGGGGAGATGTGATGTAATTGTAAATATTCAGAGAATTTAAATGAAAGAGTAATTATCATCATGTTTGTTTATGTTTGAGATAGAAACAGATCGAGTTAAGCTGTAAATAAATAATTGATAAATAAGCCATAAGTTAGGAAGTTCTGTTACGCAAACTTTGACTTTAATCATCATAGATGCTGACGTCACTACGATGACGTAACTTCCAACTTCTACCTTCAACCTTGCTGTTATTGTTTACCGCTAACTTGTCTTAACAATATATGTAATGGAACAAGTCGTTCCTTAAATAAATATATATTTGTTTTTATCTAAAGGGATGTCCTCGTAACTATAACATACGTGAGTACAAAAACAACCAGAAATCCTCAAAAAGAATAACCGTATTTTGCTAAGCCTATATCAATTTGGTAGCAGTGCGTTGTTTGGGCGCGCGAATTGGACTAACCGCCAATTGATCCATTTAAATCATAAAGAAAATAAATAATTGGACTAACCGCCAATTTAGAAAATAAATATTGAATAAAAATGGATACACATAACTTAGCAAAAATCGAACAGTTAACAGAAAACAACTATACAACGTGGTCCATGAAAATGGAAGCAATTCTAGATTCAAAAGATCTCTTCGAGGACGTAATTGTTAATGACGAGCCAGACTTAACAAATAATAAACTAGAATATGATATTTGGAAGAAAAAGAATCGGGAAGCATACAGCCTAATAATATTGTCACTTTCGGATGACTTAACAATCATCTTTCGAGGCGATAAAAGAGCCAAAAGAATTTGGTACGCCATAAAGAAAAGGTTTGAAGGATCTCTAGAAAATAAAAGGATAGACCTACATTTTGGATCTAGCCAGACTAAAATTGAACCCAAATGAAAATGTCAACATGTATATTGTACGAGCACAGAAACTGGCACAAGAGATCACCCAGCTAGGAAAGACTGTAACAGAAAGAGAACTTGTACGATACATTGTTGAAGGACTCACACCTAACTTTGACACGATCACAGCAGCACTGTCAATAAACAGAGAAATCTCCTTACCAGACTTGAGACAAACTCTACTGGATTTCGAGAAGAAAAGACAGGACAGAAGCAAAAATCCTGAAAATGCTTTCAGATCATCAGGCAACCAATTCAAAGAAAAATCATGCTTCATTTGCAAAAGAAAAGGACATTTCAAGAAAGACTGTTGGTTCAACCCTGACAACAAAGGAAATCAAAAGAATACAACAAACAAAAATAACATGGCCAGTACAAGGAACTACCATAAAGGACCAAAACAAAACAAAGACACAGCCAGATCAGCAATCCAAGAACAAACGGAGGAACCATTCCAACGAAGAAACTCCACTTCAGAATACGCACTACATGCAAGCACAAGGGAGGAACGCCCGACGACTCAGGACGTGTGGATAATTGATTCTGCGTGCACAAGCCACATGACTTCCCATGGTGAATGGATCGAGAACAAGACGGAGGAGAGAAGAAGCATACAAGTGGCGGAAGAAGGGAGACACATCGAATCTACCTCATCAGGATCAATCCAAGCTACTGTACAAGGTAAGGACAAACTTAACAACGCTGTAACCCTACATAATGTCCTCCATGTACCACACCTGAAAGGAAATCTAATGTCCATTCCAAGCGTAGTAAGAAGAGGGAACTCTGTTCTTTTGAATTCTGAAGGAGCATACATATACTCTTCTGATGACAAGCTAATAGGAACAGGAAACTTTGATGGTAACATGTACACATTGAACCTATCACGTTTACCTGAAACAACTCATGTCCCAAACGAACATTGCTTGATTTCAAAGGACAATTCTAGGACTGCATGGCACAGAAGGTTAGGACATCCTAGTAACAACAAACTAGACCTGATTTTGAAGAACAATCTTCTAAAAGGCTTGAACTCTATAAATGGTACCCTTGATCAATGTGATGCTTGCTCATTGGGAAAAATGACCAAAGTACCCTATGTTCACACAGATGGCAATCAGGAAAGCTACCCCTTTGAAGCCATTTATGTCGATCTCTGTGGTCCAATGAGAATAAACTCCTTGGGCGGAAGTAAATATTTCTTGACCATCGTAGATGGATTTTCTAGGAGAATATTTGTAGAATTTCTCAAAGATAAACTCTCGGCAGCAGAAGTTTTGAAGAAGTTTATTGTAAAGAGAGAAAACGAGCTAAACTCAAAACTAAAACGACTCAGAACAGATAACGGAACAGAATTTATCAATAAAAACCTTGAAACCTTCATAGATTCCAAAGGAATTAAACATGAACTAACTACACCGTACACCCCAAGAAGCAATGGGAGAGTTGAAAGAGCTAACAGAACACTATTAGACAAAGGCCGAACACTTCTGGCAGACTCCCAATTACCCCTACACTTCTGGGCAGAAGCTGTGAATACAGCTGCATATCTGTACAATCTAACTCCCACAACTAATGACCCAGACACTACCCCTATGGAAAAATGGAAAGGTAAAAAGCCATCGTCTCTCACATCATGAGATTTGGTTGTGAAGTCTTCTATAAACTCGAGAATCATCAAAGACACAAACTAGAAGCTAAATCTAAGAGAGGAATATTTGTAGGCTATTCAAGATGCAGAAGAGCTTATCGAGTATTTGATATCACAGCGAGAGTCATTCTTGAAACCGCAGACATTCATTTCAGAGAGAACAATAATGTCATCTCGGAAGAAAAACAAAGTGATAATAATACGGACACTGACACATATTTCTTCATTCAGGAGGATGAACAACTGGACAATCATGTTCTATCAGATGTTGATATTGAAGAGCCAGCACCAGATACCATGATCAACAGACAGACAGAGTCAAGTGTATCAGACAGACCACAAAGAACTCGAACAATACCTAAAAGATTCGATGACTACGTTCTGGCTACTACGAATGAAACCATTCCGAAAGACTATGAAGAAGCCATCGCATGCGAAGACAAGAAACATTGGGAGAACGCAATGCTTGAGGAAATACAGAACATGTACTCGCATCAAGTATGGGAACTGGTACCTAGACCTGTAAACGCTAAAGTTGTCAAAAGTAAATGGGTGTTCAAAATATCTAAAGACCAAGAAACCAAAACTTACAAAGCTAGACTTGTTGCAATGGGATACAACCAAATCCCAGGAAGAGATTACAACGAAAGTTTCAGCCCTGTAATTAAAAATGCCACCCTCAGGACTATTTTGTCAATGGCAGCAACAAAAGATTCAGTCATTAAACTATTTGATGTAAAAGCAGCCTATCTAAATGGAAACATTGAAAATACAATATTCATGGAACAACCTGCTGGATTTGTCCAAGACAGAAACAAAGTTTGCAAACTCAACAAAATTATTTACGGTCTACCTCAATCCGGAAGAAGATCGTGGTATGAGAAATTCAGTCAAGTACTTCATGACTGTGGACTGGAAAAACTTAAATCTGATCCTTGCCTATTTAAATGGAAGAATGAAGACAAATACTTCTATGTAGGGATATATGTTGATGACTTTATCACTGTCTCAGATTCTGAAGATACCTCAAACAGATTCATCAATAAATTGAGACATCACCTGGAAATAAAGGATGTAACATGTAAAGGCATGTTTTTGGGAATCAAGATCATACAAGACAAGGAGGGAATTTCGCTACAGCAAAGCCACTATGTACAACAAATATTGCAGAAATATGGAATGGAAAATTGTAAGGAAGTTCCAACACCAGGTTCCAAAGAAATCAATTTGGATAATCATATTGAAGATGACAATTGTGAACAGCACACTTACCAGGAAGCCCTTGGAATGCTAATGTTTCTAGCTGTTAACACCAGACCCGACATTGCTTACATCACTAGCAAACTTTCACAGTACTCCAGACAACCAAAACAGATGCACTGGACAGCAATCAAAAGAGTTATGAGATACCTACGAGGAACAATTGACCTAGGAGTGAAATTTGAAAGAGGGAAGACTGGAATCCTGAAGTCCTACGCCGATGCCAGCTGGTCGACCACTCATGACGGAAAATCCTACGGCGGATATGTATTGAAGCTCGGCGAAGCAACTATAGACTGGAAAAGTAGTAAACAACCACTCGTCGCCCTCTCCACAATGGAAGCGGAAATGATAGCTGCTTGTGAAAGCTGCTGTCAAATCAAGTGGATAATAAACCTGCTACGAGAGCTGGGAGAATGGAATTTCATGGAAAAACCAACTGCGATCTATACAGACAGTCAGTCATTGATCAACTGGATCTCCAGCCCTAAACAAAGCAGTCGCTGTAGACATATCAACAGAAAGTACCACTTCTTGAGAGACTGTTATGAATCCAGAGACATCTGCCTTCTGTACAAGCCATCTCAGGACCTGGAGGCGGATATCTTCACAAAGGACCTATCCCGAGACCAGATGAAGAAACACCTGGAGAGCCTCAGCATCGTGGGAATAAAGCCAAAGTAAGGAGGGAATTGTTACGCAAACTTTGACTTTAATCATCATAGATGCTGACGTCACTACGATGACGTAACTTCCAACTTCTACCTTCAACCTTGCTGTTATTGTTTACCGCTAACTTGTCTTAACAATATATGTAATGGAACAAGTCGTTCCTTAAATAAATATATATTTGTTTTTATCTAAAGGGATGTCCTCGTAACTATAACATACGTGAGTACAAAAACAACCAGAAATCCTCAAAAAGAATAACCGTATTTTGCTAAGCCTATATCAAGTTCCCTCTCTTAAAATAAATATAAATAATTGTTCATCTCTGCATCCTGATTTTTTAAAGAAACAAAACACATTGGGTTCTGTATGACTTCCACCGATCTACCACGCCGCGCCACGTAGCGGTGGTCATCTCATATTTCATGGCCCTGCTTGCATGTTTGCCGACGGCGTGGTCTGTCATCCCAGAAGGCTGGAAGGAAGTCTCTCGGCTCCCACTGAAGCTTTGCTCTTATATGGTCATCACACTGCCTATAACACACAACTCTATTTTTGATTATTTCGTCTTCCAAACTTTTGAATCTGCACTTAGATTCACTTTAAACGAAATCTTTTAACAAATTCTGTAATTTGTTCTTCTTCGCTTTGTTGCAAATTGTTGAATTTTCTATGAATATATTTTCACTTCTATTTGAGAGAGATGTAATGAATATATTTTTCATTTAAAATGAAAATTAAAACATGAAGAGGTTTAAATATTCTCTAATTTTTAATAAAAATATTATATGAATATACACACATATAGCATTATTTCAATGAAAATGTTCAAATGTATGAATTAAAAATACAATACATTTAATAAGTAATTGATTCAATATTGTATTAGTGAATTATTTCTTATACCTTTATGTTATGATAATTATATATAGCTGTTTAAATAAAAAGACATATATTGGATCAGAATATAATTTTAAAAGGCATATATAGCAGTGTGTATCTATGTGCGTGTAATTAAAAAATGTGCAGATAACAAATAAAATTATCTCACCAAAGTTAAATACAACTTCGCACTATTGTATGGTGTGTGTTTTTTTAATATTCGTTTCTATTTGTTTATATTTTGAAAGATGTGAAGTTTAGTTTAATATATATATATATATATTTTAATAAAATATATTTTATAATTATTTCATTTAAAAAAAATATATCCTCATCTATTCACGAAACAGGTTATTTTTTACTATTCAACTATTTCTTTTGTGCACGTTACATAGGTGCAATTATTTAATATATGCAATTTTCCGCACATAAAAATTTTATTTTATTATATTAATTTAACCCTACGTCCTCAAATATACATCCTACATGTATTTATACGTGAATGTTGGATTTGACAACTTTGACATTAGTCAAATACTTTATTATATACATATTAATCTTAAATAGCCTTGACTTTATATTGAATATAGGACTATGGTCAATAGATACAAGTGCTAGGGCATTTATTCCTGTTCAATATAGATTGATTGTTCATTGTTTTGAGTAGATATTTTCTACTAAAGATTTACAGGAAAAAGGAAGATGTTATTTTATCTGACAAATGTTATCAACAATTAATCAATCTACATTTTACATCTAAGTCTAAACACGGCAAAGCATCTTATTTATCTAGCTTCACCTATACACAATAATAATGTACATGAGATTCTTGGACACCTTTTTTTTTTTTTTTAATAAAATCGAATATATTGTAATGTATATATTATATATATTTCATGATTTAAAGGACACATTAATTCTGAATAGGCACAATTTGGATTATAGATTATAAACACAAGGTAATAAGACCAAATTGTTTACACACTTAATAACAGTAACTATTTAAAACATGCTGTGGTAAAATTTCTCATTCAGTACTTTTATCTGAAGATGGTAACAATGCTGTTATCGAAACATCACACACTTTATCTATTTGGATTTGGTATTATTACTTTGTGTTGACACATTAGTTCTGTTAACTGAATCTAACTTTATCTAAAAAATATAAAAATAATTATGATAAGGTACAATTTGGATTATATATTAGAAACATAAGCAAAATGATACCAAATAAAAATAAATAAATAGTGTGTGATGTTTTGGTAACAGCATTGTTACCATATCATCAGATAAAAGTACCAAGTTACCTTGTGTAGGGAAATAATTTAAAAATTTATAAAAATAAAGGCGCCTCTCTCATGTCAAAATAGATGCTAGAGCTAATAGATGGTGCTTATTTCTAGTGTCTATTTTGAAGGGAGAGGTGACCTTTATTTTCATTTTATTTCCTCCTGGCAAAATTTCCACATAAATTATTAAAAACGAAAAATCATATCAGGGTATCAAGCTTGTAGAGCTTGTTGATGGTATCTGCTGGGGATGTGTAGAGCTCATCAATGGATGAGTCAATATAATCAATAATGTGTTTTGGGGTTTCAGATTGAGAATTGCACTTACTACATAGTGGGGAAACCTGCAAACATTCTGGAAAGTCATTGTCCGTAGATGACCAGACTTAAGTCTGGAAATCAAAGACGGTTGTTCTCTTGGGAGGACAGAACCGGTGCTTGTCCCTCCTGCCCTGTACCAGTCATGTGCAGCATCAGATTTCCATTCCTGCAGGCATTGGGTTTTGATGGTACGGAGGAAGTCTCTTTCGTCTAGTTGGGTGGTGGATTCTCTTGCTTCAGGTAGGCCAAGAGCTCCAGCCTTTGCCAGAGAGTCTGCCAGCTCAAGATGCCAGAAATTCCAACGTGAACTGGAAGCCATTGCACTCTGACAGAGCTGTTGGCTGGGAGTCGGTTTACAGACTTAGCAATGCTCTTGAGGAGAGGTTCTTGACTGGAGAAGCAGCTTTGAAGGGTATAAATGGCTGCTCTTGAGTCGGAGTAGATTATTATTTTGCTTGGCGAGTTGATGTCTTTTAGAGCCGTATCTATTGCAGAGAGTTCCAATTTATAAACTGAAAGGTGTCTAGTGTGGGAGAGGGAGATTTTTTCCCAGGATCTTATCTTTGTAGATAGCAATTCCACTGCCAGACAGTCCAGTTTCAAGTTGGCTACCGTCAGTGTAAATTGTGATGTCGAAGAAGAGGAGCTATTTTCCTTAATGATTTGGAGGCCAAGAGCTTTAAGTAATTCTGGCTGAGTTTCATGTTTGTGGGGATTGGCTGGTAGATGGGGGAAACAGATGAGTTTGTTGCAAGTTCTGTGTGGGGGATAGGAAGTTCTGTGTTTGGGATTAATTGGGATGTCTAAAAGATTAGAGTTGAGAGCCAGGTTGAGAGGAGTGGGGCTTTGAGTCATTGGATTGAATTCTCCTTCACAACAACTTTAAATTCCCATCGGTGCCAATAGCACACATATCTTCTTCTTTCTTATCTCAAAGCCATGATAATCATGGTTGGTAGTTAGCGACTGCTTTTACTGTAAGCGCACCACATGTCTACACATGTGAAAAGCAGGTCGATTTTGCACTTACAAATGTGCCAGAGCCCCATTTGGTTACTTGCACTCACTGGTGGGGGTTGGGCTTTTGCAAAAATCGGGGGCCATTGGAGCATTTTTTTTTTTTTCAAGCAGAAAAAAGTGTCCAATGCGGGAACCGAACCCGGGTCGTAGTGGTCTAAAACCAAACGGTTTAACCAGCCTTCCACCGACCCCCCATAGCACACATAGTCAACATGAGAGTTACAAAACATGAAACTGCTTTTGAAAAAGGTAGAGTACAACAGATACAGCTGTCTGTGGTGACTTGAAAGTCATTGCTTGGTTTACAGCCTGGATATAAAGAATTTTGTTGTTTTCTGTGTGAGTGGGATGGTAGAGACAAGGAAAGACATTATATCAAAAAGATGTGTGTTGTAACACACTATTTATTTATTTGGTCTTATTACCTTGTGGTCTTCTAATCTATAATCCATATTGCAATCATTCTTTTTTTTTTTTTTTAAGAAGAAATTTTAACTTTAATTATTATATAAGTGAAATATGGGTGAGCTATAGGTTAGTGGTTCAACTGGTGTGATACCAACATGTGTCAACTGCTGGTGTCTTCTTCTTTCTTATCTCCATTCATTCATATTAGGATATCAAGCTTGAGACTTGACAACCATCATGACTGGCTGAAGTAGAATGTGTCTGCCTTTGTCATTAAGACTGGGAGCACTACTCAGTGGCAGGCCGACTTAGCTACAAAAGAAATGGCCGCCTCTGATATGAGGAACAGACGCCATATGCAGCTGCTCCTAACATGGAGTACAAACGCTGCTCATCCTGTATCCCTGGAGTCCTTACAGGGTACTATCAGCCGGGCCAGCTGAGCCCAGTTTTTTTAGTGAGCTTGTTACTGCTCCCCCTCCTCCTTTTTTATCCGGGCTTGGAACTGGCAAAGGTGGAGTTACGGCTGGTGTGATACCAACATGGGTGGCTGGTGCAGACGGGAGATGGAGGTGAAGGTCACCATCCTGTGCCCCACCAGGAAGGAGCCTCTTCAGGTCTGCGGCAGCAGCCTGCTGGTGGAGGAACTGCTGGTGGCTGCGGCCCAGTACTGCGGCCTCACTCCCAAGGTCATCGGCCTCTTTGGTCTATTCAACCCGGCCCTGGGCTTCTGGCACAGTCTGTGCTGGAGGATCAAGGCCTCCACCACCCTCCACTTCCGGCTCCGCTTCCGCCCGCCCTCCGCCCAGGTTCTGGCGGTGAGTGGCTCATCCAGGCCAACATTTTGATCAAATTGGGACTTGTCTAAACAAGACATCTTGCATTATTTCTAATAGGATCTTTGTCAATTACAGTATATCCTCTTTGATGCATTAGCGCGCCATCTGTTATCAAAATTCGAAACTATTATAAACACGTATGATTCTTTTTAAAAATAAACAATTTCCCATTAATAAGGCACAATTTGGATTATAGATTATAAAATAAGGTAATAACACCAAATCCAAATAAATAAATTTATTTGGATTATTTATTTATTGATTTGGATTTGGTCTTATTACCTTGTTTTAATTTTCCATTAATTTTTCCATTGCAGTAAGGGCAGTAGAAAGTTTTTAAAAAGAATCCATACACGTTTATAATAGTTGCGAATTTTGATAACCTCTTTGATTCAACCAAGTTCAATTCAAATGTTTTTCTAATCCCAATAAAGCTATTTTCTTTAGGGATAAGACACAATTTGGATTATAAATGTTTGCAATTCAGTACTTTTGTCTGAAGATGGCAACAATGCTGTTACCGAAACATTACACACTTTACGAAACTATTTTAGACGCGCGTAATATTCTTTTTAAAAATAAAATAATTTCTACTGCCCTTACTGCAATGGAAAAATTAAAGGGAGGGCCTGGCTCATCAGTGGTGAACCCTCCCAGCGGTTTCGCCAGTTTAATCTACCATACCGCTGTTATATTGCATTTTTCGATTTTCCTTTTATAGTGATACTGTTGCTAGACTGTAAGAATGGGTATTTTAGATGAACTATGGACATAAGCTTTGAGGACAGCAGAATTACATGCAATTATAAATATATAATAGTGCATCGTAATAGAATTACACACTTTATTTATTTGGATTTGGTCTTATTACCTTTGCATATATTTGCTTTAGAAAAACAACACACAAGGCAATAAGACCAAATTATCGAGTAGTGGGTGACATTTTGGTAAAAGTTATCTTTTGTTTACACAAATGTGATAACAGATTGACAAACTATTTAAAAATATGCTGTGACATTTTTTCCCTCATTCATATCTGATGATATGGTAACATTTACTGAAACTACACAAAGTATATAAGGGGGTCGGTAGAAGGATAGTCTAAACTGTTGGTTTTCGACCCCTACGACCCGGGTTAAATTCCAACATTGGGCACTTTTTTCTGATTAAAAAAAAAAAATGCTCCAATGGCCCCCGATTCTTGCAAAAGTCCAACCCCACCAACGAGTGCAAGTAACCAAACAGGACTTTGGCACATTTGTAAGTGCAAAGTCGAACTGCTTTTCATATATGTAGATATGTGGTGCACTTACAGTAAAAGCAGTTGTCTACTTCTACCCACCATGATTATCATGGCCTGTACTAAGCACATTTGTAAATGCCTGATTTTTCACATGTGTAGATATGTGGTGCACTTACAGTAAAATCAGTCTTCTACCTCTACACAACATGATTATCATGGCCTGTACTAAGCACATTTGTAAATGCCTGATTTTTCACATGTATAGACATGTGGTGCACTTACAGTAAAAGCAGTCTTCTATTTCTACACACCATGATTATCATGGCCTGTACCACGTGTACTAGGGATAAGGAAAAAAAAAAGCACACAGTATTTATTAATTTGGATTTAATCTTATTACCTTGGTCACTAGATTAGAGTGATGTTCACTAACAGACCAATTTGGAGAATATTTGTCACCAAAGTGTCACCAAAAGTTGACTTGATGGATAGGAACAATAAACTTATTACATTGTGAAAAATAGAACAAAAATGAAATTGGTCGTTGAGGTACAGCTTGCACCACGCTGATGAGAGCCAACAGCCCGAAACACGTCCGTGGTTAGCTTTTCTTGATGTATATTTTTGGTTTGTTTATTTTGTTGGTTGTGATGTAAAATCAAGAATGATTTTAATGTCCTCTTTCTTATCTTTTCAAATCTTGTAATTATTTAAATTTTTTTTTTTTTTTTTTGTAAAATATAGTATCTGAATTTAGTGTTGTTATTGACGCAAGCATCCCTTGTAGGGATATCGCGTCTGATTTGATAAATAAATAAATGATGATATTTATTTCGATAGATGGCGCAAGCCATCAGCAACTTTCTGTTGCACGATAAGGAAATGTCTTTTTCTTTAAAAAAATGAAATTGTATTTGTATCAGGTGGATAAATTAGTAAAAAGGAATCTCCAGATCGTGCAACTAAGTCACTGATGGCTTCTACCATCTGTTGGCATAAATATCAGTGATTAGTTGATATTTATTCTGACACATGGCGCAAGCCATCTTTTAGTTTCACAATCAGGAGATTCCTTCTTCTTCTTCTTTCTTATCTCCACTCAATCATATTAGGGTATTAACTTGTGACCCTTGATGGTGTCTGTTTGACAACCATCATGACTGGGTGAAGTAGAATGTGTTTTAATGTCCATCCATACAGAGTTCAAAACAACAACTGACTCACCCGTGCAGGCAAGGTCACGCTCCGCTGCGTCACGTGGGAAAACATACGTAGATGTTCTCGTACATGTTCTCAGCACATCCCCCTTTTTAAGATTTGAAATATATATATACATTACAAACTTTAAATGCATAATATAATTAATAATGAAGGCGATCCACAGGTTTAACAATTCGTCCACTCCGGGTTCTTATCTGGCCGTCTTCTGAGTCGTTAGAGGGATAATCCACAACTGGGGTCTTTTCATTTTCAACCAGTTCCTCTCCCGAAAAGGTCGGCGTCGATGGGTCAGCTGGATATTGCACTGTATCTCCTTTTCGTAGATGGAACCTGTTTCGACGTAAAGTCCCAACTGGAGTATCAACCATATACGACCTTGGTGTCGATGCTTTCTGCTTTACAATCCCCCAGGTTCGCATATCTGTAATCCAAACCGTGTCACCTTCGGATAGCTCCTCCATGTCCGTAGCTCCGCAGCGTCGATCATATCTGGATTTCATATCCTTTCTCCTTCTCCCCTCCTTTCTTTTCAGGGTCTGAGAGTCCACCAACTTTGGATTAAGATTCTCTGGTGCAATTGGCAAGGTCGTTCGGAGTTTACGTCCCATGAGAAGCTTAGCAGGGCTGTAACCGTTCTCCAAAGGGGTCGATCGATACTCCAGGAGTCCAAGCGATGGGTCTAGATTTTTCTTGAGGATCATCTTAGCAATTTTCACACCTGCTTCTGCCATCCCATTGCTCTGCGGGAATCGAGGACTTGAAGTGACATGTGTGAATCCGTACTGCCTTGCGAAATTTGCAAATTCACGAGCAGCTCCAAATTGCGTCCCATTATCGCTTACAACAGTTTCTGGTATTCCATGTCGGGCAAATATGGATTTGCAACTACGCACCACCACATTGGCTGTGAGCCGATCCAGTTGAATCATTTCAGGAAAGCGAGAATAATAGTCAATGACGACTAGATACCACTTATTCTCGAACTTGAACAAATCCATTCCAATCTTTTGCCACGGTCGTGTAGGAAAGTTGGTTGGTATCAAAGGTTCATGTTTTGAGACGGCTTCCTGGATACAGACACTGCACTTTCTGACCGTTTCCGCGATCTCCTCTGAAATTCCAGGCCACCATACCGTCTCACGTGCGCGAAGTCTTGTTTTTGTAATCCCGAAGTGCCCAGCGTGCAACTTATCTAGGATCTCCAGTTTCATACTTGCTGGAATAACAAGACGACAGCTACGCATCAGTAGTCCATTTTGAACGCCGAGTTCATCCTTGACATGCCAATAAGAGAGCAGAGCCTGTGACATCTTCTTCTTATCTGGCCAGCCTTGCTCAAGGTAGTTGACTACTGCTTTCAGGGTCGTATCTTCTTGTTGAGCTTCAAATATCTTCGTCAACATCTCGTCTTTGTCGGTTATACTCGAGAGAACTGCATTTATATGCGCTGAGGTTGGCCGTTCGTCTTCACCTCCCTCGGTTGTAAGAAGTGGTTGTCTGGATAATGCATCGGCGTCGAGCAGCTCCTTTCCAGGGATGTCAAATCTTGTTTTGAGCCTTTCCATCAAAGGTATTGGCACCCGTCGAGGAGTATGCACAGCATATGGTTTTGCTCCAGGTTTCAATTTGATTTCGTAAGGGTTTCCGATCTGTCCCATTCCTTCAAATACTTCAGGGAATTCCTTGATTGGGTTAATTCTCGTCGCAACCACTTCAATCCGCCTCGCCAGGTTCAAGAGCTCACATGCCCGGCGACTCAGAAGAGGTTCACTCAAACGACGAATGACATAAATCTTCTCCTTGATTTCATAATTGCCATTTCGCAGCGTTGATATAAACATACCCACAGTCTGAAGTTCGGAAAATTCAGCAGCTCTAAGGTTGATATCACTTTTCACTAGTCGTTGCTGTCCCATTATCTTCTTGAAGAGACACAGAGGAACACATGTAACATCTGCCTGGGAGTCGAGCTTGAACTTCACCTTTTTCCCGTTCACTTGGATTTCTGCTGTCCATCGCCTCCTGCACTCGCCTTCATCATCATCGAGATTAGATGAATCTTCCACAGCTGAGACCTCCAGGAGAAAACCAATTTCTTCATCAAGTTCAGAAACAGCTTTGACTTCCGCAGTCTTCTCCTGCTTATCTGGGCAGCAATTTGCAAAATGGCCAGTTTTTGAACATAGGTTACATCTTTGTCCTTCAGCACGGCAAGCCTGTCCTTCCCTGTGGGTGAAACCTCTGCATTTTGGACATCGTGATCTTGTTTTGGCTGACTTCTCCTTCTTCCTCGAAGGCTGCTGTTGTTGTTTCGGTGATTGTTTCTTCGAGTTGAACTTCACCTGACTGACCTTTTGGCTTGTTGAGGGACGCTGCAGGTCGACTTGCTGCTGTCGAACGGCTTCCTGCTGTCGAACCATTTTCACCGCCTTTTCCAAAGTCAGTTCGCTGTCCAACTGCATTCTTTCAGATAAAGCTTTGTCCCTCACTCCAACCACTATTCGGTCACGGATCAACTGCTCATGAAGACCCTCAAATTCGCAACTATCAGCCAATTTGTACAATGAAGTGATGAATTCGTCCACTGGCTCCCGATCCTCTTGGATTCTTGAATTAAATTTCGCACGTTCGTAGATAATATTCTTCCTGACACAGAAGTGGCTGTCGAACGCCTTGAGGATGGAATCAATTTTCGTTGCCTCTTCCTCCTTTTCGAACTTGAAGGTCCTGAATATATCATCCGCGCGGTCACCCATCAAGTACATGAACAAATCGATCTTGTCCGCCTCCTCTTTCTTCTTCATTCCACTGACCACGAGGTATCGTTCGAATCTTTTCCTCCATTTGGGCCATTCGTTGGGAGTCGAGAAGTCGAAAGTTTCTGGAGGTTGAATCTGAGCCATGTTGAATTATCTTCCAAGGTACGCAAAAATCGATATTTTGCAATATACGGGTTCGTATTTTATCCAGTTATCGCTGCCACCATGTTTTAATGTCCATCCATACAGAGTTCAAAACAACAACTGACTCACCCGTGCAGGCAAGGTCACGCTCCGCTGCGTCACGTGGGAAAACATACGTAGATGTTCTCGTACATGTTCTCAGCACAGAATGTGTCTGCCTTTGTCATTAAGACTGGGAGCACTACTCAGTGGCAGGCCGACTTAGCTCCAAAAGAAATGGCCGCCTCTGACATGAGGAACAGACGTCATGTGCTGCTGCTCCTAACATGGAGTACAAACGCTGCTCATCCTGTATCCCTGGATTAGGAGCCCTTACAGGGTACTATCAGCCGGGCCAGCTGAACCCAGGTTTTTTAGCGAGCTAGTTACTGCTTCCCCTCCTCCTTTTTCATCCGGGCTTGGGACCGGCAAAGAGGCGGAGTTTCCTTAATTTATAACAATGGGTATTTATAAAACGAAAATTAAAATTATACCGCGAATGTTTCTTTTATAATATCTTCCAAGGTACGCAAAAATCGATATTTTGCAATATACGGGTTCGTATTTTATCCAGTTATCGCTGCCACCATGTTTTAATGTCCATCCATACAGAGTTCAAAACAACAACTGACTCACCCGTGCAGGCAAGGTCACGCTCCGCTGCGTCACGTGGGAAAACATAAAAGAAACATTCGCGGTATAATTTTAATTTTCGTTTTACAATCATCAGCCGCGTTATATTGTATTTTAAATGGGTATTTATATTATACAGGTATTGACTGTATTGACTCATCCATTGATGAGCTCTACTCTTCCCCGGCAGACACCATCAACAAGCTCTACAAGCTTGATACCTTAATATGATTGAGTGGAGATAAGAAAGAAGAAGAAGAAGGATGACAATGGGTTTCTAATCTATAATCCAAATTGTACCTTATCTCTATTATCTTTAATTTAACCAACTATAAAAGGTAATGAGACCAAATGCAAATAGTGTGTGACGTTTCTGTAACAGTGTTGTTACCATCATCAGGTAAAAGACTGAAATAACGCTGTTACTGAAGCGTCACACATTATTTATTTGGATTAGGTTTTATTACCTTGTGTTTATAATCTATATAATCTATATAATTGTACTTTATCATTAACCTGCTATAATTCAACGCTGAATTTAATGTATCCAAAAATTCTGATCCTTTGTGGTGTGGAATTGAAGAAGTTGGATGGTGTTAAATAATTCTAACAAGATCACAAAGGAATATTGAAAGCTGAAATAGAAGGAAGACAGGTGAAAATGTCATATTTCTGTCAACACCCAACATTTTGTAAGAGAATCAGAGGCTGGATCTCAGAAATTATTGTTTAATTAACAATAACATTAGATTAAGATGACAAAGAACAAAAGAGACAAAAAGACAAGTGTAGTATCAGAAAACAAAACTTAAACTACAGGTACAGTCATTGTGCCGCCAGGTCACGTGATGTCTGGTAGGAAAGGTGCACCATCAGTGTATAACTTTTTCTTGAATTTTCCATCTGATCCCAACACATTTTAACACGAGGTAATAAGACCAAATCCATAAAAATACACATTCAAGAATAGGTCACCATTTTTCAAGAACAATTCCACTATTTTATGATTAGAAACACAAAGTAATAGCTGGGATAGAATGCTGGATTGGGAGCTATCAGCCGGGCCCAGTTTTTTCACTGAGCTTGCTACTGCTCTCTCTCCTCCTGTTTCATCCAGGCTTGGGACCGGCAATGGTAGGAAAGGTGGCGTAACAGCTGATGTGCGAAGTTACTCTCCAACACATTTGCTGCTAGGGGAAGTTGTGGGTGGTATGTAGCAGTCATCTTGACAGTGCTGTCCTGCAAGATCTTCACTGAAGTGTTAAAGCACAATTTGGATTATAGCTACAAGAAAATAAGACATAATCCAAATAAATTAATAGTATGTGTGACAGCTTTGTTACCATCATCAGACAAAAGAATAAATGAATAATATAATAGAAGTGGAAAAAATTGTTTTATTTAAAAAGTAGAATTATAGCGTCAAAAATAGATTAAATTTATTTCAAACCTCTCTTTGGTAACTTGTGAAGATTTCAGGAATCCCCGGTGGATCTTGTGAAATCCACCCTGGACTGATGAGGGCTGTTAGCCTGATGGTGTTGGGTGGGCACTTTGAATTTGCCAAAGCTGGTGTTGAGTCACTGACCTGAGTCTACTAGTGTGCAGAGACGGTCAATAGAAGACATTTAGTTTTTGCATCTATTTTGACGGGAGAGGTGACCTTCTTCTTCTTCTTCTTTCTTATCTCCACTCAATCACACTAAGGTATCAAGCTTGTAAAGCTTGAGATTTTTGATGGTGTCTGCCGGGGAAGAGTAGAGCTCATCAATGGATGAGTCAATACAGTCAATAATATGTCTTGGGGTTGCAGGCTGAGAATTGCACTTAGTACATAGTGGGAAAACCTTGCAAGAGGTGACCTTTCATAGCAGCAACAAAAGCTTTATTAAGGCATTCCACCTTGCAATGATTCACAATGCAAAAAAAAAAAGGAAAAATGAAACCAAATATTTACATAATTAAAGATATGAGAAGAGAGTTGTTTTATATATACATGTTTTGACTTTTATTTTGCAAGACTTTTTCCCAAGATCACTTTATGATAATTCTATAGTTGTTCTATAGCCGTGTTTCTCTTTTCTGATGTCATTTTAATCAGTTGAACCGTTTCAACATATACAGTAGAACCTCCATGAGAGGACACCTCTCCGCAAAGGACAGTTTTCATTTGCAAAATTACCATTTTTACTATTTAGCAACTCTCCGGTAGGAGGACACCTCTCCCTAAAAGATACTTTGGCTCTGTAATTAGGTGTTGTCCATTACAGGGAGGTAGTTCTACTGTATTTGATTAATGACCTTCAAAATTGTTTTCCCTTTCTTCTTCCATATAACTACAGTCGGATAGATAGTGGGATGTTTTATTCTGCAAAGCATTCAGTAAATGGTTTCATTTTTGATGATTTGAAGATGATCGTCTTTTAAGAGAGTGTTGATAAACACAAGGTAATAAGACCAAATTCAAATAAATAAATAGTGTGTTACGTTTCGGTAACAGTGTTGTTACCGAAACATCACACACTATTTATTTATTTGGATTTGGTCTTATTACCTTGTGTTTATAATCTATAATCCAAATTGTGCCTTATCAGAGAGTGTTGATGTAATTCGGACTTGAGTAGAGCTTCAGCTGTGCGGTGTTGTGGCAGAGTATTGACATGGGAGCCTTTGACTTCTACTTCCAACAGGCCAGGAACGACCTGCTGGCCGGGAAGATCCCCGAGCTGTCTCAGCACCAGAACGAGATGCTGGGACTGGTGGCCACGGACATCATCCGTGACATCATTGAGGCGGACCAGAAGCCGGAGACCTACAACCGGGAGAGCATGGTGAAGTTCATCCCCAAAGACATGAACAACCCGCTGATGAAGCTCTACGTGAGGCCCATGCTGGAGTCAGCTGTGATGAAAGGCTGGGCCAACAGTCTGCAGAATGTGGACTACGTCAAGGTCTGTACAACCACCACCGTAGGATTTCTGCCCTACGTAGGTTTAGATATGGTCTACAGAATGTGGACTACGTCAAGGTCTGTACAACCACCACCGTAGGATTTCTGCCCTACGTAGGTTTAGATATGGTCTACAGAATGTGGACTACGTCAAGGTCTGTACAACCACCACCGTAGGATTTCTGCCCTACGTAGGTTTAGATATGGTCTACAGAATGTGGACTATGTCAAGGTCTGTACAACCACCACCGTAGGATTTCTGCCCTACGTAGGTTTAGATATGGTCTACAGAATGTGGACTACGTCAAGGTCTGTACAACCACCACCGTAGGATTTCTGCCCTACGTAGGTTTAGATATGGTCTACAGAATGTGGACTACGTCAAGGTCTGTACAACCACCACCGTAGGATTTCTGCCCTACGTAGGTTTAGATATGGTCTACAGAATGTGGACTACGTCAAGGTCTGTACAACCACCACCGTAGGATTTCTGCCCTACGTAGGTTTAGATATGGTCTACAGAATGTGGACTACGTCAAGGTCTGTACAACCACCACCGTAGGATTTCTGCCCTACGTAGGTTTAGATATGGTCTACAGAATGTGGACTATGTCAAGGTCTGTACAACCACCACCGTAGGATTTCTGCCCTACGTAGGTTTAGATATGGTCTACAGAATGTGGACTATGTCAAGGTCTGTACAACCACCACCGTAGGATTTCTGCCCTACGTAGGTTTAGATATGGTCTACAGAATGTGGACTACGTCAAGGTCTGTACAACCACCACCGTAGGATTTCTGCCCTACGTCGGTTTAGATATGGTCTACAGAATGTGGACTACGTCAAGGTCTGTACAACCACCACCGTAGGATTTCTGCCCTACGTCGGTTTAGATATGGTCTACAGAATGTGGACTATGTCAAGGTCTGTACAACCACCACCGTAGGATTTCTGCCCTACGTAGGTTTAGATATGGTCTACAGAATGTGGACTACGTCAAGGTCTGTACAACCACCACCGTAGGATTTCTGCCCTACGTAGGTT
This sequence comes from Cordylochernes scorpioides, assembly GCA_030710605.1. NCBI lineage: Eukaryota > Metazoa > Arthropoda > Arachnida > Pseudoscorpiones > Chernetidae > Cordylochernes > Cordylochernes scorpioides. The sequence continues at coordinate 101,559,167 of CP092871.1, forward strand.
TAGATATGGTCTACAGAATGTGGACTATGTCAAGGTCTGTACAACCACCACCGTAGGATTTCTGCCCTACGTAGGTTTAGATATGGTCTACAGAATGTGGACTATGTCAAGGTCTGTACAACCACCACCGTAGGATTTCTGCCCTACGTAGGTTTAGATATGGTCTACAGAATGTGGACTATGTCAAGGTCTGTACAACCACCACCGTAGGATTTCTGCCCTACGTAGGTTTAGATATGGTCTACAGAATGTGGACTATGTCAAGGTCTGTACAACCACCACCGTAGGATTTCTGCCCTACGTAGGTTTAGATATGGTCTACAGAATGTGGACTACGTCAAGGTCTGTACAACCACCACCGTAGGATTTCTGCCCTACGTAGGTTTAGATATGGTCTACAGAATGTGGACTACGTCAAGGTCTGTACAACCACCACCGTAGGATTGCTGCCTATGGGTAAATCTTGGTTTTCAATCAAGATATACGACACCTTTCTTTGATTAAACACTAGACCAGCTTCTAAGTCCCAGGCTCCTCCTCTAGCCCAGGTATGTTTAGACAATTAAAATAATTTTATTGACATCTTGTCAATACATACAAAAGTCTGCACTATTTTAAAGAGATAATTATATATACCTCTCTTTAGCAGACACCCCACTAGCGGACACCTCTCTACAAAAGACAGTTTTCATTTGCAAAATTACCATTTTTACAATTTAGCAACTCTCTGGTATGAGGATACCGCTCCCTAAAGGACACTTTGGTTCTGTAATTAGGTGTTGTCCTTTACAGGGAGGTAGTTCTCCTGTGTATATAACACTGTATACAATGAACATGGCACCTCTGCCAGCGCTGCAGTGTTTGGTGGAGTGTGGTAGTGTGCCTGGATCATGGTGCCATGATCAACGAAAGCTACACCCCATTCCATGGAATTCGTGTAATCTTTACACAAGGGGATAAGAAACAACAACAACACACTGTATACAATGAACATGGCACCTCTGCCAGCGCTGCAGTGTTTGGTGGAGAATTGCCAGCGATGTTCCAGCGACACCACTTATTTCGCGATCTATGAAGAAAACGTAGAACTCATGCTTCACAGATATGTTTAGATAAGTGCCTAGTAAGAGGACTTTTTAAAAACTTATCCTTAGTACCACATAGTACAGACCATGATAATCATGGTGGGTAGTTAGTTTTTGTTGTTGTTTCTTATCCCCCTGTGTAAAGATTACACAAATTCCATGAGTTCATGCTCCTCGAGCTGTTTTATGATAAGCAGCAGCCTCTCCCAAAGGTCCTGTTTAGTACATCTAATGCAAGCCAAAATGTGTTCTGGAGCTGCAGGTACCAAGCTACATTTTGGACAAGTGGGGTAGATTTTGTTGTTATTTTCTATCTTTTCAATGGCTTGAGATGGCCTGTTCTGTTGTTGTTGTTTCTTATCCCCTTGTGTAAAGATTACACGAATTCCATGATGGCCTGTTCTAAATCTTGTTAGTGTTGTTTGATGCTGTCTGAGGTTCAGAGCTCCTCCTGGGTCCACTCCACTGGGTAGTTAGTGACTACTGTAAGTGCACCACATGTCTACACCTGTAGACAGCTCAGTTTGACTTTCTCACTTACCAATGTGACAGAGTTCCGTTTGGTTACTCAGTAGTTGGGTCGGACTCTTGCAAGAATTGGGAGCCATTGTGTCTTGAAAGCTAGTCCAGTTTCTAATCAAAGAACCATAAACAAGGTAAAAAGACCAAATCCAAATAAATAGTGTCTAGATACAAGAAAATAAGACCTAAATAATTTAATAGTGTGTGACGTTTCGGTAACAGCATTGGTACCATCATCAGACAAAAGAATAAATCAGAAAAAATATCATTTTTTCTTTTGTCTGATGATGGTAACAATGCTGTTGCCGAAACATCACACATTATTAAATTATTTGGATTTGGTCTTATTTTCTTATATCTATATCTATAATCCAAATTGTGCTTTATCATAAATAGTGTCTATTTAGTAACTTCTTAGGTCTATTGAAGTCTATCAAAAATGATAAGGTGCACACTATTTATTTGGATTTGGTCTTATTATCTTGTAATCCAAATTGTACCTTATCATACACTGTAGCCCAGGTCAGATAGGTGTGAAGTTGTTGAGGTGTGGGAGAGAAATGCTGTTGTGTTGTTGTAAAACTGTTATAGCAATGTCAAACAATGGGTCTAATCAACAATGACAGACAAAACATTGTCTACTTATTGGGATTTCCTCTTGATAGGTTTATCTCCATCTAGATTGTTCCCTCCCTCCCCACTATATTTCTCCAATCCTCCTCCGCAGCAGCCTGGATGTTCCACTCAACATTGTCTCTGGGTGGGTTGTTTACCCCGCTGCTCACTCACTGTTCAACAACTGTCAGAGGACATCTCTACAAGTGAGAAGGGGTTAGAGAGGGATTGGTTCTTAAGCAAATCATCCTAAGTCCTATATGCATATACAGTCCTCCAACTTCCTAAATGATAATGGTACAATTAGGATATTATAGATTAGAAATTAAAAGGTAACAAGACCAAATCTATACAAAATATTGATATGTTGGTGACATTTCAGTAACAATGCTGTTACCGAAACACTACAGACATATCAATAATTTGGATTTGGTGTCTTGTTCCCTTTTGTTTACAGTCCAACTGCTTTAATTCAACACCTCAAGGGTTCAGAATTAAAGTAAATATAGTTGGGTTTTAAAATAAATTTGTCAAGTAGAATTAAAGTGTCAGTGATGTATTCTAATGGGATTCCCCAAAATTCCCACCAGCAAGTAACATTTTCAGTAGCCCACTTTCTGTAAATTCGATTTTTTCCAATCTAACCCTACCTCCAATGAGAGAAGTGGCCATAATAAGATGCAACCCTCTTTATATTAAATATTGACAGGCGTCCCATGGGGCCTCTCGTGGTTGGAACCGCTGAGCCGCTTTTCCCAAATTTGCCCTTGCTTTATTTATCTCCGCGACAATATTATAAACACTAGGTACAATAAGACCAAGTAAATAAATACTGTGTGACATTTCAATAATTGTTATCATCATCATATCTTCCATTCAGTACTTTTTTGTCAGATGATGGTAACAATGCTGTAACTGAAATGTCACACACTATTTTATGTATTTGGACTTGTTACCAGGAGTGGCCATGTTTTGAGGCTGTGGGTCCCTGGCTGTGGTTACAGCCTTGTTACTTCAACTGAACTTCCAGTAATTTAACCCTTTTTTTTTTAAATCCAAACTGCCAACTTTTTATCCACCAGGAACCACAAATTCCTTCAGAGTATTGAATTAAAGAAGTATGTTATTACATTACAACTACCTCCCTGTAAAGGACAACACCTAATTGCAGAACCAAAGTGTCCTTTAAAGAGAGGTGTCCTCTTACTGGAGAGTTGCTAGACAGTAAAAATGACAATATTTTGCAAATAAAAACTGTCCTTTATAGAGAGGTGTCCTCTAGCCTAAGTGTCCTCTCATGGAGGTTCTAGTGTATATATATTTTTAACCTTGATCTTTAAAAATTGATCATGTTCCCTCTCTTTTTATTCAGTTCCTCACAAGGTACAACATGGATAGACTCATGGACAAAACTTATGGAAGTGGAAAGTCTTTGATGTTGCTGGTCGACTATTTTTTTGAAGGAGACAGAGGGCTGTTCACACTTGGTTATCTCGTATGTCTTCAATAAAGGTCACTGTAATATCTTTCAGAGTTATTGTCTGAATCCCAATATACATACTAAAAGGTACAACTTAAGTTTGGTCCATGAGTGTATTTAGGTAAGTTAGCAAGACCCAATCCAATTAAATCATGTTTCATGTGTTAGCAGCATTGTTAATATCTTTAAGGTGAAATTATAGAATCCAGTACTTTCTAGTTGGTAGATTCAAAGCCTGGCCCCCTATTCTTGCAAAAGTCCAATCCTACCAGCGAGTGCAAGTAACCAAACGGGGCTTTGGCACATTTGTAAGTGCAAAGTCGAACTGCTTTTCACATGTGTAGACATGTGGTGCACTTACAGTTAAAGCAGTAGCCTACTTCTACCCACCATGATTATCATGGCCTGTACCACGTGTACTAGGGATAAGCAAAAAAAAAAAAGATGAAAAGCCTTTGTAGGTCTGAGTGACACAATACTGCTACCAAATCTTCACGTATGGATTACTTATTTGGTGTCTTGTTACCTTGTGACTTGGTGAGTAGAGGCTGGGGCTCAAAATAAGATAAAAGAGATGAACCAGTGGTGGTGTAAATTTTACACACCTGGAACATGTGTGCAATTCCAGGGAGGGATGATCAGGTACAGTTTGGATTATAGATTAGAAAACACAAGGTAATAAGACCAAATCCAAATAAATAGTGTGTGATGTTTCGGTAACATCATTTAATGTGAATGCATTCAGTACCTTTGTTTGATGATGGTAACAAGGCTGTTACTGAAACATCAAACACTATTTATACATTTGAATTTGGTCTTATTACCTTGTGTTTATAATCTATCATCCAAATTTTGCCTTATCAATGCTAATACCTGAAACGTCGCACACTTTATTTATTTAGATGTACACGACTCCATATAGGTTATATGCCAGTTACATTAAAGCTCTGGTTTTATCCAGCATTTCCCCGAGGTCACCTACAGAGAGGTGTAACTTGGACTTTGACCTGGTATTAAATGGCCACCTCTAACATGAGGAACAGATGCCTTGTGCAACCGCACCTAACATGGAGAACAGATGCTGCTGATTATCCTGTAACCCTGGGATAGGAGCCCTTACAGGGTGCTATCAGTCGGGCCAACTGAAACCTGGTTTTTTAGTGAGCTTGTTACCGCTCCCCCTCCTCCTTTTACATCCGGGCTTGGGACCGGTAATTTATATTTGGCCATATTACCTTGTACAATTCCAGGGAAGGATGTAAATAAGATGATAAGATGAGCACAGAATCTATTTCAGGCTCTATCTTCACAAGGAATAAATAAACAAAGGCCTTGAACAAAGCCATTATCTACCTTATCTGGAGGTGTGGTGAAAGCATGTCCAATTTCTCTCGGGCACTTTGTCAGCTGTTGGAGTGTGCACTATGTCCGACTCTTTATTGACATGTCGGCCATTTGCTTCCATCTCCTTCTCTTTTTCCAAGTAAAGTACAATTTGAATGATATATTTTAACTACAAGGTAATAAGACCAAATCTAAATAAATTAATAGTGTGTGATGTTTTGGTAACAGTGTTGTTACCATCATCAGACAAATTTATTGACCATTTATTCTTTTGTTTGATGATGGTAACAATGCTGTTACCGAAATGTCACACAGTATTAGTTTATTTTGATTTGGTCTTGTTACCTTGTTATTCCAAGTACCGTATCTTGTGATCCCTTTTTTTTTTTGCTTATCCCTAGTACATGTGGTACAGGCCATCATAATCATGGTGGGTAGAAGTAGACGACTGCTTTTACTGTAAGTACACCACATGTCTACACATGTGAAAAGCAGTTCGAATTTGCACTTACAAATATGCCAGAGCCCCGTTTGGTTACTTGGGGGCCATTGAAGCATTTTTTTTTATTAAATCAGAAAAAAGTGTCCAATGCGGGAATTGAACCTGGGTCGTAGCGGTCGAATACCAACGGTTTAGACCATCCTTCCACCGACCCCCTATGATACCTTCTTCAGGGAACAAGTAGATCCTCATCTGTCCCGGCCAGCAGTTTTCCCTAATCTTGTTGATTCTTCTCAATAGTTGGTCTTCCAATTCTTCTTGGAATTTCTAATTAAAAAATGAAGAAAAAATGGAAATCTGCCACTTTCTTCTCCACATTTCCACTATTGGGAGCCTATTGCTTCCCTGTCATGGGGCAAAGTGAGGTGGAAAAGTAGCTTTTTATTTTCAACATGGCCTTTTGCTGAAATTTGGATGCAATATCTGCTAATACTGTAGAACTACCTCTAGACCTAGAGACAACACCTAGTTGTAGAGCGGAAGTGTTCCTTATGGAGAGTTGTCCACTTATACTAATTAGAAAAATGATAATTTTTATGATGAGAACTGTCCTTATCACTGTCCAATATCTACTAATGCAGTAGAATCTCTTGATTGATTAGGTACAATTTGGATTATAGATTAGAAACACAAGGTAATAAGACAAAATCCAAATAAATAGTGTGTGATGTTTCGGTAACAGTGTTGTTACCATCCTTAGACAAAATGAGATAGTGTGTGTGTCACACACTGTTTATTTATTTAGATATGGTCCTATTACCTTGTAGTAGAACTACCTCTGTGTACCTAGTTGTAGAGCTAAAGTGTTCCTTAGGGAGAGATCTTCTCTAATGCTGATCAGAAAAATGGTAATTTTGCGATGGAAGGTGTCTTACATCGAGAGATGTTACTGTAGTGACTGTTGGTCTGAGATGTGACTGTAGTTCCAGGTCCGAGATGTGGTTCCAGGTCCGAGATGTGACTGTTGGTCTGAGATGTGACTGTTGGTCTGAGATGTGACTGTAGTTCCAGGTCCGAGATGTAGTTCCAGGTCTGAGATGTGACTGTTGGTCTGAGATGTGACTGTTGGTCTGAGATGTGACTGTAGTTCCAGGTCCGAGATGTAGTTCCAGGTCTGAGATGTGACTGTTGGTCTGAGATGTGACTGTAGTTCCAGGTCTGAGATGTGACTGTTGGTCTGAGATGTAGTTCCAGGTCTGAGATGTGACTGTTGGTCTGAGATGTAGTTCCAGGTCTGAGATGTGACTGTTGGTCTGAGATGTGACTGTTGGTCTGAGATGTGACTGTTGGTCTGAGATGTGACTGTTGGTCTGAGATGTAGTTCCAGGTCTGAGATGTGACTGTTGGTCTGAGATGTAGTTCCAGGTCCGAGATGTAGTTCCAGGTCTGAGATGTAGTTCCAGGTCCGAGATGTAGTTCCAGGTCCGAGATGTGGTTCCAGGTCCGAGATGTGACTGTTGGTCTGAGATGTGACTGTTGGTCTGAGATGTGACTGTTGGTCTGAGATGTGACTGTTGGTCTGAGATGTAGTTCCAGGTCTGAGATGTGACTGTTGGTCTGAGATGTAGTTCCAGGTCCGAGATGTAGTTCCAGGTCCGAGATGTGGTTCCAGGTCCGAGATGTGACTGTTGGTCTGAGATGTGACTGTTGGTCTGAGATGTGACTGTTGGTCTGAGATGTAGTTCCAGGTCTGAGATGTGACTGTTGGTCTGAGATGTAGTTCCAGGTCTGAGATGTGACTGTTGGTCTGAGATGTAGTTCCAGGTCCGAGATGTGACTGTTGGTCTGAGATGTGACTGTTGGTCTGAGATGTAGTTCCAGGTCTGAGATGTGACTGTTGGTCTGAGATGTAGTTCCAGGTCCGAGATGTGGTTCCAGGTCCGAGATGTGACTGTTGGTCTGAGATGTAGTTCCAGGTCTGAGATGTGGTTCCAGGTCCGAGATGTGACTGTTGGTCTGAGATGTAGTTCCAGGTCCGAGATGTGACTGTTGGTCTGAGATGTAGTTCCAGGTCCAAGATGTAGTTCCAGGTCCGAGATGTGACTGTTGGTCTGAGATGTGGTTCCAGGTCCGAGATGTGACTGTTGGGCTGAGATGTAGTTCCAGGTCTGAGATGTGACTGTTGGTCTGAGATGTGACTGTTGGTCTGAGATGTAGTTCCAGGTCTGAGATGTGACTGTTGGTCTGAGATGTGACTGTTGGTCTGAGATGTAGTTCCAGGTCTGAGATGTGACTGTTGGTCTGAGATGTAGTTCCAGGTCTGAGATGTGACTGTTGGTCTGAGATGTGACTGTTGGTCTGAGATGTGACTGTTGGTCTGAGATGTAGTTCCAGGTCTGAGATGTGACTGTTGGTCTGAGATGTGACTGTTGGTCTGAGATGTAGTTCCAGGTCTGAGATGTGACTGTTGGTCTGAGATGTGACTGTTGGTCTGAGATGTAGTTCCAGGTCTGAGATGTGACTGTTGGTCTGAGATGTGACTGTTGGTCTGAGATGTAGTTCCAGGTCTGAGATGTGACTGTTGGTCTGAGATGTGACTGTTGGTCTGAGATGTAGTTCCAGGTCTGAGATGTGACTGTTGGTCTGAGATGTAGTTCCAGGTCTGAGATGTGACTGTTGGTCTGAGATGTAGTTCCAGGTCCGAGATGTGGTTCCAGGTCTGAGATGTAGTTCCAGGTCCGAGATGTGACTGTTGGTCTGAGATGTGACTGTTGGTCTGAGATGTAGTTCCAGGTCTGAGATGTGACTGTTGGTCTGAGATGTAGTTCCAGGTCCGAGATGTGACTGTTGGTCTGAGATGTAGTTCCAGGTCCGAGATGTGACTGTTGGTCTGAGATGTAGTTCCAGGTCTGAGATGTGACTGTTGGTCTGAGATGTAGTTCCAGGTCTGAGATGTGACTGTTGGTCTGAGATGTAGTTCCAGGTCCGAGATGTGACTGTTGGTCTGAGATGTGACTGTTGGTCTGAGATTTAGTTCCAGGTCCGAGATGTGACTGTTGGTCTGAGATGTAGTTCCAGGTCCGAGATGTGACTGTTGGTCTGAGATGTAGTTCCAGGTCCGAGATGTGACTGTTGGTCTGAGATGTGACTGTTGGTCTGAGATGTAGTTCCAGGTCTGAGATGTGACTGTTGGTCTGAGATGTGACTGTTGGTCTGAGATGTAGTTCCAGGTCTGAGATGTGACTGTTGGTCTGAGATGTAGTTCCAGGTCTGAGATGTGACTGTTGGTCTGAGATGTGACTGTTGGTCTGAGATGTAGTTCCAGGTCTGAGATGTGACTGTTGGTCTGAGATGTAGTTCCAGGTCCGAGATGTGACTGTTGGTCTGAGATGTAGTTCCAGGTCCGAGATGTGACTGTTGGTCTGAGATGTGACTGTTGGTCTGAGATTTAGTTCCAGGTCCGAGATGTGACTGTTGGTCTGAGATGTGACTGTTGGTCTGAGATGTAGTTCCAGGTCCGAGATGTGACTGTTGGTCTGAGATGTAGTTCCAGGTCCGAGATGTGACTGTTGGTCTGAGATGTGACTCTTGGTCTGAGATGTGACTGTTGGTCTGAGATGTGACTGTTGGTCTGAGATGTAGTTCCAGGTCTGAGATGTGACTGTTGGTCTGAGATGTGACTGTTGGTCTGAGATGTAGTTCCAGGTCTGAGATGTGACTGTTGGTCTGAGATGTGACTGTTGGTCTGAGATGTAGTTCCAGGTCTGAGATGTGACTGTTGGTCTGAGATGTGACTGTTGGTCTGAGATGTAGTTCCAGGTCTGAGATGTGACTGTTGGTCTGAGATGTGACTGTTGGTCCTGAGATGTGACTGTTGGTCTGAGATGTAGTTCAGGTCTGAGATGTGACTGTTGGTCTGAGATGTGACTGTTGGTCTGAGATGTAGTTCCAGGTCTGAGATGTGACTGTTGGTTCTGAGATGTGACTGTTGGTCTGAGATGTAGTTCCAGGTCTGAGATGTGACTGTTGGTCTGAGATTGTATTCCAGGTCCGAGATGTGGTTCCAGGTCTGAGATGTAGTTCCAGGTCCGAGATGTGACTGTTGGTCTGAGATGTGACTGTTGGTCTGAGATGTAGTTCCAGGTCTGAGATGTGACTGTTGGTCTGAGATGTAGTTCCAGGTCCGAGATGTGACTGTTGTTCTGAGATGTAGTTCCAGGTCCGAGATGTGACTGTTGGTCTGAGATGTAGTTCCAGGTCTGAGATGTGACTGTTGGTCTGAGATGTAGTTCCAGGTCCGAGATGTGACTGTTGGTCTGAGATGTGACTGTTGGTCTGAGATGTAGTTCCAGGTCTGAGATGTGACTGTTGGTCTGAGATGTGACTGTTGGTCTGAGATGTAGTTCCAGGTCCGAGATGTGACTGTTGGTCTGAGATGTAGTTCCAGGTCCGAGATGTGACTGTTGGTCTGAGATGTAGTTCCAGGTCTGAGATGTGACTGTTGGTCTGAGATGTGACTGTTGGTCTGAGATGTAGTTCCAGGTCGAGATGTGACTGTTGGTCTGAGATGTGACTGTTGGTCTGAGATGTGACTGTTGGTCTGAGATGTGACTGTTGGTCTGAGATGTGACTGTTGGTCTGAGATGTAGTTCCAGGTCTGAGATGTGACTGTTGGTCTGAGATGTAGTTCCAGGTCTGAGATGTGACTGTTGGTCTGAGATGTAGTTCCAGGTCTGAGATGTGACTGTTGGTCTGAGATGTGACTGTTGGTCTGAGATGTAGTTCCAGGTCTGAGATGTGACTGTTGGTCTGAGATGTAAGTTCCAGGTCCGAGATGTGACTGTTGGTCTGAGATGTAGTTCCAGGTCCGAGATGTGACTGTTGGTCTGAGATGTTGTTCCAGGTCTGAGATGTGACTGTTGGTCTGAGATGTGACTGTTGGTCTGAGATTTAGTTCCAGGTCTGAGATGTGACTGTTGGTCTGAGATGTAGTTCCAGGTCCAAGATGTGACTGTTGGTCTGAGATGTAGTTCCAGGTCCGAGATGTGACTGTTGGTCTGAGATGTAGTTCCAGGTCTGAGATGTGACTGTTGGTCTGAGATGTGACTGTTGGTCTGAGATGTAGTTCCAGGTCTGAGATGTGACTGTTGGTCTGAGATGTAGTTCCAGGTCTGAGATGTGACTGTTGGTCTGAGATGTAGTTCCAGGTCTGAGATGTGACTGTTGGTCTGAGATGTAGTTCCAGGTCTGAGATGTGACTGTTGGTCTGAGATGTGACTGTTGGTCTGAGATGTGACTGTTGGTCTGAGATGTGACTGTTGGTCTGATATGTGACTGTTGGTCTGAGATGTGACTGTTGGTCTGAGATGTAGTTCCAGGTCTGAGATGTGACTGTTGGTCTGAGATGTGACTGTTGGTCTGAGATGTAGTTCCAGGTCTGAGATGTGACTGTTGGTCTGAGATGTGACTGTTGGTCTGAGATGTAGTTCCAGGTCTGAGATGTGACTGTTGGTCTGAGATGTAGTTCCAGGTCTGAGATGTGACTGTTGGTCTGAGATGTGACTGTTGGTCTGAGATGTAGTTCCAGGTCCGAGATGTGACTGTTGGTCTGAGATGTGACTGTTGGTCTGAGATGTGACTGTTGGTCTGATATGTGACTGTTGGTCTGAGATGTGACTGTTGGTCTGAGATGTAGTTCCAGGTCTGAGATGTGACTGTTGGTCTGAGATGTGACTGTTGGTCTGAGATGTGACTGTTGGTCTGAGATGTAGTTCCAGGTCCGAGATGTGACTGTTGGTCTGAGATGTAGTTCCAGGTCCGAGATGTGACTGTTGGTCTGAGATGTAGTTCCAGGTCTGAGATGTGACTGTTGGTCTGAGATGTGACTGTTGGTCTGAGATGTAGTTCCAGGTCCGAGATGTGACTGTTGGTCTGAGATGTGACTGTTGGTCTGAGATGTGACTGTTGGTCTGAGATGTGACTGTTGGTCTGAGATGTGACTGTTGGTCTGAGATGTAGTTCCAGGTCTGAGATGTGACTGTTGGTCTGAGATGTAGTTCCAGGTCTGAGATGTGACTGTTGGTCTGAGATGTAGTTCCAGGTCTGAGATGTGACTGTTGGTCTGAGATGTGACTGTTGGTCTGAGATGTAGTTCCAGGTCTGAGATGTGACTGTTGGTCTGAGATGTAGTTCCAGGTCCGAGATGTGACTGTTGGTCTGAGATGTAGTTCCAGGTCCGAGATGTGACTGTTGGTCTGAGATGTTGTTCCAGGTCTGAGATGTGACTGTTGGTCTGAGATGTGACTGTTGGTCTGAGATTTAGTTCCAGGTCTGAGATGTGACTGTTGGTCTGAGATGTAGTTCCAGGTCCAAGATGTGACTGTTGGTCTGAGATGTAGTTCCAGGTCCGAGATGTGACTGTTGGTCTGAGATGTAGTTCCAGGTCTGAGATGTGACTGTTGGTCTGAGATGTGACTGTTGGTCTGAGATGTAGTTCCAGGTCTGAGATGTGACTGTTGGTCTGAGATGTAGTTCCAGGTCTGAGATGTGACTGTTGGTCTGAGATGTAGTTCCAGGTCTGAGATGTGACTGTTGGTCTGAGATGTAGTTCCAGGTCTGAGATGTGACTGTTGGTCTGAGATGTGACTGTTGGTCTGAGATGTGACTGTTGGTCTGAGATGTGACTGTTGGTCTGATATGTGACTGTTGGTCTGAGATGTGACTGTTGGTCTGAGATGTAGTTCCAGGTCTGAGATGTGACTGTTGGTCTGAGATGTGACTGTTGGTCTGAGATGTAGTTCCAGGTCTGAGATGTGACTGTTGGTCTGAGATGTGACTGTTGGTCTGAGATGTAGTTCCAGGTCTGAGATGTGACTGTTGGTCTGAGATGTAGTTCCAGGTCTGAGATGTGACTGTTGGTCTGAGATGTGACTGTTGGTCTGAGATGTAGTTCCAGGTCCGAGATGTGACTGTTGGTCTGAGATGTGACTGTTGGTCTGAGATGTGACTGTTGGTCTGATATGTGACTGTTGGTCTGAGATGTGACTGTTGGTCTGAGATGTAGTTCCAGGTCTGAGATGTGACTGTTGGTCTGAGATGTGACTGTTGGTCTGAGATGTGACTGTTGGTCTGAGATGTAGTTCCAGGTCCGAGATGTGACTGTTGGTCTGAGATGTAGTTCCAGGTCTGAGATGTGACTGTTGGTCTGAGATGTGACTGTTGGTCTGAGATGTGACTGTTGGTCTGAGATGTAGTTCCAGGTCTGAGATGTGACTGTTGGTCTGAGATGTAGTTCCAGGTCTGAGATGTGACTGTTGGTCTGAGATGTGACTGTTGGTCTGAGATGTGACTGTTGGTCTGAGATGTGACTGTTGGTCTGAGATGTGACTGTTGGTCTGATATGTGACTGTTGGTCTGAGATGTGACTGTTGGTCTGAGATGTAGTTCCAGGTCTGAGATATGACTGTTGGTCTGAGATGTGACTGTTGGTCTGAGATGTAGTTCCAGGTCTGAGATGTGACTGTTGGTCTGAGATGTGACTGTTGGTCTGAGATGTGACTGTTGGTCTGAGATGTGACTGTTGGTCTGAGATGTAGTTCCAGGTCTGAGATGTGACTGTTGGTCTGAGATGTGACTGTTGGTCTGAGATGTGACTGTTGGTCTGAGATGTAGTTCCAGGTCTGAGATGTGACTGTTGGTCTGAGATGTGACTGTTGGTCTGAGATGTAGTTCCAGGTCTGAGATGTGACTGTTGGTCTGAGATGTGACTGTTGGTCTGAGATGTAGTTCCAGGTCTGAGATGTGACTGTTGGTCTGAGATGTGACTGTTGGTCTGAGATGTGACTGTTGGTCTGAGATGTAGTTCCAGGTCTGAGATGTGACTGTTGGTCTGAGATGTAGTTCCAGGTCTGAGATGTGACTGTTGGTCTGAGATGTAGTTCCAGGTCTGAGATGTGACTGTTGGTCTGAGATGTAGTTCTAGGTCCGAGATGTGGTTCCAGGTCTGAGATGTAGTTCCAGGTCTGAGATGTAGTTCCAGGTCTGAGATGTGGTTCCAGGTCTGAGATGTGGTTCCAGGTCAGAGATGTAGTTCCAGGTCTGAGATGTAGTTCCAGGTCTGAGATGTAGTTCCAGGTCTGAGATGTAGTTCCAGGTCTGAGATGTAGTTCCAGGTCTGAGATGTGGTTCCAGGTCAGAGATGTAGTTCCAGGTCCGAGATGTGGTTCCAGGTCCAGTACCTCAACCTGCTCCACAAGACTGTGCCGGACTATGGCTTCGAGAGCTACACTGTGCTGCTGGAGCAAGGGTCCGTGTGGGAGGTGGACATTGACATCAATCCCTTCGCTGAGGACGACACCGCCGGAGTCCGCATGACCAGCAACAACAAGGAGGTGGGTGAGCTGGCCCCCCAGCTCTCCTCGCTGTCTTCGCTGCTGCTCACAATGGTCCACACTGAACACACATCGGTTTGTTCACCTTGGTTTGTTTGTTCCACATTGGTTTGTTTGTTCCAATTGTTCACCTTGGTTTGTTTCTAATTGTTTACATTAGTTTGTTCCACTTGTTTACATTAGTTTGTTCCACTTGTTCACCTTGGTTTGTTTGTTCCACGTTGGTTTGTTTGTTCCACTTGTTCACGTTGCTTTGTTTGTTCCAATTGTTTACATTTCATTTTTTTCTAATTGTGTACGTTGAATTTTTTCCAATTGTTTACATTGGTTTGTTTGTTCCACTTGTTCATGTTGGTTTGTTTGTTCCAATTGTTTATATTTCATTTGTTTCCAATTGTTTACGTTGGTTTTTTTCCAATTCTTTACATTGATTTGTTTGTTCCACTTGTGCACGTTGGTTTGTTTGTTCCATTTGTTTACATTGGTTTGTTTGTTCAACCTGTTTACATTTTATTTGTTTTCACTTGTTTACATTTTATTTGTTTTCACTTGTTTACATTTTATTTGTTTCCACTTGTTTACATTTTAAAGAAAAAGACATTTCCTGATCGTGCAACTCAAAGTTGCCGATGACTTTCACCCATCTGTTGGAATGTGTGGTGGTTATTCTGGAATAATTAAAAATCAATGTTCAGTTGATATTTATTCTGATAGATGGCACTAGCCATCAGTAACTTTTAGTTACATGATCAGGAGATGTCTTAATTTATCCATCTGATCCCAGTACAAATCCACTTTTGTACTATTTAAAAAAATTGCTTACATTTTGTTTGTTACCGTTTATTCATATTTTATTTGGTTTCTAGTTGTTTACATTTCATTGGTTTCCAGTTGTTTACATTTCATTGGTTTATTTCATTGGTTTCCAGTTGTTTACATTTCATTGGTTTCAAGTTGTTTACATTTCATTGGTTTCCAGTTGTTTAGATATTTCATTGGTTTCCAGTTGTTTAGATATTTCATTGGTTTCCAGTTGTTTACATTTCATTGGTTTCCAGTTGTTTACATTTCATTGGTTTCCAGTTGTTTACATTTCATTGGTTTCCAGTTGTTTACATTTCATTGGTTTCCAGTTGTTTCCATTTCATTGGTTTATTTCATTGGTTTCCAGTTGTTTACATTTCATTGGTTTCCAGTTTGTTCACACTTGGTTATCTCGTGTGTGGTCAATAAAGGTCACTGTAATATATTTCAGAGTTATTTATTGTCTGAATCCTGATATAGACGGTAATACTTCCTCAAGTTTTGTCCATGAGTGTTTATAGCAAAAGTTTCAGATATAATACATTTGCACAAATAGGGATGGGTTTATGTTAGTGGAATCTATTTGTTTCTAAGAAATCACATCTCTGGTGCCAGAGTTAGAGAACATTGCTACTGCTGTGATAGAGATGTATGGAGACATCCCCGAGGCTCTTCATTGGACACAACAACAACAACCCTAGCGTATGATAGAGGACATTGCTGTGATAGAGATGTATGGAGACATCTGAGGCTCTTCATTGGACACGACAACAACAACCCTAGCGTATGATAGAGGAAATTGCTGTGATAGAGATGTATGGAGACATCTGAGGCTCTTCATTGGACACCACAACAACAACCCTAGCGTATGATAGAGGACATTGCTGTGATAGAGATGTATGGAGACATCTGAGACTCTTCATTGGACACAACAACAACAACCCTAGCGTATGATAGAGGACATTGCTGTGATAGAGATGTATGGAGACATCTGAGACTCTTCATTGGACACAACAACAACAACCCTAGCGTATGATAGAGGACATTGCTGTGATAGAGATGTATGGAGACATTTGAGGCTCTTCATTGGACACGACAACAACAACCCTAGCGTATGATAGAGGACATTGCTGTGATAGAGATGTACGGAGACATCTGAGACTCTTCATTGGACACAACAACAACAACCCTAGTATGATAGAGGACATTGCTGTGATAGAGATGTATGGAGACATCTGAGGCTCTTCATTGGCCACAACAACCCTAGCGTATGATAGAGGACATTGCTGTGGTAGAGATGTATGGAGACATCTGAGACTCTTCATTGGACACCACAACAACAACCCTAACATATGATAGAGAACATTGCTGTGATATAGATGTATGGAGACATCTGAGGCTCTTCATTGGACACCACAACAACAACCCTAGCGTATGATAGAGGACATTGCTGTGATAGAGATGTATGGAGACATCTGAGGCTCTTCATTGGACACCACAACAACAACCCTAGCGTATGATAGAGGACATTGCTGTGATATAGATGTATGGAGACATCTGAGGCTCTTCATTGGACACCACAACAACAACCCTAGCGTATGATAGAGGACATTGCTGTGATAGAGATGTATGGAGACATCTGAGGCTCTTCATTGGACACGACAACAACAACCCTAGCGTATGATAGAGGACATTGCTGTGATAGAGATGTATGGAGACATCTGAGGCTCTTCATTGGACACGACAACAACAACCCTAGCGTATGATAGAGGACATTGCTGTGGTAGAGATGTATGGAGACATCTGAGGCTCTTCATTGGACACAACAACAACAGCCCTAGCGTATGATAGAGGACATTGCTGTGATAGAGATGTATGGAGACATCCGAGGCTCTTCATTGGACACGACAACAACAACCCTAGCGTATGATAGAGGGCATTGCTGTGATAGAGATGTATGGAGACATCTGAGACTCTTCATTGGACACAACAACAACAACCCTAGCGTATGATAGAGGACATTGCTGTGATAGAGATGTATGGAGACATCTGAGGCTCTTCATTGGACACAACAACAACAACCCTAGCGTATGATAGAGGACATTGCTGTGATAGAGATGTATGGAGACATCTGAGACTCTTCATTGGACACAACAACAACAACCCTAGCGTATGATAGAGGACATTGCTGTGATAGAGATGTATGGAGACATTTGAGGCTCTTCATTGGACACGACAACAACAACCCTAGCGTATGATAGAGGACATTGCTGTGATAGAGATGTACGGAGACATCTGAGACTCTTCATTGGACACAACAACAACAACCCTAGTATGATAGAGGACATTGCTGTGATAGAGATGTATGGAGACATCTGAGGCTCTTCATTGGCCACAACAACCCTAGCGTATGATAGAGGACATTGCTGTGGTAGAGATGTATGGAGACATCTGAGACTCTTCATTGGACACCACAACAACAACCCTAACATATGATAGAGAACATTGCTGTGATATAGATGTATGGAGACATCTGAGGCTCTTCATTGGACACCACAACAACAACCCTAGCGTATGATAGAGGACATTGCTGTGATAGAGATGTATGGAGACATCTGAGGCTCTTCATTGGACACCACAACAACAACCCTAGCGTATGATAGAGGACATTGCTGTGATATAGATGTATGGAGACATCTGAGGCTCTTCATTGGACACCACAACAACAACCCTAGCGTATGATAGAGGACATTGCTGTGATAGAGATGTATGGAGACATCTGAGGCTCTTCATTGGACACGACAACAACAACCCTAGCGTATGATAGAGGACATTGCTGTGATAGAGATGTATGGAGACATCTGAGGCTCTTCATTGGACACGACAACAACAACCCTAGCGTATGATAGAGGACATTGCTGTGGTAGAGATGTATGGAGACATCTGAGGCTCTTCATTGGACACAACAACAACAGCCCTAGCGTATGATAGAGGACATTGCTGTGATAGAGATGTATGGAGACATCCGAGGCTCTTCATTGGACACGACAACAACAACCCTAGCGTATGATAGAGGGCATTGCTGTGATAGAGATGTATGGAGACATCTGAGACTCTTCATTGGACACAACAACAACAACCCTAGCGTATGATAGAGGACATTGCTGTGATAGAGATGTATGGAGACATCTGAGGCTCTTCATTGGACACAACAACAACAACCCTAGCGTATGATAGAGGACATTGCTGTGATAGAGATGTATGGAGACATCTGAGACTCTTCATTGGACACAACAACAACAACCCTAGCGTATGATAGAGGACATTGCTGTGATAGAGATGTATGGAGACATCCGAGGCTCTTCATTGGACACCACAACAACAACCCTAGCGTATGATAGAGGACATTGCTGTGATAGAGATGTATGGAGACATCTGAGGCTCTTCATTGGACACCACAACAACAACCCTAGCGTATGATAGAGGACATTGCTGTGATAGAGATGTATGGAGACATCTGAGGCTCTTCATTGGACACAACAACAACAACCCTAGCGTATGATAGAGGACATTGCTGTGATAGAGATGTATGGAGACATCTGAGGCTCTTCATTGGACACAACAACAACAACCCTAGCGTATGATAGAGGACATTGCTGTGATAGAGATGTATGGAGACATCTGAGGCTCTTCATTGGACACCACAACAACAACCCTAGCGTATGATAGAGGACATTGCTGTGATAGAGATGTATGGAGACATCTGAGACTCTTCATTGGACACAACAACAACAACCCTAGCGTATGATAGAGGACATTGCTGTGATAGAGATGTATGGAGACATCCGAGGCTCTTCATTGGACACAACAACAACAACCCTAGCGAATGATAGAGGGCATTGCTTTGATAGAGATGTATGGAGACATCTGAGGCTCTTCATTGGACACAACAACAACAACCCTAGCGTATGATAGAGGACATTGCTGTGATAGAGATGTATGGAGACATCTGAGGCTCTTCATTGGACACGACAACAACAACCCTAGCGTATGATAGAGGACATTGCTGTGATAGAGATGTATGGAGACATCTGAGGCTCTTCATTGGACACGACAACAACAACCCTAGCGTATGATAGAGGGCATTGCTTTGATAGAGATGTATGGAGACATCTGAGGCTCTTCATTGGACACCACCACAACAACCCTAGCGAATGATAGAGGACACTGCTGTGATAGAGATGTATGGAGACATTTGAGACTCTTCATTGGACACGACAACAACAACCCTAGCGTATGATAGAGGACATTGCTGTGATAGAGATGTATGGAGACATCTGAGGCTCTTCATTGGACACGACAACAACAACCCTAGCGTATGATAGAGTACATTGCTGTGATAGAGATGTATGGAGACATTTGAGACTCTTCATTGGACACGACAACAACAACCCTAGCGAATGATAGAGGACACTGCTGTGATAGAGATGTATGGAGACATCTGAGGCTCTTCATTGGACACGACAACAACAACCCTAGCGTATGATAGAGGACATTGCTGTGATAGAGATGTATGGAGACATCTGAGACTCTTCATTGGACACGACAACAACAACCCTAGCGTATGATAGAGGACATCGCTGTGATAGAGATGTATGGAGACATCTGAGGCTCTTCATTGGACACAACAACAACAACAACGGAATAAATCACTTTATTCTATGGACATTGGATTTTCTTTTTCTGGAGGGATCAAAACTATATTGATGAAGTTATGATGGGTTACTTTTATTTTAAGGTTCAGGAAGATTTTGTCTTTTTTGAGCTTTTTGAATGCAGTTAGGGAATAATGGTGGAAGTCTTTGGTAAGTTTTGACAACTGTGATTTTATGGCCAATTGGATGATAGTAATGGAAATAAGTGAAACTTTAGTAAACGGAGATATCTTACAGAGGAGGGTTTTAATTATATGGATATCAGGAAATGGTTGGACACTTGGTTTATTCAGGTTTCCATGGTGAATATGTTCCATGGTGGCTTGGATAATTACACTGAGCCATGTCTCCCTAAGCACAACTCTTCAATTTGCATATCCCCACCCTATAACAGAGCTTGAACTGTGCAGAAGACCATCCATCTCTTCACCATCGAGGACATTTGTTTCATCAACTGCCGCGAGGACCTCACAGCCGAGATAAGTCACAAGAATGGCTGTCCCTCGGTGAGTAGCTGTCTTCTGACTTCTCGCAAAATGTCGTGATAAAAGTTTTGTAAGAAATGAAACCATCAAGTATTTTTGCATCTTCTGTACACTGCTCATGAAGCAACACTGTATTTGCATATCCTTTACACTGCCCTTGAAGCACCAGTATATTTGCATATCCTGTACATTGCTCTTGAAGCACCAGTATATTTGCATATCCTGTACATTGCTCTTGAAGCACCAGTACATTTGCATATCCTGTACATTGCTCATTACAGCAGCACTATATTTACATATCCTGTACACCACTCATGCAGCACACTATATTTACATATCCTTTACACTGCCCTTGAAGCACCAGTATATTTGCATATCCTGTACACTGCTCTTGAAGCACCAGTATATTTGCATATCCTGTACACTGCTCATTACAGCAGCACTATATTTACATATCCTGTACACCACTCATGCAGCACACTATATTTATGTCATAATTTGTATATAATTAAATGCAACCCCGACCCACTATGTATGTATCATGTATGATTTACAAAGATTTAATAAAAGAATAAGGTAACTGGAGGAAAGAAAGTAACAAAAGACATAGAAAGTAGATCTAGAGGAGAGCATATTTATTAATAACGACGCAGTTAACCTTCTGACCCCGGGTCCCTGCGAGCTAAGTTTAAACCAACACTTCCTGGAAAAACAGGACGTATCTAGTGACCAGAAGTTATAAATGTTAAAGCTAACTCCCAATATTTCCGGCAAAGACAGGACGTATCTAATATCCGTCGAAGTTATAAGCGTCAAGCTACCCGACACTTCCTGACCCAGGCCGGGCGTAACTAACACTAAAGGAAGCCGCCGGCCAATCAGAAGATAGCATCTAAACAGGTCAACCAATAGGGAAAGATCAGGTGATCATCTCTCAACCAATCAGAGAGAAACTGAGTCTTGGTGTTAAATCGAAAAGTAAGAATTGTTAGTTACATTTTCGCTCTCATAGGAACAACACCTACAGTTGTTCACTGGCTCTCGCCGAGTTCGGACAGTTGCTCCTTCGCTTCCAACAAGGTAACATCTACTCTAGAGATCTCTCTCTCTCCGCTCATTTCATCTAAATCCCATCATCGCCATGTGATCAACTAATTAATAAGTCAAATCGCTCAACTCTTCTCAAGCTTTCTTCCCTCCAACCCAGTTGCCTTTTATTTTCAAACTCAATCATGTGTCCTGATTATTCCTAACTGTATGCTGCAACTTCCACTCAAACGGCTGCGCTTCAACCAAATCTCACCATTCGCATCCAACAACAAGAAACCCCGCAACGATATTGCCACAGAACGGTTAAGTCGACAGGATAGTGAGATGGAATTAAATCAGGATCCCATAGGCGTAAAGTCAGACGGTCCGACGGAAACAATGGAAAGAAGGCAAGAAGTAAGAGAGAACGAACCGGCAAGAGAAAGACAGGAGATGACCGACCGAGAGACAACTGCGCCCCTAGCGGACGCCGTCAACCAGTTGTCAACGCTCCTGACGCGAGTAAAAATTTCTGATGGAGCGGAGTCGGCAATCTCGCCTTTCGACGGCACATACAGCGCGACACAGTTTTTCCAGACGTTCGACCGAAAAATGGAAGACGCATCCATGGAAGAACAAGAAAAATTACTGCGCCTGCCAAACTACCTGGTGCGACAACCCCTGGAGCTCTTCAGGAAACTTCGGCTGGCCGACCGGAGTTATTTCCAGGTGAGACAAATCCTCCTAGATCTCTACCCTGAGTCAAGCGAAGCGTCCTTTGCGAAATATTTCGCCATGAAGCTCACTGGACAAGCCAACTTAGAGACCTACTACCGGGAAAAAAACCGCCATGGGATTGCAACTAGGACTTCCACAAGAGGTGATCCTCGAGACGCTGACAGAAGGACTGCCATTCAGCGACCAGCGCCTAGTCCGCGTAGTACCTCCCGAGAACCTAGGAGAATGGTTCCGACTGGTACAACGGATCCACGGGCCCAGTGTACCGGCAACGCGATCCAGAGAAGATCAACCACCCACAATGTCGGGTCCGTACCACAGCACATCCCGACGCCCAGGTGCATGGAATGCACCTCTTCCGCCGTCCAACTGCAAGTTCTGCGGCGCGAGACACTGGCACAGCGAATGCCGACGTCGACCAATCCCGACGACCCACGAAAAAGTCCGGACGGTGCAAACGGTCCCAAAATCACCAGTTCCGATTTCATCACAACCAAGTCAAGCCAGAGACACCTCAGCCGGGCAGCCCTTTCGAGACTGAGGTAGGATCCCTAAACCAACTGACTGTCAAACTCTTTCTAGCCCCTAATGTATCATGCCCCTTTTTAATTGATACAGGCGCCAGCCTGAGTATAGTGCCATATAATATTTATCATATGCTAAAAACCCACCTGCCTAATTTAACCCTTGAGGGACATTCATTACACCTCCAAACCCTAAACGGATTTGCAAAAACCATGGGTAAACTCTCTATCCCACTGACAATAGGACAAATATCACGAAAGGAGTATTTCCATGTAGTGAATGCACCATTGCCATTCGGAATTCTTAGTATCAATAGCCTCCATAAATTCAGATTAACCATAGATTTTAATAAATGCACTATACTCCAGCTGGGCGCCCCATTGTCTACCCTTTCCTACCATTTTAATCATGTGTCCAATGTATGCACGTACTGGCAGTGTCAGGCGATGTCACAAAAAATTTTCCCCACATCCCAACTTTCCGCCTATGACAACCATTGCGTGCATTCATTGAGAAAACCCCACTTATCTACATGCCCCTTTTTCACTAAAGCCAATTGCCCTTTTTACATGCCCTCAAATAATCAAACCACAACAACTTCAACTTATGAACCTGTCCAAAACGCACCCACACAGCGGGATAACTCGCATACCAAAAACATAGGTGATCACACACCGTTGCACAACTCTCACATGACCAACCCACACAACGAACTCGACACTCACACTAATACACAACAAAACCCTTTACCACATGCATACTACAACACAACACCTAACACTCATTATACACCACAGTTCACAACACTTCTGCAAAGGTACACTCACATTTTTTCACAGGACAAATTCAACGTACCATGCTTACGTATTCCACCAGTAAAAATACCCACGAATTCCGAAAAAATAATCACCATACGTCCATATCGTGTTCCGATATGTGACCAACAAGAAATCCGTAACCAAATACAACAAATGCTGGAGAACGGCATCATAGAGCAATCTTTTTCACCTTTCTCGAGCCCTGTCACCCTCGTCACTAAGCGCGACAAGACCAAACGGTTTTGTATCGATTATAGGAAGGTGAATGAGCTAATCAGCTCTGATGTCCATCCCCTCCCGAGAATCGAGGACATCCTAGACCGCCTCGCACAGGCCAAATATTTCTCCACGGCCGACATATCCTCTGCGTATTGGCAAGTCCCAATACACCCCGATTCTCGACCACTGTTAGCATTTGCCACCTTTGAAGGATTATACCAACCCACTCGATTACCTTTCGGGTTAAAAACCAGTCCTCAAATTTACGAACGAGCCATAAGTCAGGTCCTACAGAGACACGGACTTGACTGTGTGGCACATTACTTTGATGATTTCATCATTTACTCCAACACATTGGAGGAACATCAAAACCACCTGCGACAATTTTTCGCCTTTTGCGAAGCGGAGAAGTTACAACTTAACTTCGCAAAATGCGAATTTTTTAAACAATCCATAAATTTTCTAGGTTACACCATCACAGCTGGTACAATTACACCACTTACACGCAATACCGACATCATCCACGCCATTAAACAACCACACAACCGAAAAACACTACAATCCTTCTTAGGCGCTGTGAACGTCTATAACAAATTCATTCCGGAATACGCTCGCTTGCGAGCACCACTCAACAATCTCCTCAAAAAGGACGTCGTGTGGAACTGGAATGAAGCTTGTCAAGAGGCGTTCATTGACCTGAAAGGAAACCTCACACAACACCCCATTTTACACCTTTACAAAGAAGGTCTGCCATGCCAAGTGTATTGCGATGCATCCACCCTCGGTATAGCAGGCATTCTCAAACAAGTTCACCCTGACGGAAACGTATATCCAGTTCAATATTTCAGCCGAACATTGCGCCCACACGAGAAAAACTACTCCATCTCTGAACTTGAGTGCTTAGCAATCGTTGAGAGTGTGGAGAAGTTTCGCATCTATCTTATGGACAGAAAGTTTACAATATTTTCTGACCATCACGCATTGCAGTGGTTGAAAACCATCAAGAACCCGTCCGGTAGACTGTTTCGATGGAGTTTACGACTATCGAGTTACGAATATGAGGTCCGCTACATAATGGGAAAACTACAATATGAAGCAGATATCTTGTCCCGTAACCCGTTTTGTGGATTCTTGGACGCCACCCTTATCAAGACCCACCAACCTCCTCCATCGAAAGAGTCTAGTTTGACCATTGATCATAATGGATTACATACAGTTTCCCGAAAAGGTGTAACCAAGATTATACTTCCAAAACCACTCATACAACAACTCTTACAAACAGTACACACACAATACAATCACCCCGGTATTTCCCAAATGTCACGAATTATCTCCACACAATATTACTGGCAAGGTATGTCAAAAGATATTAAACAAAAAGTCAAGACCTGTCCCACCTGCCAATTAACAAAACGTCCAGTAGGACCCACTTACGGAGAATTAAGTCAACCTCCGGAATCTAAAGAACCCTTCGACCTTTTATCTCTGGACACCATAGCAGGATTTGCCAAATATGGCAACACCAAGATATACCTCCATGTGGTAGTCGATCATTTTTCACGCTACGCGTGGGCTTTTCCATCTAAATCCACCAGTACCACCACCTACCAGCAGGTACTTAAACGAGTATTCCAGGATGGTTCTCCAAAACGCCTTCTTACGGATAGAGCCCCTGCCTTCACTTCACCCAAATTTCGTAGTTTCCTACTTAATAGAAATATTCACCCATTGCTCACAACCAGCAACAATCCACAGGCCAACGGTCTATGTGAACGCCTGAACGCCACCCTCACGGGAAAACTTAGGTTATTACACCTAGAAAATCCTAAGGTCGCATGGACCAAGTTGGTCAAGAAGGTTACACTTATATATAACAAGACACCCCACTCTACCACAGGTTTTCCACCCATATACTTAATGTTTGGTATCCTACCCCCAGAAATCTCTAATCATAACACACCGTACCCAGATATCGACAAAGCTAGAAAAATTGCACACACACGCACACAAAACAAACATTTACAAGACAAAAACACTTATGACCAACGACACAAGCAACCACATTTCGAAGTAGGTGATCTAGTGTTAGTAAAATTATATCACCACCCAAATACAGGGAAACTTGCGCCATATTTCACAGGACCTCACACAATATTAGAAATTATTTCACCAAATGTGGTCCGCATAGATCGACCAAATCAACCACTTCAAAGAGACACTGACACAATCCACGTCAACAAACTTAAACTGTATACAGAAAAAATCCATTATATATCACCACCCGCCGTTAGCACCTATCATATAAAACACAACCCCAATTACACGTTCCCTTTCAAACATTTAACACCCGAATTATTCCCAACAGAGTCATTAAGGTTCAAACCCACCAGCAGCGAACCTTTCAGGCATTTAGACCCTGCCATTTTTACAACAAGACGATTTACATCACTCCTCCCCGATGTTAAAAACTGCAAACCTGACAACCAACTCAATCATATCACACCACCCCCTAAAGATATCAAACAGGAGAACGGCGAACCTACCAATCATTCAAATTCTACAATTCATAAGGTTCAAGCAAATATTTCAGAGTCCCCAGTTACAAAAATGTGGACGAACATGGGGCAATATCCTATCTTTCATCTGATTTTTATCCTTTGTTTATTAGTTCTACCGTACAACTGTATCCCAATTTTATTCATTAATTACCTGTTTATCTATGCCATGCCCGCTCAGAAAATCTTCGAACTACAAGAGGTAGTTTTTAATTTAGGACAAGCAGTTTTTAATTTTGGACAAACAATTTTTCATTGTGGACAAGCAGTTCTTCATTGTGGACAAACATTTATAAAACTTCTCATAATTTTAGGAACCATCTTCGCAGAAAATCTAAATAAACTCCGAAGAGATAGCAGTAACTGAAAAGATGACCAAACAATGTCGGAGAAATCACGCTCCAAAAACAAGCCCCGAGCCACACCCCAAAATAAATAGACGGCAGGAAATGAGAATTTGAAACACCACGACAGGAAGTGTAGTCCGCGGCGGTTAAATTCGGCCTCTGTAAACAAAGCGGAGCGCCTTCGTCCGATCTCCAATTTCATTCCCTCTCGTTTGCCCGACACACCCCACTTCCGTATCTCTAATTACAATGAGAAGATCCCCTATTGAGGTCAACTGGGAACCTCGCTATGCCACCGATTTTTGATTCCAGTTCGAGTCTACATATCGATTTTTACCACCCAATTACACATCCACGAGACAACACATAGAACTAGCTCACACATTTCTTACACAACAGACTTCTAACATTTTTTCACAACACACACACAAAGACAAAAAATTACACATAAAGGTTATATAGATTTCCATGTCTCCTGTACACACAGCATAAACGCACTTGAGGGCTAGAATCACGTTTTTCACCTAAGTGTCGCTACAGATGAGACAAAAAATTTATAGGGCATAATTGAGCAAGTAAAACATTTATAGGGCAAAATGGAGCAATCAATACATGTAGATCAGGGCATGTAGATACCAAAGGGTTCCAACCAATACACCTTATTTTTCATATCAATCATTTTCATTATTTTCTCTCAATTAAAATTTAAATATTTAATCAATTTATCAATTTATTCAACTTATTACCACTTTTAATCATTAATTATCATTTTTTTCCAATTAGTTTATATTATCATTTTTATTTATCAATTATCATTCTATTTACCACTTAGCTTAAACTGCCACAACTCAATTATCAACGAAAACTCATTGGTTTTCGATTAAACTAAAAACATTAAATCACCCTTTGTTGTTGAGAAACCTTTTTATTGTTCATTTTTCTTTTTTTTCAAACACTCAACTTTGATTTCGCTCAACCACTTTTATTTTTATTTGATTTCAAAATACCTTATGAAATTTTATTTTTATTTTTATTTTGATTTCTCACAAGCCCTAATAAAATTCCCTCGGTTTCCATTCCCAATCTCGAGCTAGAATAATGGTTAGGCATTTTTCCTTTTTTTTTTTCTCACCATTCAACCAAGCACTCAACTTTGATTTCGCTCAAAAAACTTTTATTTTATTTTTATTTTGATTTCTCAAAAGACCTAATAGAATTCCTTCGATTTCATTCCCAATCTCGAATAGAATATGGTTAGGCATTTTTCCTTTTTTTTCTTTCACCATTCAACCAAGCACTCAACTTTGATTTCGCTCAAAAAACTTTTATTTTATTTTTATTTTGATTTCTCAAAAGACCTAATAGAATTCCTTCGATTTCATTCCCAATCTCGAATAGAATATGGTTAGGCATTTTTCCTTTTTTTTCTTTCACCATTCAACCAAGCACTCAACTTTGATTTCGCTCAAAAAACTTTTATTTTATTTTTATTTTTGATTTCTCAAAAGACCTAATAGAATTCCTTCGATTTCATTCCCAATCTCGAATAGAATATGGTTAGGCATTTTTCCTTTTTTTTTCACCATTCAACCAAGCACTCAACTTTGATTTCGCTCAAAAAACTTTTATTTTATTTTATTTTGATTTCAAAGACCTTGTGAAATTCCCTCGAATTCTTTTCCAAAATTCAAGCAAAAAGTAACTAGGCATTTTCCCTTATCACCATGCAACAAAATATTTTTTTTTTCAACCAAAAACATTCAATTTTGATTTCATTCAACTATTTTTATATTATTTTTATTTTTGATTTCAAAAGCCTTAATAGAACTCCCTCGATCTCCTTTCTTATCTCGAGTAGAATTCGTTTAGGCACATTTTTTTTTTTTTGCCCACTATGTACCATAACATTCATTGATTTCTTACAATTAAAAAATTTTTGATTTCTATTAATTATACTCAACCTATATCATCAACACCATTCTATTTTACTTATTATATCGCCACCAATGCTTGTATATAGACTCAATACCCACAACTAATTTTCCCACAAAATTATTTTTCACTTTACAGAATTCTCTCAGGCTAACCCCTTCTTGAATTCTTCACATGTAGGGGGCGCATCTGTCATAATTTGTATATAATTAAATGCAACCCCGACCCACTATGTATGTATCATGTATGATTTACAAAGATTTAATAAAAGAATAAGGTAACTGGAGGAAAGAAAGTAACAAAAGACATAGAAAGTAGATCTAGAGGAGAGCATATTTATTAATAACGACGCAGTTAACCTTCTGACCCCGGGTCCCTGCGAGCTAAGTTTAAACCAACACTTCCTGGAAAAACAGGACGTATCTAGTGACCAGAAGTTATAAATGTTAAAGCTAACACCCAATATTTCCGGCAAAGACAGGACGTATCTAATATCCGTCGAAGTTATAAGCGTCAAGCTACCCGACACTTCCTGACCCAGGCCGGGCGTAACTAACACTAAAGGAAGCCGCCGGCCAATCAGAAGATAGCATCTAAACAGGTCAACCAATAGGGAAAGATCAGGTGATCATCTCTCAACCAATCAGAGAGAAACTGAGTCTTGGTGTTAAATCGAAAAGTAAGAATTGTTAGTTACATTTTCGCTCTCATAGGAACAACACCTACAGTTGTTCACTGGCTCTCGCCGAGTTCGGACAGTTGCTCCTTCGCTTCCAACAAGGTAACATCTACTCTAGAGATCTCTCTCTCTCCGCTCATTTCATCTAAATCCCATCATCGCCATGTGATCAACTAATTAATAAGTCAAATCGCTCAACTCTTCTCAAGCTTTCTTCCCTCCAACCCAGTTGCCTTTTATTTTCAAACTCAATCATGTGTCCTGATTATTCCTAACTGTATGCTGCAACTTCCACTCAAACGGCTGCGCTTCAACCAAATCTCACCATTCGCATCCAACAACAAGAAACCCCGCAACGATATTGCCACATTTACATATCCTTTACACTGCCCTTGAAGCACCTGTATATTTACATATCCTTTACACTGCCCTTGAAGCACCAGTATATTTGCATATCCTGTACATTGCTCATTACAGCAGCACTATATTTACATATCCTGTACACTGCTCTTGAAGCACCAGTATATTTACATATCCTGTGCTACATGGTTGCAGCACCTCCAGTTCCAGAGCGTGGAACAGATGCATTCCGTCATCACAGCGCTGGACGGTTACTTCCGACTCCTAGAGAAGTGGACCTTCAACCTGTGTCCTGCGGTGGAGACTCCTTCGCTGGTGATGCTCCGCAAGCTCCGAGCCCACGGCCCCATTGGGTGAGTGGCTAGCAGTCCTGCCATCTTGGAATGTCAGCAAAGTCAATCCCAAAGTGGGATCCAAAGAGATAGAAACAAGATATGTGTTAAGATTTACTCTCCAACTTCTTCAATTCAACATCATTCAAGGATTCAGAATTTTTGGTTGAATTAAAGCCAGTGTTGAATTATAATGAGTTAAATTAAAAGAAAATATCCTCATTGGGATTTGAAAACAATTGAATTAAGAGAAAGGCATCTCCTGAACATGCAACTAAAAGTTGCTGATGGCTTTGGTTGTTGATGTACAGCTTGCGCTGATGAGGGCCAACAGCCCACGTACATGGTTAGCTCTTCTTGATTCATCAAGAAATAGTATTTGGCGCCAATTCTGGAAATTAAGCTTGACACCCTAATATTGAGTGGAGGTAAGAAAGAAGAACTATGCCTAACAAAAGGAATGTTTTAAAGAAGCCGCTTTGTCTAAGCCCAGTCAGAACCCAGCCACCTTCTATCACTCCAGGTTCCAATCAGCTGTTTAAACTGCTGCGCAGGTTGAAGGCCTCCAAGGCCAAGCTGCGGACCAGGGGCCAGGCACGGACTGGCTGCTACGTGATCCGTCAGAGCCGCAGTCACTTCCACCAGCTGCGCGTGGACGTGTGCCGTGGTGGAGGTCTGGTGTCTCTGGCAGTGAAACAGGACGGCGACAAGTTTGGACTGCTGGGGTCTCTGGGAGCCGTGGAACTCACGCAGGAGCAGCTCGGGGCCAAGTACGAATCCCTGGAGGAACTACTGCGTGCTGTGTTCCCCGGCAAGATGTCCTGTCTCATGCCATCGGAGTACGGTGAGTGTGTAGCTTTCCAGATTTATAGATGGAACTTACACTTTCTTTGATTTGCAGTCTCTGTCTGACAAAGACAGACACATTCTACTTTCACCTAATCATGATGGTTGTCTTTAAAAATTTTTAAATCTCTTTAAAAATCCTGTGAGTTCAACTGACCCGGTTGATGGACCAAGGGTCCCACTCCAGGAATATGAAGGAGCTGTATCTGTACTCATGTTAGAGTCAGCGGCAAAGACTTTCATGTTAGGAACGGCCTCAAACTACAGGCAAAGTCAGACTTTCACCAAAATGTGCCTGGATCATGGTGCCATGATCAACGAAAGCTGCACCCCTATACTCCATTCCATGACCTCATGGAATTCGTGTAATCTTTACACAAGGGGATAAGAAACAACAACATGATGGTTGTCAAATTACATTATTGATTGTTCAATTAAAATAATCCCTTGAATCTATACTGAGTAAAATCAATCATTCCTCCAGGGAAAGTGTCTTTTCAAAACATTTTTATTGTTCTCTAGCTTTCAGGCACGGATGCCCGTGTGCAGGTATATATTATATGACAATATAATATTGACTCATACATTGGTGAGCTCTATTCATCCCTAGCACAGACACCATCAACAATCTCTACAGACTTCTTCTTCTTTCTTATCTCCACATTGGTGAAGTAGAATGCCTTTGTCATTAAGACTGGGAGCACTACTCAGTGGCAGGCCGACTTAGCTCCAAAAGAAATGGCCACCTCTGACATGAGGAACAGATGCCATGTGCAGCCGCTCCTAACATGGAGTACAGACTCATCCTGTATCCCTGGATTAGGAGCCCTTACAGGATACTATCAGCTGGGTCAGCTGAGCCCAGGTTTTTTAGTGAGCTTGTTACTGCTCCATCTGGACTTGGGACCGGCGGAGTTTCTCTCCACAGACTTGATACCCTGATATGATTGAGTGGAGATAAGAAAGAAGAAGAACAGTCTCCAACTTCTTCAATTCAACACCCTCAGGGATAAGTATTTTTGGTTGAATTAAAGTCAGTGTTGAAGAGCTGATACTGCTGTATATATTTAAATGATAAAAAAGGTCCACACAATTTAGATTATAGATTAAGATGACATATCTCTCCAAATAGATTAATTACATGTGACATTTGGTGTTGTTACCAGCTTCTGATAAATGTTGTTGTAGTTGTTGTTGTTGTTTATTATCCCCTTGTGTAAAGATTACACGAATTCCAGATAAATGTTGTTGTTAGAGTCCATCTAACAACAACAACATTTATACATGGGAAAACCTTGAAACCATTTTGGAAAGTCATTGTCCGTAGATGACCAAGTCTGGAAGTCAAAGATTGTGTTGTTCCCTCGAGAGGAGAGAATTGGTGTTTGTGAATGAAACATTACTTCATTGTTGGAACTGTGGCTGCATCACTTGTTGCGATTGACAGTAATAAAGGGAGAATTCTTTTAATCCCTTGCACTTCCCTTGGACTTCTTTCTAGAACCGCTGAGTAGAGGTCCATCCTTGTTTGGAATCAGTCAAGCTGTGCCTGGCACTGAGCTAACAGAGAGGCTGTGACCGGCAGAGCTGATGCCCACCCTGCTCTACCGCAAGGAGGTCATAGATCCGCCACCTGTGCTGGACTCCAAGCGCTGCATCGGCCAGATCCTGTGTCCAGACAGACTGAAGCTGGTGGAGGAGGAGCACCACGGAAGGTTTACGGACTGTGCGACGGGGGAGCTGGTGCTGGAGGAGGGCACCAGGCCGGTGAAGGTGTTTGTCAAGTGGCTGCGCAAGGAGGCCGCTCACTTCCTGGATGTGAGTAGCTGCAGCTGCTTGGTTCCAACATCACAATTCTGTAGTTCCATCTGTCAAGTCTCTGTTGTTTTAACCTTAATTATAACAGCTTTTCATGGTTATAGTAACCTAAAATCTTGGTTCCAAACAATCTTGTTATGAGAAATATTTAAACTCCACTTGCCCAAAATGTAGCTTGTCACCTGCAGCTCCAGAACACATTTTGGCTTGCATTAGATGCACTAAACAGGACCTTTGGGAGAGGCCGCTGCTTATCATAAAACAGCTCGAGGAGCATGAACTCATGGAATTCGTGTAATCTTTACACAAGGGGATAAGAAACAACAATATTTAAACTATTTTTTGATGCATATGATTCTTTTTGAAATTGAGAAATTTTATACTGCCCCCTATTTACCATCACAGAATAAAGTTATCAAGAGATCCCCAGAATAACAAAGAGAGAATAAATATATCCCATATAAAAAAAGTTAAAATTTGAGCAGAGTGTACTTTTTTTTTCTTTTTAAATAAATAATTCCCTACTGCCCTTACTGCAATGAAAAAAAATAATGGAAGGGTCTGGCTCATCAGAGGTGAACCTTTCGCTAGTTTGGGAGGATTCACTCCTGATGAGCCAGGCCTTCTCATTATTTGATCATTGCAGTAAGGGCAGTAAAAAAGTGTTCTATTTCAAAAATAATTGTAAACATCAAAATAGCTTTAATTTCTCATAACAGATGCTGTGCTAATGCATCATATTAATGTGTTATAGTGAGGTTCATATTTTTATTCATAGTAGTGCTGCCGTGTGAGGACACCTCTATATAAAGGATGGGTATCATCACTAAAATTGCCATTCTATATACAGTTACGAGCGTCATTCTTCATCTCTGTCACCGTTTGCTTTTTTTTTTTTTTGGAATGGCGCCCTCCTATTGGTTGGCTACGATCACGCCACCTTTGCCCCCCCCCCCCCCCCCCCCCCCCCCACTCGCTTTTTGGTTTTTGTAACTATTTTGTTGGAGCGGGTCGCTCCTTAAATAAATGCATATATTAGTTAATAACTAAATGGAATCCTCTCTTTCTTTTTCCCAGTAAGAGACGCCTACGGAAGCCAACTAACATATGCATTTATTTAAGGCGCCAATTTATAATTGTAACAAATAGTATTTGAATAAAAACATTCAATCGGGTAAAACACGGGCGTTGCCCGGGTCATTCGGCTAGTGTTTACTATTCAGCAACTTTCCAGTAAGAAGACACCTTTTGTTGCAGATCCACTGTCTTTTTTTGTGTGTATGTGTTTTATATTCATTTTATTTGAAGATAACCAGAGGGAGGCCTTCAAATGTAAGAAAGCCGTGTAACAAGACGCCCCCCTCCCCCCGCGGCGGCGGTGATGTCACCGCCCATGATGCAACTTCCGCCCTCTCGCCCCACGCCACCTTCTCCTTTTTGTTCTACTTGTTGTTGACGCCTGCTCGCGTCTCGAGACTAAAAACTCTATCTCTCTCTCTTTTGAAGTAATACTTTTCCTGTAATTTTTTGTATCAATTATAAATAAATTTCCCTTCTTCACAGCAATCATTGAGTTGCTATAGTTTTAATTATTTATGCTGGTTACACCGTCCAGTGATACGAATTTCATTGTTCAAAGCTCGACAATTTTTGGCGTCCCCGACAGGACGGTACAACAGCATATTTTGTAACTCAAAATGAATCGTCTCAAGAAAGGAAGAAGGCCTGTTCGTGGCCAAATCACAAAGCTCATCAACAGTGTTGAAACAGCCCTGAAGAAGCCAGTAGAAGAACTGGACAAGACAGACTTGAGGGTCTCAGCACTACAGCTTGAAGATTTATGTCGAGATCTTCATGAATGGGATGAGAAAGTAACCGAGGCTATGTTGGATGAAGAAGTGACTGAAGATGAACAGGACAAAGAATATGATGAACGTCTGAGGTACGACAGACTTATCAAAAGGATGAGAGAAGAGTTAGAGAAAGTACTGAATCCGAAGAAAGGTGTGTCGCCCCAGCCTGATGAAACCTCTTCGGATACGAGCAACAGTACAACCCGGAGAAGAGTTCTGCTTCCCAAGAGAAAACTCCCAGAGTTTGGAGGTGATGTACGGGAATGGATCACCTTCTGGTCAAGGTTTGAAGACATCCACAACGACGAGGATCTCTCAGACTCAGATAAGTACCAATATCTTGTAGACTGCATGTTGGAAAATTCCGAAGCTCAGCAACTTGTTTTAAGTTATCCTGTCTCGGGAAAGAATTACGCATCGGTTATCAAAGATCTTAAAGAAAGATTTGGGCGAGATAACATGCTAATAAAGGTCTATGTTCGAGATCTATTGTGGTTGGTCATCCGAAGTGCACAAGAGAGAAAGGTCAACTTTAAAGATCTTGTGACAAAGTTGAACTCTCAAATTAGGCATTTAAGTATGCTTGGTGTAACTACGGACAAATGTGCCGATATATTGTATCCGGTAGTTGAATCATGTCTACCGGAGGATGTCCTCATCTCATGGCAGCGAAGCAGCGAACCGGAAGACCTAGAAAGCTTGATGAAATTTCTTCGTCGTGAGGTCAATCAGACTAAGGATAGAGAAATGGCCTACAATAAGCATTCAGATTCCTTAGCTCAGCCTACACCAGGGAAGATAGAGACGAAGAAAAGAAGTTTTAATGCAAAGCGTGAAATTGCTACAACCTCTGGATTTATGCATTCCGACATCTCACCAACACTGCGTGAGAAATTTAAATGCATTTTCTGCGACAATGGTCATCCAAGTCAAGACTGTCGAAAAGGAATGAAAATGGGCATGGACCAGAAAAATGAGAAAATCAAGAGCTACAAGAGATGTTTTAAATGTCTGCTTCCAGGCCACAGAAGCAGGCAATGTAAAAAGAAAGTGCGCTGTGATTTCTGCAAGAGGGATGGGCATTATGCCATCATGTGTAGAGGTGTAGATCATGCTGAAACTGAAAGAAAGAGTCCACAACGACCACAGAATTCAACGCCAACTCCAGGTTCGAGTGATGTAGCTACGGTGAACGAGATGTCCAACTGTGTAAGCAACAAAGCATGCCTTGAGACATTATTAGTGAAAGTTTGGGGTCCTAAAGGTAGCAAAGTGGTACGGGCAGTAATTGATAGTGGATCATCCCAATCGTACATTTTGGAACACATTGTAAAGGATTTGGGTGTTCCTATCATGGGAGAAGAAGAGCTTGATCATGAAATATTTGGTGGGATCAGGTATACTGATCGGCATCGGATCTACTGCCTGACTCTATCAAGTATTGAGAATGATAGATGCATTTCATGTCCGGCATCGGCCACTAATCAAATAGCCAGATGTATAAGAAAGCCTACATTTGGTTCATGGGCTCGCGAACTTGCGTCAAAGAAGATACAGCTCTCAGCATTTAAAGCCGAAAGTGATGTGGTAGAGCTTCTCCTCGGTGCAGACATTAACCCAAAAATAGCTACAGCCAATATGATAAGATTATCGGATGATCTTATTGCTCGAGAAACATTGTTAGGTTGGGTAGTTCAAGGCAAAACGGAAGGAAAATTCCCAGATAAAAATCCTAACCAGGTTCATAACAGTATGCTGATCACATCTTTAATGACACAAGAAATAAAGGTTTCCGATTTATGGTCTCTGGAAAATATTGGAGTCATGGATGACGGGCAAGCAGAGTCAAAGAAAGAGACAGATCAGGCTATTATGGATAAGTTTCGGACTGAAACAAAGCGATTGGAATCTGGTAGATACGAGGTGCACCTTCCATGGATAGAACCAGCCCAGAAGCTGAAAGAAAATAAAAGCCATGCCGAGAAAAGACTCCGGAAGATGACAGAGGATCTAAAGAAAAGAGGCTTTTATCACCATTACAACAAGATATTTGAAGAATGGGAGGAAAATGGGATCATTGAAAGAATCCAGTCAGATCAAGATGATACATTAGAATACTTTCTACCACACCGAGCAGTAGTGAAATCTGGTAGCAGCACGACACCAGTACGACCGGTTTTTGATGCTTCCTGTAAGACAAAGGGTGGATGGTCTCTGAATGATTGTTTGGCGAAAGGACCCAACTTATTGGAGCTCATTCCGGATATCATGCTGAGATTTCGACTCAATAAAATCGGCGTAGTAGCAGACATAGAAAAGGCCTTCCTTCAAATATCAGTGGCAAAAGAAGACAGACAATTTTTGAGATTTCTATGGTGGGAGGACGGCAAGCAAGAGAATCTTCGGATTTATCAACACAAGAGAGTGGTGTTCGGAGTTACATCAAGTCCTTTCCTCCTAGCTGCTACATTGAAGTTACATTTGGAGCAATATGAAAGAGAAGTAATCCCATTGCTAAAATGTATGTACATGGACAACTGCGTCAATAGTGTTACTTCGTTAGAAGAGGCACAAGTCTTTCAACAGCAGTCTATTGACCTGCTCAGCCCAGCAGGATTCAATCTAAGAGAGTGGCAGATGGGTGGCCCCGGCATAGTTAACGGTGAGAATATTTCTGTGCTAGGTATGAAATGGGACACAGCTGATGACACTTTGACAATTTCGGATAAGCTAATGATGACTCCAACCTACAAGTCATTGGATCAAGAGAATGATGCCGAAATAGAGAATCAGACTCATAAATTGACCAAGAGAATTATGCTATCGGAGGCCCATGCGGTGTTTGACCCTCTCGGTTTGTTTTCTCCATTTACCATAGTGCCGAAGATCATCCTACAACAATGTTGGAAGTCCGAGTTGAAATGGGATCAGCCGGTCCCAGAGGACATTGTGAAGAAGTTTGTGGAATGGCAGAGTCAAATTCCCGAATTGTTGTCTGTCAGGATTCCAAGGTGGGTGATGAGAGATGGGTTTGAACAGCCATCACTGCATGTGTTCTGTGATGCGAGTCAAGATGCCTATGCAACCTGCATTTACTTAAGAACAGTGAAAAATGAAGAAGTAAATGTACAACTCATCGCATCAAAGTCAAGAGTAGCTCCCAAAAAGAAACTTACTATTCCGAGATTAGAATTAATGTCATGCCTCATCGGATCTAGATTGACTAAGCAAGTCATGAAGATTATATCGGAATCGATTGCAATACCAGAGACAAATATTTGGTTTTGGACGGACTCCTCAACTGCACTTCGTTGGATCCAAAATGAGAAACCGTGGGCAACATTTGTCAGAAACAGAGTCAACGAAATCTGTTCTATTTCGAAGAAAGAAAATTGGCATCATGTGTCAGGGGCAAACAATCCAGCTGACCTTCCATCACGTGGGAGCAGTGTAAAGAAATTGATAGAGCATAAATGGTGGGAGGGACCCTCTTTTCTCTGGGGAGAAGAAGCAAGCTGGAATCAATTTGATCCGATTTTTGATGAAGAAGAAATCAATAAGGAATTGAAGAAGACGGTAAACATCGCCGTCAACAGCACGAAAGATAATTTCATGGACAAACTTGAGAGGTATGGAGATTATCATCGTATAGTACGGATTGTTGCTTATTTACTGCGTTTTAAAAGGAAGACCGTCTCAGATCAATCGCGACCCAGACAACATGATAAGATGTCAAAAGAAATCTCTGTAGAAGAATTTGAAGAAGCTGAAAAGGTAGTATTACGGCATATCCAACTAATAAGTTTTGGGAGAGATGACAAGCGAATAAACAAGCTCAATGCTTTTACAGATGAATATGGACTATATCGAATCAAGAGTCAACTGTATTTTGGAGAAGACGACTATGATACAAGATGCCCAATAGTTCTTCCGGGGGGAAACCAAGTAGTCAAGCTTTTGATTCGAAAAGAGCACGAGATGATGTCCCATGCCGGGATTCAAACAACTCAACAACTAGTGAGACGCCGTTTTTGGATTCTAAAAGGCAAGAGAACCATAAGAAGTATCATCTCTGCATGTGCTACATGTCGTCGTTACAATTCCAAGAGAGTCCAGACTGAGAGCATTCCAATTCCAGCAACCAGGATTGGATCAACACCAGCATTTGGAGTGATCGGTGTGGATCTAGCTGGACCTTTGACTGAGACCGGTGGAAAGAAAATATGGGTAGTGTTGTACACCTGTGCTGTGTACAGAGCTGTACATTTGGAGCTCACAAAAACAGTGTCTACTGAAGGATTTCTTGACACTTTTCGAAGATTTGTTGCAAGACGTGGTAGACCGAGCATTGTGTACTCTGACAACGGCCTCAATTTTGTCGGATGCAATAACTTATTCAAGAAAGTTAATTGGAATGATGTCCTACGTTATGCCACCGTACAACGTATTAAGTGGAATTTCAACCCCCCAACAGCAGCATTTTGGGGAGGATGGTGGGAACGCCTTGTGGGTCTCATGAAGCAACTTATCCGAAAAGTATTGGGAGACAAAACAGTCTCATATGAAGAACTACAGACTGTGATATGTGAAGTGGAGTCAGCAATGAATTCGAGACCTTTGACCGCGATCAGTGAAGAATCTGGCTTGGTACCTATAACACCCGCCAAATTCATGTGTGACAACGCATCATGCTTATTTGTACCTGAAGCGGACATTGTCGACTCTAAGTTCCTCAAAGAAAGTCATGCAAAAGTACAAAAGTTACGCGAGACAATTCGACAGAGATTTAGAAAAGAGTACTTAGGGTTTCTGCGACAAAATACTAGAAACAAGACAAAGTCAATTAAAGAAGGCGATGTTGTACTCATGGAGGTCGATAACAAAAAGCGAACAGAATGGCCAATCGGAGTTATTGAGAAGACCTACCCGGGAAAAGATGGCATCGTTAGAGTCACTATGATAAAAACTAAGCGTGGAAATTTTTTGCGACCTGTTCAACGTTTGTTCTTTCTTGAATCAAGCGAAAACCATTCTAAAGAAGATTTCGGAAAAGGCCGTGATCTAGAGAAAGAGAAGATAAATCTTGACACACCAAGTATATCACAACGGAGCATCCGAGGGAAAGATTCACCTGTTATCACAAGATCAGGAAGAGTTGTCAAGCCGCCTGACAGATATTGATCATAGTGAATCCAGAAGAATAATTACTCCATAATTATTGGTGGGAGTATGTTGCAGATCCACTGTCTTTTTTTGTGTGTATGTGTTTTATATTCATTTTATTTGAAGATAACCAGAGGGAGGCCTTCAAATGTAAGAAAGCCGTGTAACAAGACGCCCCCCTCCCCCCGCGGCGGCGGTGATGTCACCGCCCATGATGCAACTTCCGCCCTCTCGCCCCACGCCACCTTCTCCTTTTTGTTCTACTTGTTGTTGACGCCTGCTCGCGTCTCGAGACTAAAAACTCTATCTCTCTCTCTTTTGAAGTAATACTTTTCCTGTAATTTTTTGTATCAATTATAAATAAATTTCCCTTCTTCACAGCAATCATTGAGTTGCTATAGTTTTAATTATTTATGCTGGTTACACCGTCCAGTGATACGAATTTCATTGTTCAAAGCTCGACACCTTTCCTTATAGGCCACCTTGGCTCTGAAACTAGGTGTTGTCCTTTAGAAAGAGTTTGTTCTACTGTATATATATATATATATTTTTTT
Source organism: Cordylochernes scorpioides (assembly GCA_030710605.1). NCBI lineage: Eukaryota > Metazoa > Arthropoda > Arachnida > Pseudoscorpiones > Chernetidae > Cordylochernes > Cordylochernes scorpioides. The sequence goes on from CP092871.1 coordinate 101,598,817, forward strand.
TAAACTTGAAATTTGATGCAATTTAGGAGTTTAATCCCAAATTTTGTGCTAGAAAATAACCATGAAATATTAAATCGAAAATGGAACTAAAAAAAAAAATAGATCTATCATAAAAAGTCTGGTCTCTAGACATTAGTGTTCCAGTAGTACCAAGTATTTGTCTGATATGTACTAAACAGGACCTTTGGGAGAGGCCGCTGCTCATCATAAAATAGCTTGAGGAGCATGGAATTCATGTAATCTTTACATTATTGACTGTATTGACTCATCCATTGATGAGCTATACTCATCCTTGACAGACACCATCAAAAGTCTCAAGCCTTTCAAGCTTGATACCTTAATATGATTGAGTGGAGATAAAAAGATGTAATCTTTACACAAGGGGATAAGTTGTTGTTTCTTATCCCCTTATGTAAAGATTACACGAATTCCATGAGTTCATGCTCCTCTAGCTGTTTTATGATAATCAGCGGCCTCTTCCAAAGGTCCTGTTTAGTACATCTAATGCAAGCCAAAATGTGTTCTGGAGCTGCAGGTGCCAAGCTACATTTTAGGCAAGTGGGGTAAGATTTTGTTGTTATTTTTTTTTTTTTATCTTCAATGGGTTGAGATGGCCTGTTCAACAACAACTTTGTCTGATGGTGACAATGCTGAGGTTACCTTAGGATTTATCTTGTTGACACTGAATGTTTTATTGTCCGGTACTGGAGGAGGAGAGAGAAATTCCCCATTAAAAGATTGGTTATAAAAATAAGTCGCCATATGTTTTAGTGGAAAAAGTAGTAAAAAGCAAACTCCCAATGCATTAATCTTTTCACAAATCTTGGAAAACAGCACAGATAATAGGTGTAAGACAGATGATGGATCCAACTTGAAGAAAGGTCGATGTTAATCTCTATTCTATATATATATCTACTTATATAATTGCCTTATTCTGTCTGAAGCTCACAGATAGAAGGCGCGCCCATTGGCTGCCGGCGAACACGTGTCCTCACTGCCCCCCTCTAGACAACCCTGTTATCAGCTGTGTGATACATACACCTGTCTATAGCGGCCATTCTAGACAACCCTGTTATCAGCAGTGTGTTACATCCACCTGTATATACAGACCACCCTGTCTATAGCGACCACTGACCACCCTGCCTATAGCGACCACTCTAGACAACCCTGTTATCAGCTGTGTGATACATCCACCTGTCTTTACAGACCACCCTGTTTATAGCGGCCATTCTAGACAACCCTGTTATCAGCAGTGTGTTACATCCACCTGTCTATAGCGGCCATTCTAGACAAACCCTGTTATCAGCAGTGTGTTACATCCACCTGTCTATACAGTCCACCCTGTCTATAGCGGTCACCTTAGGCAACCCTGTTATCATCAGTGTGTTACATTCACCTGTCTATACAGACCCCCCTGTCTATAGCGGTCACTTTAGGCAACCCTGTTATCAGCAGTGTGATACATACACCTGTCTATACAGACCACCCTGTCTATAGCGGCCACTCTAGACAACCCTGTTATCAGCTGTGTGATACATACACCTGTCTATACAGACCACCCTGTCTATAGCGACCACCCAAGACAACGTTTTTAAAATATATTCGCACTCGGGTAAAACCCGGGCGTTGCCCGGGCCATTCGTCTAGTATATATATATTTGAAAATAGAGCAATCCATAAATACATCTTTAATTAAAAAGGCATATATTGGATCAAAATATCATTTATTTTACCAATATTTCAGTTGGCTGAACGCCAACCTTTATCAAGGTGTTATAACATTTTAATGTGTGTCAACAACACATATATATATATATACACAGTAGAATCTTCATGTAAAGGACAACACCTAAATGCAGAGCCAAAGTATTCTTTAGGGAGAGGTGTCCTCTTACCGGAGAGTTGCCAAAATAGTAAAAGTGGTAATTTGTTAAATTAAAACTGTCCTTTGTAGAGAGATGTCCCTTTAGTGTGAGTGTCCTCTCATGGAGGTTCTACTGTTATATACCTGTTATTTCACTTCTGTGTATACCTCTGGGAGAATCCTGTATGGGATGAGTGTCTTCAATAAAGGCTTTTTGTTGTTGTTGTTGTTATCTTGTTGCTCCAGTGGACATCTACTCTACAGACAACGTGTGTCTTATTTATGTGTGTGTGCGCGGCAGGAATGGCTCAATGAGATCTCGCGCAAGTCGTACTGGAAGTGCAACACGCTGGTGCACTACTACGGCTGCCGGCTGACCCAGCCTGTTGCGCTGGTAATGGAGCACTGCGCACTGGGCTCCCTGGATGTCTACCTGCGCCACAACCACAAGCGCATCATGCAGGAGGAGCGTGTGGAGATTGTATTCTATATCGCGCAGGCCCTAGCCTACCTGGTAGGTGGAATGTTCTCTGCGCGAGGTACTGGGTCGCTGAACTGTGGCACAGGGCCGGCTGGGACTGACTCACGGCAAGGTCCGGTGCTCCAAGATCCTGGTGGACTCGGACTCTGACGGCATCAGAGTGAAGCTGGGGGACTCCGGACTGCTGAGATACTCCGTGGAGGAGTGAGTAGACCTGGTGGAAGTACAAGTCTCATGATATGGCACAATTTGGATTATCTCTATATATAAAAATGAATGTTTGTTTGTTTGTATGTTTGCTTGTTTGTATGTCCGGTATACAAATTCGCAGTAGTTCACTAATTCAAACCAAAATTTCCTTACATAGGTAAAAAAATACGGGGAAGACGATAGGCTATTTTAAAAAATATATAAATCAATTATTAAAACTATATATTCAAATTATTCTACTTAGCTCACGAACAGCGCCCTCTATCAAAGATTAGATTAAATTATGCTGATGCAAACAAATAGATAATGCTAATAACAAACAATTATAAAAAAAAAATCTTATCTAAATATATATCACTCGGGAAGATATGCACACGGGTCAATCCCGGGGCGAAGCCCGGGTCACCCGTCTAGTAGATTATAAACACAAGGTAATAACACCAAATCCACATAGTGTGTGATGTTTCTGTAACAACCCTGTTACAGAAATGTCACACACTATTTATTTGGATTTGGTCTTATTACCTTGTGTTCACCTGGTCTCATGTTTAAACATAAGGTAAATTATCACTCTTGTCTCATGTTTAGTTTGTAACTTGTACACAAGTTGTTTGCTGAAGAACATAACATACAATCTAGATTATAGAAACACAAAGTAATAAATTATGAAAAAGGCATCACCTTATCATGCAACTGAAAGTTCCTGATGACTTGCGCGATTCAGTTGCACAATAGGGAGATACCTTTTTCAGAATATTTGCACCTTATCCCAGTACAATATCAAAATTGTTTTTTCACAAGGTAATAATATGTTCTTTTATCTATCCACGTGGCACTTTGTGTAGCTTTCTCCCATGTCCACATTTCTAAAGCTTCAATTCTTTTCTATCTTTATTTCAAAGAGTCCACAAGTTTCCCCCTGTCAGATATATGTCCAGAATCATCCAATATACAATAGTACAGCTCTGGTCTGGTGGACAGGGAGAGTCCTGAGCACAATTATTACAGAAAGATGATAAGGCACAATTTGGATTATACATTATAAGCTCAAGGTAATAAGACCAAATCCAAATTAATAAATAGTGTGTGACGTTTTGGTAACAGCGTTGTTGTGCAGCCATGCTGTGGTAAAATTTCTCATTCAGTACTTTTGCCTGAAGATGGTAATAACACTGTTACTGAAACATCACACACTATTTATTTATTTGGATTTGGTCGTTTTACCTTGTGGTTACATAAAGATGGTGTGTAACTTACTTATTTGAATCTTGCTCATTTACCTTGTAGCAAATGTTGATTTATAGTCACTTGAATTAAATGCTGTTATAGTTCCGAAGTTATTCGCATACATGGTAAGTCTTCCTCCTTAAAAACAAACTTCCTCCATGTTTGTCATCACTTTAGAAACACAGGTTGTGTGCCTATCAAAATCAACCTTGGAAAATTTTCATATTCCATTTCAACACCCTTTAATACTGGGTCACTAGTGAATTTGTTAAAATTGAACTTTTATTTTTAACTTCTTTTTTTTTTTTTTCCAAAGAGATTTAGATTGCAAAGTAACAAGACCAAACCCAAATAAGTAAATTATATGTGATGTAGCTGTTACCTCATTTGTAAATTACTTATATTTGGTCTTGATACCCAGGGAAATTCAAATTTAGAATAATCCAAATTGTTTCTTATCCCCCCCCCCCCCCCTTGTGTAAAGATTACACACATTCCATAAGTCCATGCTCCTCAGACTGTTTGATGATAAGCAGCGGCCTCTCCCAAAGTTCCTGTTTAGTGATCCAAATTGTGCCACTTTGTTCCCTCAGTACATTCTGTACCTAACTGCTATATCCGCGCCGCAGCGTGTACTGGATCCCACCGGAGCTCTACCACGACTTCTCCCACGCCCAGAACTCCGCCCCGGCCGACATCTGGGCCGCTGGAATGACTTTCTGGGAAATCTTCTCCAATGGGGAACATCCACAATCCAGTTGTCCACTGGAGGAGGTAGGTTTGGACATTGGAGGAACCTGGGGAGTACTGAAGGACTTGTGTTGGGCAGTGCCAGGACAGGTTCCTCCGCGGGGAGATGTTACCCCAGCCGAAGGACTGCTGTAATGGCATCTGGAGGGTCATCCAGGACTGCTGGGCTCAGGAGCACATGCGCAAGACCCCGTCATCTCTCATCCGTGACATCAACCAAGTCATCTACGATGGTAGGTTGGATGTAGAGAGTGTATGCTCCCCTGCTCTCCATTCCACACCTAGCGGAGTGGTGAACAACCTGCGCGGTGTGTGCACCAGTTTACAACATGCGGAGGTACCACAACTACGCCTACCCCAGGAACAACTCCGCCCCCCGCACCGCTCACAAGCCCCCTGTGACTCCGCCCCCCCTACCCCCACCTCCTCCCAGTCCCAACAAGAAAACTTCGGGCATTCTCCGCCTCTTCATGAAGAGATCCTCCAAGCCAGCCACTCCCAAGAAATCCTTCAATTATCGCAACCTGTCCACCTCCAGTCAGGGCAGTGTTGTCAGTGCTGCAGACACCGCCATCACTGGCTCCACCTATGTCCAGGACGACCTCTCCCTTGATGTGGAGTAAGTACTTGGCCCCTCCCACAGTGTTATTGGCCTCTCCCACCCTGTATTGGTCCACCCCACAGTATATTGGCCCCTCCAACAGTGTATTGGTCCTTCCCACCCTTTATTGGTCTCTCCCACAGTGTTATTGGCCCCTCCCACCCTGTATTGGTCTCTCCCACTTTGTATTGGTCCCTCCTACCCTGTATTGCTCCCTCCCACAGTTTTATTAGCCCTCCCACCCTGTATTGGTCCCTCCCACAGTGTTATTGGCCCTCCCACAATCCATCACAGAAAGGATGACCGTAGTAGGAAATTATTTTATATCAGACAGTATCACATGTCTATATTTCAATGATGCTCTACTTTACCCATGGCATTGTATACGTAGAGGCAGCATACATCCAGTCTCTATTTGCAGGTTAAAACAAGAGAACCTACACTCATGGACAGAACTTAAGGAAGTTGTACCTTTTAACATGTATATCAGGATTCAGACAATAACTCTGAAAGATATTACAGTGACCTTTATTGAAGACACTCAAGATAACCAAGTGTGAACAGCCTCTGTCTCTTAAAAAAAGATAGACGACTGGTGAGATAAAATAATATACACTTCTTTAAATTTTGTCCATGAGTGTATGTGATTTTTTTTTTTGCTTATCCCTAGTACACGTGGTACAGGCCATGATAATCATGGTGGGTAGTTAGCGACTGCTTTTTACTGTAAGTGCACCACATGTCTACACATGTGAAAGCAGTTCGACTTTGCACTTACAAATGTGCCAGAGCCCCGTTTGGTTACTTGCACTCGCTGGTGGGGTTGGACTTTTGCAAGAATCGGGGGCCATTGGAGCATTTTTTTTTTTTTTTTAAACAGAAAAAAGTGTCCAATGCGGGGATCGAACCCGGGTTGTAGTGGTCGTAAACCAAACGGTTTAACCAGCCTTCCACCGACCCCCGTGTATGTGATTGTCGTGGTATCTACAGCAGCAGTTGTCTGTAGCTGCTGGTGGTGGTAGCTGGGATATGTTAGCAGGGTGTTTCTCTGGTTGGTCAACAGTGGACATGCTGCTAGCATCTGTTACCTGGGAATGTGAGGCATTGAAGTGTCGTTGTGGAGATCGTGTGTGTGTGGATCCAATGTAGCTCTACATTGGTCTCTTCTTTCTTATCTCCACTCAATCATATTACGGTATCAAGCTTGTAAAGTTGGCAACCATCATGACTGGGTGAAGTAGAATGCCTTTGTCATTAAGACTAGGAGTACTACTCAGTGGCAGGCCGACTTAGCTCCAAAATAAATGGCCGCCTCTGACATGAGGAACAGACGCCATGTGCAGCCGCTCCTAAAATGGAGTACAAACGCTGCTCATCCTGTATCCCTGAATTAGGAGCCCTTACAGGGTAATATCAGCCGGGCCAGCTGAGCCCAGGTTTTTACCGAGCTTGTTGCTGCTCCCCCTCCTCCTTTTTCATCCGGGCTTAGGACCAGCAATGGCAGAGTTGTGGGGGTCATATGTGTGTGGATCCAATGTAGCTGTACATGGTGCATGTGCCCAGTGGTATCTACTCAGAGATTTGGTGTTGTATGTCTGGAGTATATTATAATCTTGTGTATCAATTAATCAATTATAAATCTCTCCAAGTTTCTTTATTACACTTTTTAACGAGCTTACTCGTTAGTAAAGTAAGTTAGCTCGAGGAGCATGAACTCATGGAATTTGTGTAAGCTTTACACAAGGGGATAAGAAACAACAACAAAGTAAGTTAATAAATTGAAGACACTTCGGTCAGTAAATCTTTTTTATTATCTAGACTTTTCGACAAAAATCTTTTGTCCTCGTCAGGAGTGAACAAAAATTAAAACAGGCGTCTTTAATTTGAAGAGCTATGAATGCCGGCCAGGCAGCCTCTATCTTTACAAAAATTAAGTTAAGTAAACTCGTTAAGAGCGTAATAAAACATATATCCTTGGAGAATTATATTTGATTGATGTCTGGAGTATAACTGTACTTGGTTGGAGTACTACTCATCCATTGATGAGCTCTACTCATCCCCGACAGACATCATCAACAAGCTTGACACCTTAATATGATTGAGTGGAGATAAGAAAGAGGAAGGAGTACTACTGAAGTCCATAGGTACTGTCAGCATTGGTAATTTATCCCTATGGTATATGATAACGCACAATTTGGATTATGGATTATAAACACAAGGTAATAAGACCAAATAAATAAATATGTGTGGCATTTTGGTAACAGCGTTGTTACCATCTTCAGATTCAGTATTTTGTCTGAAGATGGTAACAACGCTGTTACAGAAAGGTCACACACTATTTATTTATTTGGATTTGGTCTTATTACCTTGTCCCTATGGTATATTACATGGTTGTATCAGAGTTACTGTGAGGTCTCTTGTGTCACACTAGTGTTGTGGTTAAATGGCAGTCTAAGTTGACCAAGAGTTAGTCGGTGCAGCACCAATGTAAGGAGACCATGGATAGGGAGGAAGCTCCGAGATATCGCACCAAGGTACTGGTTTCTAGAGATCTGTGCTGGAGAGAGAGGTGGGGGACTGAGCTCCGCCTGTGTGTCGCAGTGAGAACAGACTCTCCCCGCCCCAGGACATCTGTGTGGTCAGGATCGACCAGGTCCAGATGTTGGACCAGCTGGGAGAGGTAAGTGCACCCTTCACTGCAACTAAGTCAGTTGTGCCCAAGTTAATGTTTGCCCAACCAATTCACTAGAACCTCCAAAGAAACAAGAATCAGTAGAACGACATTTAAAAATTATCTCGCATGTGTTTCTTTTGAACGAAAAATAGAAATTTATTTTAAGGAGAAATAACAATTATTTCTAACCTTGAATGAAAGGTATGAAAGGATGAATTGTGAAGAGTAATGATAAACGGAAAAATAAAGTGTCCCGGGATGGGAATCGAACCCACAGTGTTCCCATCCCTGGACACTTTATTTTTCCGTTTATCATTACTCTTCACAATTCATCCTTTCATACTTCATCTCTAAGGTTAGAAATAATTGTTATTTCTCCTTAAAATAAATTTCGATTTTTCGTTCAAAAGAAACACATGCGGGATAATTTTCAAATGTCGTTCTACAATCATAAGCCGCATTATATTGTATTAATATTTGTTTTCTTCAGGAAAGAGTGCCTAATGCAGGATTCAATCCTGGGTCATGTGTGTGTGTGTGTGTGTGTGTGGCTATTTAAACTTTCTACCATTCCTCTCCCTGTGGTGTGGCAGGGATTCTACGGGGTGGTGTTCAAGGCACTCATCGACCTCCCCAACTACCCGGACCCCGTGGCTTGCAAGATCCTCCACCAGAACAACACAGACCTCGCGGCCTTGGAGAACTTCCAGTCTGAGATTGAGTTGATGAGGAAGTTGAGGCATCCCAACATCGTGCAAATCAAGGCGCTTGTGGAAGGTATTGCTCTCTCTCTCTCTAACCCTGAGGATCAGGAATAACCCAACATGTGGGAAATACCTTTACTTTGGAGGGGAGAGGATCTTAAACATTCATTGATGGAGAGAACCACTTTGGAGAACTATCTGTTGTATATATTGTTTGACTATTGTTGCATATTGTTTCACCCATGTTGTACATTGTTTTACCCATGTTACATATTATTTCATCCATGTTGTAAATTATTTCACTCTAGTTGCAAAACTGGTAATTTTGGTGATGGAAACTGTCCTTTGTAGAGAGGTGTCCTCTAGTGGGAGTGTCCTCTCATGGAGGTAGTTCTACTGTATTGGTGATGTTAACTGTCCTTTGTAGAGAGGTGTCCTCTAGTGGGAGTGTCCTCTCATGGAGGTAGTTCTACTGTATTGGTGATGTTAACTGTCCTTTGTAGAGAGGTGTCCTCTAGTGGGAGTGTCCTCTCATGGAGGTAGTTGTACTGTATTGGTGATGGAAACTGTCCTTTGTAGAGAGGTGTCCTCTAGTGGGAGTGTCCTCTCATGGAGGTAGTTGTACTGTATTGGTGATGTTAACTGTCCTTTGTAGAGAGGTGTCCTCTAGTGGGAGTGTCCTCTCATGGAGGTAGTTGTACTGTATTGGTGATGTTAACTGTCCTTTGTAGAGAGGTGTCCTCTAGTGGGAGTGTCCTCTCATGGAGGTAGTTGTACTGTATTGGTGATGTTAACTGTCCTTTGTAGAGAGGTGTCCTCTAGTGGGAGTGTCCTCTCATGGAGGTAGTTGTACTGTATTGGTGATGGAAACTGTCCTTTGTAGAGAGGTGTCCTCTAGTGGGAGTGTCCTCTCATGGAGGTAGTTGTACTGTATTGGTGATGTTAACTGTCCTTTGTAGAGAGGTGTCCTCTAGTGGGAGTGTCCTCTAGTGGGAGTGTCCTCTCATGGAGGTAGTTGTACTGTATTGGTGATGGAAACTGTCCTTTGTAGAGAGGTGTCCTCTAGTGGGAGTGTCCTCTCATGGAGGTAGTTGTACTGTATTGGTGATGGAAACTGTCCTTTGTAGAGAGGTGTCCTCTAGTGGGAGTGTCCTCTCATGGAGGTAGTTGTACTGTATTGGTGATGGAAACTGTCCTTTGTAGAGAGGTGTCCTCTAGCGGGAGTGTCCTCTCATGGAGGTTGTTCTACTGTATTGGTGATGTTAACTGTCCTTTGTAGAGAGGTGTCCTCTAGTGGGAGTGTCCTCTCATGGAGGTAGTTGTACTGTATTGGTGATGGAAACTGTCCTTTGTAGAGAGGTGTCCTCTAGCGGGAGTGTCCTCTCATGGAGGTAGTTCTACTGTATTGGTGATGTTAACTGTCCTTTGTAGAGAGGTGTCCTCTAGTGGGAGTGTCCTCTCATGGAGGTAGTTGTACTGTATTGGTGATGGAAACTGTCCTTTGTAGAGAGGTGTCCTCTAGCGGGAGTGTCCTCTCATGGAGGTAGTTCTACTGTATTGGTGATGTTAACTGTCCTTTGTAGAGAGGTGTCCTCTAGTGGGAGTGTCCTCTCATGGAGGTAGTTGTACTGTATTGGTGATGGAAACTGTCCTTTGTAGAGAGGTGTCCTCTAGCGGGAGTGTCCTCTCATGGAGGTAGTTCTACTGTATTGGTGATGTTAACTGTCCTTTGTAGAGAGGTGTCCTCTAGTGGGAGTGTCCTCTCATGGAGGTAGTTGTACTGTATTGGTGATGGAAACTGTCCTTTGTAGAGAGGTGTCCTCTAGCGGGAGTGTCCTCTCATGGAGGTAGTTGTACTGTATTGGTGATGGAAACTGTCCTTTGTAGAGAGGTGTCCTCTAGCGGGAGTGTCCTCTCATGGAGGTAGTTGTACTGTATTGGTGATGGAAACTGTCCTTTGTAGAGAGGTGTCCTCTAGCGGGAGTGTCCTCTCATGGAGGTAGTTGTACTGTATTGGTGATGGAAACTGTCCTTTGTAGAGAGGTGTCCTCTAGCGCGAGTGTCCTCTCATGGAGGTAGTTGTACTGTATTGGTGATGGAAACTGTCCTTTGTAGAGAGGTGTCCTCTAGCGGGAGTGTCCTCTCATGGAGGTAGTTGTACTGTATTGGTGATGGAAACTGTCCTTTGTAGAGAGGTGTCCTCTAGCGGGAGTGTCCTCTCATGGAGGTAGTTGTACTGTATTGGTGATGGAAACTGTCCTTTGTAGAGAGGTGTCCTCTAGTGGGAGTGTCCTCTCATGGAGGTAGTTGTACTGTATTGGTGATGGAAACTGTCCTTTGTAGAGAGGTGTCCTCTAGCGGGAGTGTCCTCTCATGGAGGTAGTTGTACTGTATTGGTGATGGAAACTGTCCTTTGTAGAGAGGTGTCCTCTCATGGAGGTTGTTCTACTGTATTGGTGATGAAAAGTGTCCTTTGTAGAGAGGTGTCCTCTCATGGAGGTAGTTGTACTGTATTGGTGATGGAAACTGTCCTTTGTAGAGAGGTGTCCTCTAGTGGGAGTGTCCTCTCATGGAGGTAGTTCTACTGTATTGGTGATGTTAACTGTCCTTTGTAGAGAGGTGTCCTCTAGTGGGAGTGTCCTCTCATGGAGGTAGTTGTACTGTTTATAAAAAGACCTATAAAAGTATATATAATTTATCTCTGCACCAGGTATGATAGGTATTGAAGGTATTGAAGAAGCTTTCAGACAATAACGTCCTTTAACAGGCTGTAATATAAATACAAGATTGTATTTTTTCTTTCTGCTTTTTCCTAGTACATGTGGTACAGGCCATGATAATCATGGTGGGTAGGGTAGAAGTAGACGACTGCTTTTACTGTAAGTGCACCACATGTCTACACATGTGAAAAGCAGTTTGACTTTGCACTTACAAATGTGCCAGATCCCCATTTGGTTACTTGCACTCGCTGGTGGGGTTGGACTTTTGTAAAGAATTGGGGGCCAATCGGAGCATTTTTTTTTTTTTTTATCAGAAAAAAATGTCCAATGTGGGAATCGAACCCAGGTCATAGCGGTCGCAAACCAAGGGTTTAGACCATCCTTCCATCGACCCCCGCAAGATTGTATTCATATTACAGTCTATTGAAGGACATTTTTGTCTGAAGGTTTGCTTGTACCTCTTCAATGAAAATACTCATTGCTTTTACTCTTTTGGTTCCTTCCTAGCAATGATATCCTTTGGTACAAGGTAATAAGACCTAATCCAAATAAATTAATAATGTGTGACGTTTCGGTAACAGGATTGTTACCATCATCAGACAAAAGAATAAATGAGAAAAAAATATCATAGCATGTTCTTAAATTGTGTTTAAAAACATGCTGTGATATTTTTTCTCATTTATTCTTTTGTCTGATGATGGTAACAATGCTGTTACCAAAACGTCACACACTATTAATTTTATTTGGATTTGGTCTTATTACCTTGTAGCTATAATCTATAATCCAAATTGTGCTTTATCATGATATCCTTCGATATCTCTTTTTATTTTTTTTATTTTGCTTATCCCTAGTACATGTGGTACAGGCCATGATAATCATGGTGGGTAGAAGTAGGTGACTGCTTTCACTGTAAGTGCACCACATGTCTACACATGTGCATTCTCCTATTGTAATACAATAGAACATACTCCATGAGAGGACACTCCGGCTAGAAGATACCTCTCTACAAAGAGCAGTTTTCATTTTTAGCCAAAATTACAATTTTTACAATATTAAAAATGGCATATCCTGACCAGGAGCACATGTGCTTTACAGAAGGCAGAGCGCCATCTGGTGGAACAGAAATCAACTAAACATTGATTTAGCCTGTTCCCTGATATTTGACCAACCCAAATTCTTTCGTTTTTTAATTTTTACTATTTAACAACTCTTCAGTAAGAGGACACCTCTCTACAAAGGACAGTTTTCATTGTCAAAATTACAATTTTTACTATTTAACAACTCTTCGGTAAGAGGACACCTCTCTATAAAGGACAGTTTTCATTGCCAAAATTACAATTTTTACTATTTAACAACTCTTCAGTAAGAGGACACCTCTCTATAAAGGACAGTTTTCATTGTCAAAATTACAATTTTTCTATTTAACAACTCTCCAGTAAGAGGACACCTCTCTATAAAGGACAGTTTTCATTGCCAAAATTACAATTTTTACTATTTAACAACTCTTCAGTAAGAGGACACCTCTCTATAAAGGACAGTTTTCATTGTCAAAATTACAATTTTTCTATTTAACAACTCTCCAGTAAGAGGACACCTCACCATAAAGGACACTTTGGTTCTACAACTAGGTTTACAGGAAGTGGTTCTACTGTATATAGATTTGCCAAGTTGTCTCAGTGAGAGGTGTGTTGAAGTACACTAAGGGAGGTGTGGGTGGTGCAGACACCAGCCGGCAGATGCTACTGATGGAGTACCTGGAGCGAGGCTCCCTGCTGAAGTATCTCCAGAACAGGAAGCCAGCGCTGGAGTGTTCCCAGCTCCTGGCCTTCGCCCGGGATGTGGTGGAGGTAGGTGGCAGGAGGGATTGTACAACTCTAATACATCTATCCCCCGATTTACACGGTAGATACGTTCCTGAGAAAAACGTGTAAATCGGGGGATAGGTGTATACAGAAATAAAAATAAAATGCATTGACAGGTTAAAATATGTAGTCAGCACATAAGCTCGGGATTCCTCGTGAGATGTGTACACAGCGCATGTTGTTCAATCACAGTAGCATTTAGTATAGTGCGATAAAAAAAAAAACTTATTTGGAAAACTGTGTAAAAGCGAAAACGTGTAAAAAAAAGTACCGTGTAAATCGGGGGATAGGTGCACACTGTTGTTTTTTATCTGTAGGTAGGTAATGTTGCATTATATCAACTCTCTGCAGAGATAACTGCTACAGGGTGCATCCCCAGTGTGGAATAGGGGAACAACTTTCAGATATGAAGGCCAGCTGCGAAACAAGCAGAATAACTCTGACAAATAAGCAGTCGCGGACCAACAGCAGCATTGTTAGAAGAGGAGTAGACCTCTTTAAAAATTTTCAACTGACCCGGTTGATAGACCTCAGCAAGGTTTCCTCTCCAGAGATACAGAGGAGCTGTGTCTGTACTCATGTTAGAGTCGGCAGCAAAGGCTTCCATGTTAGAAACGGCCTTAAATTTCAGTCAGACTTTCACCAGTGTGCCTGGATCATCTGATCAATATAAGCTGCACCCCTATACCCCAATCATGAACTCGTGGAATTCATGTAATATTTACACAAGGGAATAAGAAACATAACAACACAGAGTAACAAGACCAAATCCAAGTTGTTGTTGTTTCTTATCCCCCTTGTGTAAAGATTACATGAATTCATGCTCCTTGAACTATCCTAGTTCATAAATTGACGTTTTGTGTCTGATGATTGTAACAACGCTGTTACCGAAATGTTACATACAATTTATTAAATCTGATTAGAAACACAAGGTAATAAGGCCAAATAAATAAATAGTGTGTGATGTTTCGGTACCAGAGTTTGTTACCATCTTCAGACAAGAGTACTGAATGATTCAGTAAATTGTCAAATTAATTCAGTACTTTTGTCTGAAGATGGTAACAACGCTGTTACCAAAACATCACACACTATTTATTTATTTGGATTTGGTCTTATTACCTTGTGTTTCTAATCTATAATCCAACTGGTACCTTATCTATATTGGATTTGTTGCCTTATGTGGCCAAAGGGCTGTTTAACTGGCAAAGTAACCGGGCCAATTCTTTGACAAACATAGTTGCAGTACCTAGAGGGTACCTCTCCCTTTAATAATGTTCATCAATGATGCATATGTTCATGACTCTAGCAACAAACTCCTGATATCCTCCTGCAACTCTATGTTGCATGAATGATGTTGTTCCTGGATTGTAGGGACCATCAATAGATGGCACATTGTTTTTGATGGGAGATCTTTTCTTTTTTTTTTTTAGATATATTTCCCTCTCAGCCAAAATATCCATCTCTGTGAGAGTGTCCCCATATATGTTTTTGTTTCTTATCCCCTTGTGTGAAGATTACATGAGTTCATGCTCCTTGAGCTCCCACATCCGTAACTCTATACATGGTGTGGATGCAGGGCATGGTGTACCTGTCCCAGCTGAAGATTGTCCACAGGGACCTGGCTGCCCGCAACATCCTGGTGGCCTCAGACAACCACGTCAAGATCTCGGACTTTGGACTGGCCCGGAACATCAAGGGGGACTACTACCGCCTCAAGACGGAGCACAACCTCCCCATACGATGGTGGGTGACTCTTGGCACATATTGTGTAATGTGCTGTTGGCTGAGTCTGCATGGCTCCAGTGGAGGGTTATAAATGATAAAACTACAAGGTAATAAGACCTAATCTAAATAAATAAATAGTGTGTGACGTTTCAGTAACAGCGTTGTTTCCATCTTCATACAAATGTCATACACTATTTATTTATTTGGATTTGGTCTTATTACCTTGTGTTTATGACCGCTACGACCCGGGTTCGATTCCCGCATTGGACACTTTTTTCTGATTAAAAAAAAAAATGCTCCAATGGCCCCCCGATTCTTGCAAAAGTCCAACCCCACCAGTGAGTACAAGTAACCAAACGGGGCTCTGGCACATTTGTAAGTGCAAAGTCAAACTGCTTTTCACATGTGTAGACATGTGGTGCAATTACAGTAAAAGCAGTCGTCTACTTCTACCCACCATGATTATCATGGTCTGTACCACGTGTACTAGGGATAAGCAAAAAAAAAAAAACTTTGTGTTTATAATCTGAATTGGTGCCTTATCAATAAATATTATAAATAAATTGGTAAATTTGACTGATTTCATGACCCCTCTCATACGATGATATGAAATCAAAGCCGTTCTTGTACTGATGAGGGTCATAGCCTGAAACCATGGTATACAGGTGCTTGTCTGAATTTGTCTAAACTGGTGTTGTGGCTTATTCTTTATCTCGTCACTAGTAAAGTTTTTGACCATAGTGATGCACAGTGGCATCGTTCCGATGCCCAATCAAAGAGAGAAGTGCTTCTTTTGGTAGATAAATATTAATGAAAAAGGCATCTCCTTATCGTGCAACTGAAAGTTGCTGATGGCTTGCGCCATCTATCAAAATAAATATCAACTATTCTCATTGATTTTTAATTATTCCAGAATTGGCCAAATTCCCATTCTTGATTAATCAAGAAGAGCTAACCACTGACGTTGTTGTTGTTGTTTCTTATCCCCTTGTGTAAAGATTACACGAATTCCATGAGTTCGTCACCACTGACGTGTTTAGGGCTGTTGGCCCTCATCAGCGTGGTGCAAGCTGTACCTCAACGACCAAAAAACTGGTCATTCAAAAGGTATCCTGAAAAATCATGAAATGGGTAGTTAAGGCCAGAATTGCGTGAGACCGCAACACAATGTGAAAAATAGTACAAATGTGATATTGTACTGGGATAAGGTGCATAAATTATGAAAAAGGCATCTCCTTATTGTACAACTGAAAGTTGCTGATGGCTTGCGCCATCTATTGGAATAATTATTAACTATATCATAGATAAATATTTGTAAGTTTTGAAGGAGAGTGTAGAGAGATGGTCTACCTCAGTAGAGTTTGTACACAGCATGGTGTGTGAGTAGGTATGCCCCTGAGAGCATCAAGTACGGCAAGTTCAGCAGCAAGTCTGACGTCTGGAGCTGGGGCATCACTCTGTGGGAGATGTTCAGCGGGGCGCAGGACCCTGTGATCCCCGGGGTGGCGGAGGTAGAGCTCGCGCGGGTGTTGGACAGCGGCAAACGGCTGGCGTGCCCGGCAGCCTGCCCCGTGGAGGTATACAACCTGATGCTGAAGTGCTGGGCCCAACATTCCGAGCTCCGGCCAGACTTCCTGAAACTGCGCCGTCTCCTTGCAGACTTGATTGACACCTACTGCAACTGACACCCCTGTCCTCCACAAGAATACTCTGTACAGTACACCATTGTTGTATAAAGAAATAAAGTATTTTAGAAACTGTTGATTCTCACAACACACTGGCCTGACTCGTGCAAATCAAACTTATTTACATATCTCCTCTGGTGTTATGTAGATTTGTGATTCAATGTGTATCAATATGAAAATATCAGGTTAAATATATCTTCAATTCACAAATATCTCTCTCTCTAGCTTTTGGGGACGGAAGTCCTTTTTCATCAGACAACACTATATGTATCATGCTTTCTCATGTTGAAGGGATCTCGTGCCCAAAAGCTAGAGATTTGGGAATTAAAAACTTTTAAAAGAAATTTATCCTTGAAAGCCTGCAGAATGTAGATTTGTAAAATGTACTGCAGGAATTCAAAGACAACACTGGCTGAAGTACATTAAAAGTAATCAACCAACAGCTACGTCTGAGTTAAGGTTGGTGGCAGCAAAGAAGTTGGTACAAACCTCATCTAAGTTAGACTGTCACAGGATTCAGGTTCTTGGAATGACAAGTTTCCAGGTTTTAGAAGACACTTATTTACATATATTGGTGTCAGCTTAAATCTGTCACACCCTCAGTCCTTCCCATCTTTGTTTCTTCTCCCCTTGTGTAAACATTACATGGGGGGTCAGTGGAAGGCTGGTATAAACTGTTGGTTTACAACCCGGGTTCGATTCCCACATTGGGCACTTTTTTTCTGATAAAAAAAAATGCTCCAATGTCCCCCTATTCTTGCAAAAGTCCAACCCCACCAGCGAGTGCAAGTAACCAAACGGGGTTCTGACATATTTATTTGTAAGTGCAAAGTCAAATTGTTTTTCACATGTGTAGACATGTGGTGCACTTACCGTAAAAGAAGTCGCCTTCTTCCACCCACAATGATTATCATGGCCTGTACCACATGTATTAGGGATAAGCAAAAAAAAAAAAAGATTACATGAATTCCATGAGTTTGTGTTCCTCGAGCTATCCACATCTCTGTTTCTTGTAACTGCGGCTTCAATCATGTTTGCCGTTATATGGTCAGAAGTCATTCTCCACTGTTCCCCTCCATAGATACAAAATGGTCATTTTGCCGTTATATGGTCAGAAGTCATTCTCCACTGTTCCCCTCCATAGATACAAAATGGTCATTTTGCCGTTATATGGTCAGAAGTCATTCTCCACTGTTCCCCTCCATAGATACAAAATGGTCATTTTGCCGTTATATGGTCAGAAGTCATTCTCCACTGTTCCCCTCCATAGATACAAAATGGTCATTTTGCCGATTAAAACTGTTCCTTGCAGGTAGGTGGTCTCTAGGTGGAGTACTCTGGGGGAAGGATGGTCTAAACCAGGGGTGGCGAACGTGCGGCCTTTTCTTGCCCAAGTTGTGGCCTTTTCTTAAATTCAAAACTATAATTTTTGTTTCGCAGTTTTCAATTACTTTCATTATTTTATTGAAAATATCTAATACGAATGTCATATATTATATAATATATATATATAAATAATATGCGGCCTTCTCAAAAATGGTAAAATGAAAATTGGCCTTCTAATATAAAAAGGTTCGCCACCCCTGGTCTACACCATTGGTTTTCAACTGCTACGACCCAGGATTGAATCCCACATTGGGAACTTTTTTCAAATTAAAAAAAATATTCCAATGACCCCCGATTCTTGCAAATTTCAACCACCAGCGAGTGCAAGTAGCCAAACAGGGCTCTGACAAACTTGTATGTGCAAAAGTCGAACTGTTTTTCATATGTGTAGACTATGGTGAATTTACACTAAAAGCCATCGCTAACTACCCACCATGACTATCATGGCTGCATGTATCACATGTACTTGGGAATTGACCACTAGGTGCCAACTGGGCTTGTTGGGCAACATGGCCACTGAAACCTCCATTAAAAATTAACTAATCAAATTGTTAGATTAGTTAATAAACAATTTATTAACAAAAAAGAGCTATCGAGCCACGTTCTCAGGTTAGATGGCAGCACAAACATTTGCTCGTTTTCAATAAACTACCCACTGTTATAAGGTGATAGTTCAAAGACTTATATAGAATGAGACAAAAGAAGTTTCAGCATGTATATCGGGACAATAACTCTGAAATATATTACAGTGACCTTTATTGAAGACATACATATATACACTCATGGACAAAACTTAAGGAAGTTGTACCTTTTACCATGTATATCGGGATCTAGACAATAACTCTGAAAGATATTACAGTGACACCTTTATTGAAGACATATGAGATAAACAAGTGTGTATACACTCATGGACAGAACTTAAGGAAGTTGTACCTTTTACCATGTATATCGGGATTCAGACAATAACTCTGAAAGATATTACAGTGACCTTTATTGAAGACGCGCGAGATAACCAAGTGTGTATACACTCATGGACAAAACTTAAGGAAGTTGTACCTTTTAGCATGTATATCGGGATTCAGACAATAACTCTGAAAGATATTACAATGACCTTTATTGAAGACGCGCGAGATAACCAAGTGTGTATACACTCATGGACAAAACTTAAGGAAGTTGTACCTTTTAGCATGTATATCAGGATTCAGACAATAACGCTGAAAGATATTACAATGACCTTTATTGAAGACGCGCGAGATAACCAAGTGTGTATACACTCATGGACAAAACTTAAGGAAGTTGTACCTTTTAGCATGTATATCAGGATTCTGACAATAACTCTGAAAGATATTACAGTGACCTTTATAGAAGACACACGAGATAACCATTGTGAACTGCCTCTGTCTCTTTAAAATAAAAGAAGACCACTGGCAACATCAAAGACTTCGTTAAGTTTTGTCCGTGAGTCTATATAGAATATGAGTCTATAAAATACACCTGTGCGCAATGTGTATAATTTATTTTACATTTAAAGGCAAGCTTTCGTACTGATATCTTTTCAACAGGCCCCTATTTCCGTATAAGAAGGTAGACAAGCTATAACCCCTATTTACTAAAATGTTGAAGAATATTTACCTCGAAAGCTGAGCCTTTCATCTTCTTTCACAATCATATCAGGGTATCAAGCTTGTAAAGCTTGTTGATGGTGTCGGTTGGGGATGAGTAGAGCTCATCAATGGATGAGTCAATACAGTCAATGATGTGGTTTGGGGTTGTAAGTTGACACTTAGTACATAGTGGGAAAACCTTGCAACCATTCTGGAAAGTCATTGTCCGTAGATGACCAGACTTAAGTCTGGAAATCGAAGACTGTTGTTCCCTTGGGAGGACAGAATTGTCTGTGCTCTGTACCAGTCATGATAGTAGATAGCTAAGCCTTTTAAATGTTGTAAATTATAAAAATTTTTATTGGAAGTTTATTGAGCCTTTATAAACTCTCACTGTGTGTTCTTTATCCTAAGTTAAAAATAAAAAGTATTCAACAAATTGTACCCAATAATCTGGGCAATCAGACATGGCTTCCTCCCAATCATCTTACCTTAGCCAATCAGATTCTAGCTTGACATCAGAGTTCCATTGTAATGATCTTTTTATTACGATGCACTAGTGCACCATCTGTTATGAAAATTAGAAACTATTTTAGATGCGTAAGATTCTTTTTGAAATTAAACAATTTCTACTGCCCTTACTGCAATGGAAAAATTAAAGGGAGGGCCTGGCTCATCAGTGGTGAATCCTCCCAGTGGTTTCGTCAGTTTAATCTACTATACCGCTGTTATATTGCATTTTTCGATCTTCCTTTTATAGTGATACTGTTGCTTGACTCTTGGAATGGGTATTTTAGATGAACTATGGACATAAGCTTTGAGGACAGCATAAGTATCACTATAAAATGAAGATTGAAAAATGCAATATAACAGCGGTATTGTAGATTAAACTGGCGAAACCGCTGGGAGGGTTCACCACTGATGAGCCAGGCCCTCCCTTTAATTTTTCCATTGCAGTGAGGGCAGTAGAAATTGTTTAATTTCAAAAAGAATCTTACGCGTCTAAAATAGTTTATAATTTTCATAATGATATTTTTTGTTAAAATTAAACATTTTTCCATCCATTGATATATTGAATATATTTATGTAAAAAAAGAGTGTACCTGGATCTGTGAAAAAAAGGTGTTTTTCTCAAAATATTTCGAGGAATTCACAAGTTTATTGCACAATAAAGAGGGAGAAATCCCTCGAAATATTTTTAGAAAAACTTGTGTTTTTTTCTTTCACAGATTCAGGTACGCTCATTTTTTTTTAAATATAAAGTTGTTTAGGTTGTACCCTAACCTCCCATAATTATTTCGTACAATTATATGTCGATTTATAACAACTTGGAATTGTATTGAGTACTTTTATAAATAACAAATTACTTCAATGGGCCATGGTCCTTGCAGCAATCCAACTTCACCAGTCTGGTTCTTAGCTCCACTCAATCATATCGAAGAACCTGTGGAGATATGGCGTCTGCTGTCATCAATGGATGAGTTAATGCAGTCCGTGATGGGGTTGACAACTACACCAGTGAATGCAAGTAACCAATTTATTATTATTTTTTTGCTTATCCCTAGTACACGTGGTACAGGCCATGATAATCATGGTGGGTAGAAGTAGGCGATTGCTTTTACTGTAAGTACACCACATGTCTACACATGTGAAAAGCAGTTCGACTTTGCACTTACAAATGTGCTAGAGCCCCGTTTGGTTACTTGCACTCGCTGGTGGGGTTGAACTTTTGCAAGAATCGGGGGCCATTGGAGCATTTTTTTTTTTTTTAATCAGAAAAAAAGTGCCCAATGCGGGAATCGAACCTGGGTCGTAGCGGTCGAAAACCAGCGGTTTAGACCATCCTTCCACCGACCCCCTAAGTAACCAAATGGGACTCTGGCACCTTGGAAATGCAAAAGTAAAACAGCTTTCGGAATTCCTGGAGACTTTGTAACAAATGGAACACCGCCTCAGATTGGCCAGAGTGTGTGGCGTAAACGTGAAAATTTGAACCAATCGTGTTGTTTGTTTACATCACAATCTCCGACCAATAGCGAGGGGTGCTATATAGCTTGGAGCGCCGAATTTGCCCCTAGCGGATAATTTTACAACTATATTTTTTAATAGTATTTTTTTCCTCCTTTTCACTAGCACAATGACTTATCTTGAAAACAATAAAAGTTCCTAAATGTATAAAATTTGGTTTTTAAAACACATTTTGATTAAAACAGACGAAAATGGTCAAACTTAAACTCTAACAGGCCGCGAGCCCCTTTCCCAATTGTAGTAATAATTGTGCTGAGAAATGTTGAGTCTTTGAATCTTTATAGCAATGACACGGGAAGCACGGAAGAAAAGTATACTTTGTTAATTAAATTTAAAAATCTGATTTGTGTAAGTGAATGTAACGGATGGCTAGCGCCATCTGTCGGAATAAATATTAACGTTGATTTTATTTCTCCCTTCAACATCGGCCTCCATCCCGAGGCAATGACCAGTGTGGCGACCATCTACAAGTACCATCTTGGTCTTGAGGTGACAGCCATCACCTAGACCTGCCCACTCTGTGGGAAAGAACTCTCGCAGTCCATCGGTGGTGGAGTCTTTCCCGCGGTGGGTGCCACTAATGAACACTTTGTGTATATTTTATATATTTTACATTTATTTATTTATAATACAATATAATGCGGCTTATGATTGTAGAACGACATTTGAAAACTATCCCGCATGTGTTTCTTTTGAATGAAAAATCGAAATTTATTTTAAGGAGAAATAACGATTATTTCTAACCTTAGGGATGAAATATGAAAGGATGAATTAGTGAAGAGTAATGATAAACGGAAAAATAAAGTGTCCAGGGATAATTTTCAAATGTCGTTCTACATTTATTTATCTTTATTTAATCTTATTAATATTTAAAGTTATATTTTTATATATTATATATATAATTGTATGTATTTCTACTGTCCTCAAAGCTTATTTCCATAATTCATCTAAAATACCCATTCCAAGAGTCTAGCATCAGTATCACTATAAAAGGAAAAACCGAAAAATGCAATATAAAAGCGGTATGGTAGATTAAACGGGCGAAACCGCTGGGAGGGTTCACCACTGATGAGTCAGGCCCTTCCATTAATTTTTAATTGCAGTAAAGGCAGTAGAAATTGTTTAATTTTTAATAAGAATCACAAGCGTCTATAATAGTTTCGAAATTTCATAGTTATTCTGTATTTAAACTTATATATAATCGTATATGGACATTGTGATAAATCAGTTTCAATCTCTCTCTCTCTCAAGTGCCATCTTGGTCTTGATAACACCAGCCCTCACATCGACACTCTGTCAACTCTCGCAGTCCATCGGTGTCTTTCCCGCGGTGGGCGCTACCAATGACTACATTGTATATTTTATATATGTATATTTATCAATGATTTTATATATTTTATCTATTTATTCATATATTTATCATTATATAATCTCATTTATTCATATTGTAACAAAGTATTTATCATTTTATTAACAGAGTATCATTTTTTTTTATGTTTATATTTTGATACTCTGTACACTTCCCTCTTTTGCTTATCTTTTGTTTATCACTCATAGTTTGTTCTTGCCTGAAATAAATTGTTGTCTCATCCTAAAGTTGGTCTTCCCTCCACGTGGCAATATTTATTCTGTATTCAACCTTATATAATCTTATATAGACATTGTAATAAATCACTTTCAATCTCTCTCTTTTGAGCAGAGGAGCAGATATCAACACCAGTGAGGGTATCCGAGACGCGTTCATTGGCTGGCTGAAACTTTACCTTGCCTTGGTGACGTGCAACACCGGTGGCTTGTGGCTATTTTTGGTGACCTCTCTATTTTGGTCTTGTATTTTCGAATATTGAATACGCCATTTTGAGAAAAATTGAAACTATTTCAGACGTGAATGATTCTTTTAAAAATTAAACAATTTCTACTGTCCTTACTGCAATGATAAAATTAATGGAAGGGCCTGGCTCATCAGTGGTGAACCCTACCAGCGGTTTCGCTAGTTTAATCTACCATAAAGAATTATACGCGTCTAAAAATAATTTCAATTTCTCATAACAGATGGCGCGCTGATTCATCATATTATAAACTATTGATAAATCAAGGAAACCAAAAGAGTACGTGTCTCAGTGTTTGTGGTCCTCGTTAGTATTGTGCAGGCTATAGTTCGAGGCTTCAATAAGGTGGCAATATAGGTGCGTGTAAAGGTGTATATAGATTAGAAATAATATCAGACGAGGTGCTAACACGTACATGCATTTTTGGTTAATATTTGTAAATATAAAAAAATCATTTAGGTGACATTTATTCCGGTAGATGGAGCAACTCATCCGCAAAGTTCAGTTGCCATTTCAGATGTAATTTTAAAAATACAAGTCTTGTATTATACTAATCATATATTTATTACTCGGTCCTCCGTTTCAAAGTGAATTTTAATATTGTGTAATGTGTGCCTAGTACTCAACATAAAATGTAGTGAAATATTTACTTAAAACTTCCATTTGACATTACAAAGACAATGGAAGATGTAATTTCAAGACGTAGGTCGATAATGTAAAACATTTAAATAAGGGGCTTTTGAATTTGAAAAAATCGGGATTTTATTTTAATAAATTAATAATTTAGTTGATATTTCGCCATTTTGGTTTATTTAGTTGATTAAAGATTAGTTAGACATTAGATTGACAAATTCGTCGTAATCGATTAGGCCATCGCCATTGACGTCTGCTTCGCGAATCATTTCGTCAACTTCTTCGTCTGTCAGCTTTTCGCCCAGATTGGTCATGACGTGGCGAAGCTCTGCTGCGCTGATGTAGCCGTTACCATCCTTGTCAAAGACGCGAAATGCTTCACGGATCTCTTCTTCGATACTGGTATCTTGTGCTTTCTTAGACATCATGTTGAGGAACTCGTGGAAGTCGATAGATCCACTTCCATCTTCGTCCACTTCGGAGATCATCTCCAGGATCTCGGCCTCGGTTGGATTCTGCCCTAAAGAGCGCATCACAGCACCTAACTCGCTAGTCGTGATAGTGCCGTCGCCATTTTTATCGAAAAGTGTAAACGCTTCTCTAAACTCTGCAATTTGTTCTTCAGTAAAATTAATAACCATTCCTTCAAAATATATTTAGTATTTGATAAGAATCTTTAATTTTTTGAAAATCTTACATCCGCGCCATAATTTTAAACCAAAAACTTCAATACAAAAATAAACAAACAATTAGGCTACTAACTCTTTTGTAATATTATGTTATTTTATTCACAGATTTTTCATTATTACATAATTTACTCTGTATATAAATATTGTATAAAACTTTAAGAAATATCCTTTTAAAAAACAACATTTACATTTTTGTGTGCATATATAAATATTTTACATTTTTAAGAGAACACCCTTGAAATTTTTAAAAATCATAACGATAACTTAAACTTTTCAAAGTTTAATAGCAGCACTTTAAATTTAATAACGATATTTTATTAAATATTTTAAATTTAAATGAAGATTGAGATTGCTGGTCATAATTTACATTGCATAGTAAAAGGAAGGGACTTTATTTCATATATAATTTTTTTTTTCTAGCCGAAGTGTCTTTATTTTGATAGAATACGAAATTTTTATATTTTGAGATTCCTATTTTGTGTGAATTTTTATATCCATTTCTTTCTCTATTGAACAAACGTTTTAAATTGACACACATTTATTTAGATTGAAAGTACGCTGATTTGGATGAGATATTATATATTTTTATGAAATCGTACAATTATACATTTACATATTTATATGTAAGATAAAGAATTGCGCAGGAGGATGATATTCATGTACCAAAAGTGTACTTCCTTCATCTACCTTCTTTAGTAAATATTTGTATGTATTTATGTTACGCAAACTTTGACTTTAATCATCATAGATGCTGACGTCACTACTACTATGGCGTAACTTCCAACTTCTACCTTCAACCTTGCTGTTATTGTTTACCGCTAACTTGTCTTAACAATATAAGTAATGGAACAAGTCGTTCCTTAAATAAATATATATTTGTTTTTATCTAAAGGGATGTCCTCGTAACTACAACATACGTGAGTACAAAAACAACCAGAAATCCTCAAAAAGAATAACCATATTTTGCTAAGCCTATATCAATTTGGTAGCAGTGCGTTGTTTGGGCGCGCGAATTGGACTAACCGCCAATTGATCCATTTAAATCATAAAGAAAATAAATAATTGGACTAACCGCCAATTTAGAAAATAAATATTGAATAAAAATGGATACACATAACTTAGCAAAAATCGAACAGTTAACAGAAAACAACTATACCACGTGGTCCATGAAAATGGAAGCAATTCTAGATTCAAAAGATCTCTTCGAGGACGTAATTGTTAATGACGAGCCAGACTTTACAAAAAATAAACTAGAATATGATATTTGGAAGAAAAAGAATCGGGAAGCATGCAGCCTAATAATATTGTCACTTTCGGATGACTTAACAATCATCTTTCGAGGCGATAAAAGAGCCAAAAGAATTTGGTACGACATAAAGAAAAGGTTTGAAGGATCTCTAGAAAATAAAAGGATAGACCTAATGTTGGATCTAGCCAGACTAAAATTGAACCCAAATGAAAATGTCAACATGTATATTGTACGAGCACAGAAACTGGCACAAGAGATCACCCAGCTAGGAAAGACTGTAACAGAAAGAGAACTTGTACGATACATTGTTGAAGGACTCACACCTAACTTTGACACGATCACAGCAGCACTGTCAATAAACAGAGAAATCTCCTTACCAGACTTGAGACAAACTCTACTGGATTTCGAGAAGAAAAGACAGGACAGAAGCAAAAATCCTGAAAATGCTTTCAGATCATCAGGCAACCAATTCAAAGAAAAATCATGCTTCATTTGCAAAAGAAAAGGACATTTCAAGAAAGACTGTTGGTTCAACCCTGACAACAAAGGAAATCAAAAGAATACAACAAACAAAAATAACATGGCCAGTACAAGGAACTACCATAAAGGACCAAAACAAAACAAAGACACAGCCAGGTCAGCAATCCAAGAACGAACGGAGGAACCATCCCAACGAAGAGACTCCACTTCAGAATACGCACTACATGCAAGCAAAAGGGAGGAACGCCCGACAACTCAGGACGTGTGGATAATTGATTCTGCGTGCACAAGCCACATGACTTCCCATGGTGATTGGATCGAGCACAAGACGGAGGAGAGAAGAAGCATACAAGTGGCAGAAGAAGGGAGGCACATCGAATCTACCTCATCGGGATTAATCCAAGCTACTGTACAAGGTAAGGACAAACTTAACAACGCTGTAACCCTGCATAATGTCCTCCATGTACCACACCTGAAAGGAAATCTAATGTCCATTCCAAGCGTAGTAAGAAGAGGGAACTCTGTTCTTTTGAATTCTGAAGGAGCATACATATACTCTTCTGATGACAAGCTAATAGGAACAGGAAACTTTGATGGTAACATGTACACATTGAACCTATCACGTTTATCTGAAGCAACTCATGTCCCAAACGAACATTGCTTGATTTCAAAGGACAATTCTAGGACTGCATGGCACAGAAGGTTAGGACATCCTAGTGACAACAAATTAGACCTGATTTTGAAGAACAATCTTCTAAAAGGCTTGAACTCTATAAATGGTACCCTTGATCAATGTGATGCTTGCTCCTTGGGAAAAATGACCAAAGTACCCTATGTTCACACAGATAGCAATAAGGAAAGCTACCCCTTTGAAGCCATTTATGTCGATCTCTGTGGTCCAATGAGAATAAACTCCTTGGGCGGAAGTAAATATTTCTTGACCATCGTAGATGGATTTTCTAGGAGAATATTTGTAGAATTTCTCAAAGATAAACTCTCAACAGCAGAAGTTTTGAAGAAGTTTATTGTAAAGAGAGAAAACGAGCTAAACTCAAAACTAAAACGACTTAGAACAGATAACGGAACAGAATTTATCAATAAAAACCTTGAAACCTTCATAGAATCCAGAGGAATTAAACATGAACTAACTACACCGTACACCCCAAGAAGCAATGGGAGAGTTGAAAGAGCTAACAGAACACTATTAGACAAAGGCCGAACACTTCTGGCAGACTCCCAATTACCCCTACACTTCTGGGCAGAAGCTGTGAATACAGCTGCATATCTGTACAATCTAACTCCCACAACCAATGACCCAGACACTACCCCTATGGAAAAATGGAAAGGTAAAAAGCCATCCGTCTCTCACATCATGAGATTTGGTTGTGAAGTCTTCTATAAACTCGAGAATCATCAAAGACACAAACTAGAAGCTAAATCTAAGAGAGGAATATTTGTAGGCTATTCAAGATGCAGAAGAGCTTATCGAGTATTTGATATCACAGCGAGGGTCATTCTTGAAACCGCAGACATTCACTTCAGAGAGAACAATAATGTCATCTCGGAAGAAAAACAAAGTGATAATAATACGGACACTGACACATATTTCTTCATTCAGGAGGATGAACAACTGGACAATCATGTTCTATCAGATGTTGATATTGAAGAGCCAGCACCAGATACCATGATCAACAGACAGACAGAGTCAAGTGAATCAGACAGACCACAAAGAACTCGAACAATACCTAAAAGATTCGATGACTACGTTCTGGCTACTACGAATGAAACCATTCCGAAAGACTATGAAGAAGGCATCGCATGCGAAGACAAGAAACATTGGGAGAACGCAATGCTTGAGGAAATACAGAACATGTACTCGCATCAAGTATGGGAACTGGTACCTAGACCTGTAAACGCTAAAGTTGTCAAAAGTAAATGGGTGTTCAAAATATCTAAAGACCAAGAAAACAAAACTTACAAAGCTAGACTTGTTGCAATGGGATACAACCAAATCCCAGGAAGAGATTACAACGAAAGTTTCAGCCCTGTAATTAAAAATGCCACCCTCAGGACTATTTTGTCAATGGCAGCAACAAAAGATTCAGTCATTAAACTATTTGATGTGAAAGCAGCCTATCTAAATGGAAACATTGAAAATACAATATTCATGGAACAACCTGCTGGATTTGTCCAAGACAGAAACAAAGTTTGCAAACTCAACAAAAGTATTTACGGTCTACCTCAATCCGGAAGATCGTGGTATGAGAAATTCAGTCAAGTACTTCATGACTGTGGACTGGAAAAACTTAAATCTGATCCTTGCCTATTTAAATGGAAGAATGAAGACAAATACTTCTATGTAGGGATATATGTTGATGACTTTATCACTGTCTCAGATTCTGAAGATACCTCAAACAGATTCATCGATAAATTGAGACATCACCTGGAAATAAAGGATGTAACATGTAAAGGCATGTTTTTGGGAATTAAGATCATACAAGACAAGGAGGGAATTTCGCTACAGCAAAGCCACTATGTACAACAAATATTACAGAAATATGGAATGGAAACTTGTAAGGAAGTTCCAACACCAGGTTCCAAAGAAATCAATTTGGATAATCATATTGAAGATGACAATTGTGAACAGCACACTTACCAGGAAGCCCTTGGAATGCTAATGTTTCTAGCTGTTAACACCAGACCCGACATTGCTTACATCACTAGCAAACTTTCACAGTACTCCAGACAACCAAAACATATGCACTGGACAGCAATCAAAAGAGTGATGAGATACCTACGAGGAACAATTGACCTAGGAGTGAAATTTGAAAGAGGGAAGACTGGAATCCTGAAGTCCTACGCTGATGCCAGCTGGTCGACCACTCATGATGGAAAATCCTACGGCGGATATGTATTGAAGCTCGGCGAAGCAACTATAGACCGGAAAAGTAGTAAACAACCACTCGTCGCCCTCTCCACAATGGAAGCGGAAATGATAGCTGCTTGTGAAAGCTGCTGTCAAATCAAGTGGATAATAAACCTGTTACGAGAGCTGGAAGAATGGAATTTCATGGAAAAACCAACTGCGATCTATACAGACAGTCAGTCATTGATCAACTGGATCTCCAGCCCTAAACAAAGCAGTCGCTGTAGACATATCAACAGAAAGTACCACTTCTTGAGAGACTGTTATGAATCCAGAGACATCTGCCTTCTGTACAAGCCATCTCAGGACCTGGAGGCGGATATCTTCACAAAGGACCTATCCCGAGACCAGATGAAGAAACACCTGGAGAGCCTCAGCATCGTGGGAATAAAGCCAAAGTAAGGAGGGAATTGTTACGCAAACTTTGACTTTAATCATCATAGATGCTGACGTCACTACTACTATGGCGTAACTTCCAACTTCTACCTTCAACCTTGCTGTTATTGTTTACCGCTAACTTGTCTTAACAATATAAGTAATGGAACAAGTCGTTCCTTAAATAAATATATATTTGTTTTTATCTAAAGGGATGTCCTCGTAACTACAACATACGTGAGTACAAAAACAACCAGAAATCCTCAAAAAGAATAACCATATTTTGCTAAGCCTATATCAATTTATTATCACATCAAAAATCAACGTACTTGATTCTGAATAGAGTTGTAACAATCATATGTGTTGAACATAAGCGAATTATTTGGAATAAAATAGATTTACAAAAATTTATGCAAAAGGTTTCAATATGCAAAAAAAAAGTCAAAAGAGAAAATGTTTTTAAACTTTAAAATATCGTTATCCTAAAATATTAAACATATACTTATTAAAAAGTTATACTGATCTATAATTTTGCGTATTTTACATTCACACACTCTTTAGAAATAATAAATAAATAAACAAATATAATTTTCTATATATACAGAATATTTTTCAAATAAATGTAGAGAAAACGTTTAAAATCTGACGTTTATATAAATTTTAAATATTTGACCAACACAAACGCAGTTATTTTCTAAAAAATATGATGTAAAGTTCTTTTTTAAATTATAAGTTTTATCTTGAAGATTTTGAAAGTATGGGCTTTATGAAATATATTCTATTATCTTCTATGTATTTCAACACAAATTTATTGTCGCGCACAAATTTGTCTGTTGAAAAATTGCATTCATGATTAGTTATCAAAATTTTGTTGGAATATTTTGTGACAGACGATGCCACAGAATATTTAAAATTTTAAATATGTTAAAACCAATTACTAATTTAAAAAAAAACATTTATTTTATATATTTTTAAAATATTTAGTTACAAATATTTAAAAATTATATTATTTGATATTCATATAATCTATCGAATGTGTGTACCTACAAATTTACTTGTTACTTTTATAGAGACATTTAATTATTACTCAGAAAAATATATAGAAAAAATATTTACATAAATTGTATAATCTCTCTTTATATATATTTGAAAATAAGCCTATATAACGAATGAAAATAGGATTTGTTTTATGTATAGATAATTTAACTAAAACTTGCTTGTGTGAGAATATAAAAATACATTAACTCTTTTTTTACTCATAAACAAGAAAACAAGACCAAAATCCAAATTAACTTTTTAGTTTGACGTTTCGGTAACAGCGTTGTTACCACCATTAGACAAAAAAAAATATATTTTTTTTTCCATTTTAAAAAATTATTTTCTCTGATGGTGGTAACAACTCTGTTACCAAAACGTCACACACTATTAATTTATTTGGATTTGGTCTTATTACCCTGTAGTTACAATCTATAATACAAATTTTGTGCCTTATCACATTCATAAATACATATTACCTTATAAAATTTCACGTTTCTTAATAATTCATAGGCAAAATAGTAATTTGAATACAGAATTTGAGGTAATGTGTAAATAAACTTAAATGAAAATTTTGCCTAGATAAAATGTTATATATACACTCATGGACAAAACTTAAGGAAGTTGTACTTTTTAGCATTTAATCAGGACAATAACTCTGAAAAATATTACAGTGAGCTTTATTGAAGACACACGAGATAACCAAGTGTAAACAAAATTACCTCTGTATATATAAAATAAATCCACATTTCCCCTATTTTTTCTAAAAAGCCTATGCTATTTTGGTTTGGGTGTTGTAAATACACCTATGAGATTTCCGAGTGCTATCCTATTAGCGAACGTCCTTCGGCACATTTTATTGACAGAATGGAAAGTTTGAAAATATGCTCAGTCGAAATTATTAATAAATTCTTGATGACTCCAAAATATCATTTACATGTCATTGTTTCATACCCATTTGAATCCTCGACAAAAGATACACTAATGGACGAAACATTAAGGGAGTGGAAAGTCTTTGATGTCGCTGGTCGTCTAATTTTTTTTTTTTTTTTGAAGGAGACAGACACAATTTTGTATACACTTGGTTATCTCGTATGTCTTCAATAAAGGTCACTGCAATATCTTACAGAGTTATTGTCTGAATCCTGATATACATGCTGAAAGGTACAACTTCCTTAAGTTTTGTCTATGGGTATATTTCGACTATATTCTTCGAATTAGATGAATTTTTCTATCTTTGTTTTCCGACTCCTATTTTGTTATCCATTGTACAAATGACCTTTTACTAAATCGGGTTTATTCATAGTAATTTTGAGCAGTTTCAAATCATTAAGTGAAGAGTGGGCCAAGTTTATTAACATTTTTATTTACATATCTCTCTAGCTTTCGGTCATGGAAGCCCTTCCACAGGAGAAAAACACGATACAATAATATTGTAGCAAAGTATTTATTATTTTAGTAACAGAGTATCATTTTTTGATGTTTATATTTTGATACTCTGTAAACTTCCCTCTTTGACCATCTTTTTTTTTTTTTTTATCAATCATAGTTTGTTCTTGCCATAAATAAATATTTTGATACTCTGTAAACTTCCCTCTTTGACCATCTTTTTTTTTTTTTTTATCAATCATAGTTTGTTCTTGCCATAAATAAATTACCGTGTCATACTGGAGTTTGTCTTTTCTAGTTTTCCACGTGGCAATATTGTACATTGATACACGATCATCGTGTTTTTCTCCCCTATCGAAGGGCTTCTATGTCTGAGAAAGCTAAAGAGTGAATTTAAAAAAAAAAATAAAAGAAACCTATATCCCTGGAGGCTTGGTATCTCCACCTTAATATTGATACAAGAGATTGTAAAACGAAAATTGCAATTATACCGCGAATGTTTCTTTTAAACAAAAATCGAAATTTATTTTAAAGAGAAATAGCGATTATTTCTAACTTTAAGGATGAAGTATGATAGGATGAATTGTTCGATTTTTGTTTAAAAGAAACATTCGCGGTATAATTGCAATTTTCGTTTTACAATCATCAGCCGCGTTATATTGTATTTTAAATTACTTTATATAATATTTACGAACGGAAAAATATGTCCAGGGTAGCCTAGTGAACATGGCATCTGCCCGGTAAGCGGAACACAGTGGGTTCGATTCCCATCCCTGGACACTTTTATTTTTCCGTTTGTCATTACTCTTCACAATTCATCCTATCATACTTCATCCTTAAAGTTAGAAATAATCGCTATTTCTCTTTAAAATAAATTTCGATTTTTGTTTAAAAGAAACATTCGCGGTATAATTGCAATTTTCGTTTTACAATCACAAGAGATTGTCTTATCGAAGTGTGTCAAGTATAGGTGAGGGATGAAAAAGACAGGTATCTTGATGTCGAACGCTATCAACAATAATAACTAAGGCATATAGATATGACTGCCCGTAATTCGGAAGCATCGGCGTAGCTCCGCGTAAAAAAATGAGCCTTAAAGATGAAAACGAAGATCGGTTTGAGGTGAAGGTGGTCCAAGATGAGGGCACGCGCGGGACGGATTCCATAATGAGCCCGACCTTCGAAAGGATGACGCTCGAGGCGCTGCCCAGAGAGGAGTACTACCGGCACGAGACATCGGTCCGCGGCCACGCGCCCCGTCCCAGCCTGGACGTGCTGCGGAGGAAGGGCGATCTTGATGTGAGTCAGATATGCAAATTACGAGGAGTATCGGCCAGGATTCCTGTATGTAAAGGAGAGCCGAAAAAAAAAAGCAATATTACAGCGGTATGGTAGATTAAACTGGCGAAATCGCTGGGAAGGTTCACCACTGATCAGCCAGGCCCTCCCATTATTTTATAATTTCAGAAAGGGCGGTAGAAAATTGATTTATTTTTAAAAGAATCATACGCGCCAAAAATAGTTCAAATTTCTTACAACAGATGGCGCTCTAATGCATCATATTAACATTATATACATACTGCTCATCACTAAATACTTCGTCGGTATGTAAAAGTTGCATAGAGAATTTAGAAATTTTTGCCAGTCAACTATTTGAAGAGATTTTGTTCTTAACTCCTTGGGACCGGGAAAATTTCGTTATCTCTAAATCTGAAGGTGATCAGGATCCTTGAAGAAATGAAGGTTCACTTTCCTCTCTCCATTACAAAGGTTATATAAAATGGGCATATTCAGTGTAACTTGAGATGCGCTCAGATATAGTCAAACATTTTAATATTTGGCCGCTATATATTAACCTGTGTGATCAAAACAAAGGACAAATCGCTATATAAATAACAAGACAGCGGAATTGAGACCATATGAATGGTCTAGAGATCTCACCTAGTATTGGTGTTGTCCAAAAGGTAAAGGAAGTCATACGTAAGATACAAGGTGCGTTCATTAATTTCCAGGACTGGTTAAAAAATAAAATAAATAAAAAAGCTAGAGAAAATATTTTTTTACAGAGTTGAATATTGGACATTCGACCACACCTGACTGAAAGCACGAGTCTCGTGGCGCACGCGCCGATCTAAAAATAGAACAAAACAACTTCCTTGTAAGGTTCGCATTTCTAATTTTAAAATGGCCATTTTCGAAGAGCAGAGAATCTGCATTAAGTTTTGTTTTAAATTGAAAAAAGTGCTACTGAGACGTATGAATTGATTAAAGAAGCTTTTGGCGATGCAGCTTTATCCCGTTCAAGAACTTTTGAATGATTTTCACGCTTCCAAAAAGGTCGGGAAAAGGTAAACGATGATCAGCATACTGGGCGTCCAAGATCATTTCGTTGCGAGGAAAACAAGCTCAAAATAAAGGAGTTAATTAAATCTAACAGAAGAATTATCTTCAGTGACTGGACTATCTGTTTATTTGGGGATAATGAGGTGCTTAAGGGAGGCAGTGCGCCTTAAAAGACCTGAAAGATGGCAAAACAATGACTGGATACTTCACGTCGGTAATGCGCGGCCGCACACAGTCCATGTTGTTTTGCAGTTTTTGGCCAAGCATTCAACCATACAGATCCCTCATCCACCCTATTCCCCCGACTTAGCCCCCAATGACTTTTTCCTCTATCCTAAATTGAAAATTAACTTGAAAGGACGGAAATTTGACAACGTTGATATGATACAAGCTGAATCGAAGGCAACCTTGAGGAACCTCTCAAAAAGTGATTTTATCTCCTGCTTCGACAATTGGAAAAAAAATGGAACGGGTGTATTGAGGCAGGAGGGGCATATTTTGAAAAATATTAAATTAGTTTTTTTATTTGTTTTATTTTTTCAAAGATACAGAGCAGTCCTGGAAATTAATGAACGCACCTTGTATATTCCCACTGATATTGTCAAAATAGTGAGGGGTTCAAGTCCGACACCGAAGATAGCAAGATGGCCCCACATGACTCCTTTTAAACGAATGTGAATCAAACTACAATCAAACTTTGTAATTATTTCATTCTGTGGCCAAAGGCACACTATGAGTAGGATTGTGTTTATCATCACGTAATACAGCCATCTTTGATATAAAGGTCAGCCTTCATGTAACACCATTTCACCCTGTTCTGAGCAAATCTCTTCACATTTTCCAATTCCAGACACAATTCTATTACGTTATCAAATTTTCCCTGTTGGTCCATCTCTCTTCCTTCAATTCCCCCAGTAGGGTCAATAGACAATCTTCTGCTAGGAAGAGACCAAAGGTAAAAGTTTCTTTATTGAAGAGGTGTGAATTTGGCGAGCTTTCGGAAAATAATGTCCTTGAACAGGCTAAATAATTGACTCAACATGTCTTAAATATAAGTGTTTATAACAAGATAACACAAAGATAGAGGCTGCCTGGCCGGCATTCAAAGTTCTTCAATTTAAAGACATTTCGGCCAGTAAATCTTTTTTATTGTCTCGACGTTTCGACAAAAATCTTATTCTAAGAATAAATTTTAACGCTTTGCCAAATGTTTTGATTTTTGTTCGCTCCTGACGAGGACAAAATATTTTTGTCGAAACGTCGAGACAATATAAAAGATTTACTGGCCGAAGTATCTTTAATTTGAAGAAAGATAACACAAGTCATAAAACCTTTTATGTTTTTATATTATATTTATTAATCACACAACTCATAAAAACCTTTTATGTTTCTATAAGTTGTGTGATCTTGTTATGAACATTTGTATTTAATACATTTTAAATAAATTATTTAGCCTGTTGAAGGATGGCATTGTCCGAAAGCTCACACCTCTTCAATAAAGAAACTTTGGTCTCTTTTTACCAATGATACCCGACGTTTCCTCTTATTGTAATTAAGACAATTTCTGATGATCCTTGGAGTTCCGCAGACATTTCCCTCTGATTACTCCATTTAACAGAGACTCCATCAAATCTTTACTAAACGTATATCCAAACGGGATAGTGTTATATAGATGAAATCAACATACAATATAGAGCCAAGACCGGGACAAAAAGCGGTATATCGCTGCTAAATGCGGGAGTGTTACAACTCAGTTTACTCCAGGACTGTGTTTGTGTTCCAGGATGGCAAACATAATCCTACCCCACTCCTCAAGTCCGATATCGGGGTTTCGGAAGTTCGGAAAATTGGATGGATCAAAGGTGTCTACGTGAGTATTCGACGATGCACGTGTTCCTTGTAGGACTAAACGAGACTGTATAATATATTCCAGCAAATTCTATTCTATAAAACACTTGAAGTTTCAAACTGACAGGCGTCTCCAAGGCCAATGCTAGAGATTGCTCTGTGTAACACAACGCTCACATTGACGGAGGTAGTTGCTCTCAAGTGTCGAGAACGAATCATTTAGTTTCCAGGTAGATCACGGGGACGGGAGTCAGCCAAGAAGATATCTAAGCTCACGTGAAATAGATGGATCTGTAAAAGTTTCTCTCCAGACAGTTGGGAAAGTATATTCCGAGAATATTTTTCATTATGACACACGAAATACACTCATGGACAAAACTTAAGAAGTGGAAAGTCTTTGATGTCGCTACTCGTCTATTTTTTTTTTTTTTTTGAAGGAGACAGAGGCAATTTTGTTCACACTTGGTTATCTCGTATGTCTTCAATAAAGGTCACTGTAATATCTTTCAGAGTTATTGGCAGAATCCCGATATACACTGCGTGACATTGAAAATGGAACACCAAGAAATAGTGGCCAGAAAGTGATGAAACTCGGCAGACAGAGAGAGACAGGGACGAACAATAAGTGATCTTTATTTCAAAATGATAG
Source organism: Cordylochernes scorpioides (assembly GCA_030710605.1). Taxonomy (NCBI): domain Eukaryota; kingdom Metazoa; phylum Arthropoda; class Arachnida; order Pseudoscorpiones; family Chernetidae; genus Cordylochernes; species Cordylochernes scorpioides. The sequence continues at coordinate 101,635,783 of CP092871.1, forward strand.
TCATAATACAGAGTGAGAACGGCGTCGGCTTAGTAGCAAGTAGGACCACCGCGGACGGCGATGCACGCAGCAACACGTCTAGGTAGAGAGTCAATCAGAGTACGGATGGCGTCCTGAGGGATGGCTCTCCATTCCCTCTCAACCATTTGCCACATTTCGTCTTCTGAACACGGCTGTGGCAAGGCATGCAAGCGGCGTCCAATGATGTCCCAGACGTGCTCGATTGGTGAGAGATCAGGAGAGTACGGTGGCCAGGGAAGCATCTGTACATCTTGTAGAGCTTGTTGGCTAATGCGAGCAGTGTGCGGTCGGGCGTTATCCTGCTGATAAAGGGCATTGGGTACCCCCTGAAGGTAGGGATGTGTCACCGGTCGCAGCACATCATCAACGTATCGTTGGGCCGTCATAGTGCCCTGAATACGAAGTAAAGGTGACCTGGAATCATACGCGATTGCGCCCCAAACCATGATTCCACGTTGTCGCACGGTGGGGCGTTCCACAATTGCTGCCGGATTGGACCTTTCTCCACGTCGACGCCACACGCGTACACGGCGACTATCACTGGACAAGCAGAAACGCGACTCATCTGAGAACACGACCCTGTGCCATTCCGTCATCCACGTCGATCTAGCCCGGCACCATTCTAAACGTTGGCGCCTATTCGGTGGGGTCAATGGTAGTCTTCTTAGCGGACGGCATGAGTGCAAGCCATTAGCAACCAATCGACGGGAAATGGTTCTGGTCGAGATGGAATGATCTAGGGTGTCTTGCACATGTTGCAGGATGGCGGTACAAGTGGCTTGTGGGGCCGCCACTGCTTGTCGAAGGATACGCCGATCCACACGTGCTGACGTCACTCTGGTTGCACCGACATTCCTATAAATTGCCACATTTCCTTGTTCCAACCATCTTCTCCACAGTCGGTGCACCGTGGACGCACCAAGGTGTGTATCAGCTGCGATTTGACGTATGGACCAACCTGCCCTTTTCAGTCCGATCACCATGCCCCTCGTAAAAGCGTCTGTCTGCTTGAACTGCCTCCGTTTACGATGACCTGGCATTCTCTGTTATTACACGTGTCTTTTGAGCTGCGCATTTTACATAATTTGCATAACTCGGTTAGGCGCGTCTACCCTGAAATTTGCATAATTTTCTGGCCACTATTTCTTGGTGTTCCATTTTCAATGTCACGCAGTGTATATGCTAAAAGGTACAACTTCTTTTTTTTTTTTTAGCTCGGGCGTCGCTGCCTCGAATGACCAATACTTGGCGAAGTTGGCGCATTTCATTACAAGTCTTTTTGTTCTTTAAGAAAAAAAAACTGCTTGTTTGTTTGTATTATATTTCTTTCCCCCTATTTGATACATTGTATATAACATTGCTGATTACTGTTACTATTACTGTTGTAAATATCCTCTTCTACTCGGAGAATCTGTATAAGACCAAAAGGTCTTAATAAAGTTTTTGTTGTTTTATCAACTGCGCTGATCATTAATGCCTTCGTGATGCAATGATGACAACATGGCTCAGAACACCTACGGTAACTTCATCGCATCATCACGTCGTTATAATTTCGGTGAAGCAGTCTTCTAAGGCTGATGTCAACTGATGGTTTATCTCTTCCAATTGTCCAACTTGTGACCGATTGACTCCGTACTCCCATAAGTTATTCAGATGCTCCATGCATGTATAGTGTTCACTACTGTCGTATCTATATCCACCTTTCCCGGTCCCAAGCCCGGATGAAAAAGGAGGAGGGGGAGCAGTAGCAAGCTCGCTAAAAAACCTAGGCTCAGCTGATAGTACCCTGTAAGGGCTCCTAATCCAGGTATTCAGGATGAGCAGCGTTTGTACTCCATGTTAGGAGCGGCTGCACTTGGTGTCTGTTCCTCATGTCAGAGGTGGCCATTTTTTTGTGCTAAGTTGGCCTGCCACTGAGTAGTGCTCCCAGTCTTAATGACGAAGGCATTCTATTTCACCCAGTCATGATGGTTGTGAACTAAGTGAAAAACTCAACCTGCTACCCCAAAATACATTATTGACTGTATTGACTCATCCATTGATGAGCTCTACTCATCGCCAGCAGACACCATCAACAAGCTCTACACGCCTTATACCCTAATATGATTGAGTGGAGATAAGAAAGAAGACTGTCGTAACTCGTATTATTTTATCTTTTACCCTATATTCTATATATCGCATTTAATATCGTTACTGCCTTTAGATAGAGCCAATAGTACCACGCTAGATGAATTCCATATTTATCATGGCTCCATTGTTTACAAGCAGTGATATGTATACACATTATATACAACAACTACTATCGTTCTGCAGTGCCACAATACTTCTAAGTATATCTTTGTTAAACTTGAGGATGGTACAGAAGCAAGGTTGCTAACACTGTTATTCTATTCGAAACTATTTTAAAGGCGTAAGCTTCTTTTTGATATTAAGCAATTTCTACCGCCCTTACTGCAATGGAAAATTAATGAGAGGGCCTGGCTCATCAGTGGTGAACCCTCTCATTGCAGTAAGGGCAGTATAGAAATTGTTTAATATCAAAAAGAAGCTTACGCCTTTAAAATAGTTTCGAATTTTGATAACAGATGGCGCGCTAGTGCATCACTGTTATTCTATAGTGAAATTCATAGTTACAGGTTAGTATTCACTACATTGGCAACATTCGTTAACTCTATGTGAGGTAAGATTTCACTGAATGGTGTGTCGGCGGCCCACTGTCGCCATATTCAGGGTACAGTAAGCGATCGCCAGTATTAACTTATGAAATCATGCATTAGCGCGCCATCTGTGATAAGAAATCAAAACTATTTTTGACGCGTATGTTTCTTTTTTAAATAAAGCTATTTTCTACTGCCCTTACTGCAATGATCAAATAATAGGAGGGCCTGGCTCATCAGTGGTGAACCTCCCAGCGCCAGTTTAATCTCCCCTACCGCTGTAATATTGCATTGGGATGGGAGGGTTCACCACTGATGAGCCAGGAGCCCTCCTATTATATTATCTCTGTAGTAAGGGCAGTAGAAAAGTGCTTTATTTAAAAAAGAAACATACCCGTCAAAAATAGCTTATATTTCTTAGAAAATCACAAAGTTAACGAGTGTTATCAATATATGGATTTAATGCCTTCACTGCGTTCTTTAAACAGTATTTCGCATATAGTTTACGATACAAACAGAGGGAATCAATGATGATGGTACGTGACACGCGCTGTGTCCAGATCCGTTGCCTGCTCAACATCATCGGTGTCCTGCTCTTCCTGCGGATGACATGGATTGTGGGCATCGCCGGCCTGGGTGGGTAGCTCTTGTGGCCGCTAACTGTCATTGTGCTGTTGTTGGTAGTGTCTCTTGAGTCTAGCTCAACTTTTGTGTGACAATACACTCATGGACAAAACTTAAGGAAGTGGAACGTTTTTGATGTCGTCGGTCGTCTTTTTATTATTATTATTTTTAAGGTGACAGTGGTTGTTCACACACTTGGCTATCTCGTTAGTCTTCATAAAGTCACTGTGAATCAAATGACGTTCAGAGTTATTGCCTGAATCCCGATATACATACTGATAGGTACAAATTCCTCAAGTTTTGTCCATGAGTGTATATGGACAAATATAATCTGTAGGTGACCATCACTCTCACCTCATCTAGTGACCTTCCGGTAGCTTCCTTGATCCCTTCCAGTCAGTTCATTGGAGGTCTTCCTTCTTCCTTCAATTTTCCCTAACATCAACTACTTTTCTAATTCATTTACTCTCATTATGTGTCCGGAGTAGGTCGGTCTTTGTTTGCCAGGATTCGAACCTGGAACCCCGTATAATGAGAGCGTTGAGATGATAGAACAAGTTGTTTGTATCCAGTAGGAAACATGCGCCACGTGGAAGTAGTCGACACAAGGAAATCCAAGTGTAGGGTTTATTTTATTACAATAACACTTCGTCGCGCATAATCTCATCAATTTACAGGGTGTTAAGCCAAACAACGAGTAGACAAGATGTTACAGTGGTACCTCGACATACGAGTTTAATTCGTTCCGCAACCTTGCTCGTATCTTGAATTACTCGTATCTCGAAGCAAATTTCCCCATACAAAACAATTGAACTAGATTTATCCGTTCCAACCTCCAAAATGTCACCCCAGTTATTTTTGTCACGTGGTTTTAAATAATAAAAACGTATTTATAAATATCAAATATTTATTGCACAAAAACAAAAAGAGAATGTAAAGAAATAAATTAGATATCCTCACTGGTCTTTGCCTTTTTCGCTACATTTGCTTCAGCAAATCTCCGTAGATCGCTCTTGCCTTCTCACAAATGATGGTCTGCGTCTAGGTATCTCCTTGGAGCTGCTTTTCTGTCACCCACACCATCAGCAGTTTCTCCATATTTTCATGAAGGGAGGTTCGCAGCTTGGAAATTATCGTAAGGCCCTTAGCCGGCGTTACACTCTTTATCGACTCCTTCCGTTTAAGCACAGAACATATCATGGACGTACTACGGCCATACTGCCTCGACAAGTCAACAACTCGAACACCTTGCTCATGTTTTTCTATAATTTCACGTTTTAATTCAATACTCATCATCTTTTTCTTAGCACTTGACTTTTTACAAACTTTCTTCCGATCCATGGTTATAAAAATAAATGAACTAAAACTGTAAATGTAAACGCAACACAAAACGCGAACACAAAACACAACTTATCACAGCGGAAGCACGCTGCTAACTGATCGTGATGGCGCGACTGCGTGTTACTACCTGTTGTTTTAACTTTAAAAGCACACAAAAATATAATAAACTTGAATTTGTTTATTCAAGTCTCAAAAAACAAAGCTTTGCATATAGAACAAATAATAATGAAGAAGAAGAAAGAAACATTTTAGGAAAAGCAAAAACAAAACAAAAGTACTGGTCAAAAAGAAACATTTAAAATCACAGATTAATATCTTCGACACTACCGAACCGAACTCGTATCTCGAATTTCGCTCGTAACTAAAAGCAAAAAATCACGTGCTCGTCGGCTCGTATCTCGAAAAACTCGTATGTTGGGGCGCTCGTATGTCGAGGTACCACTGTATATTCTTACATACCTAGTTTAATAACAAATCTCACCACAGGGCTGTTACCTGAGGAGAGAAGGAAGCTCGACGCCGTGAGAAACTTACGTAACTAAGGTGTGCAGGGAACACCATCCTGATCATCATGCTGTCCAACGTGGTGACACTCATCACTGCCATGTCCATGGCCGCCATATGTACCAACGGCGAGGTGCGAGGAGGTACGTGACCTAGCTCTATGTGGCCACAACGTGTGTCAATAGCAGGGGAACTATGGAATCTGAATACTTCACAATACATTTAGTGGTGAATACAACATTGGTTTTTAGAATTGTGCGAAAATTGCTCAAAGTTTTGCTATTAAGGACAGGAATTTCTCACAGATAAGGCATTTATAAATCCATATAAATCATTGGAATTCGGAAACTGGTGATAGAAATTGATCAAAGTTTTGAAATTCGATGAAGAGCGTGTGTGGAACTCGAAATGCTCGCCCCTGTTTATTTATAAAATAAAAATATTTATTTTACAAGTTATTTATTTTATAACTTTTGAGTGTATATAATGGTTGTGTTACTATATATATATAAATATATTTCTCTCAATGTTTCTCGATGAAATATCAATTTGAGGAGGGAGTTTATTTCCTAAGAGAGGGTGTCACACGAGGACAGCAAAGTCGCAGACTTAGCACGCCATCAGGTTTGTGTTTGGAAATGTTCCTTTAGCCCTCGTTAGATCCCTTCTCAACCTGCTAACAGAGAGAAATCCGTATTTGCTTTTATAACCTGCTCTGTATATTGGTTTGTTTTTAACTCGCGCACTATCTCTGTATTAATCATCGGAGTATTTCGATGCGGGTATTATGCAAATTAATCTGGTTTATTTGCATATCACGCATTCGTTTCCACAATATTTGAGCTATCTGGATAAGCGTGGGTCTGGAATTGTGTCAGCCTCGGGACCTGCTAATCAGTCAGTTAAGTTGCTTTCAAGTGTTACCAACTGATACAGAGAGAATACGGGCTACTAACCAAAGTGTAAGATTTTCGAGCCCAACCAACTAATACAAGTTAAATAAGTTGTATAACTTGTACAAATAATGGAACAAAGCAGCGTCCATATAATTATTATTTTTTGAATATATATACAAATGAGAAAACAATAGAAAAATAAAAAGGTCAGGTGTTGATATTAAAAAAAAAAAAAAACATATCCTGACCAAGAGCACATGTGCTTTTTAGATGGCAGAGCGCCATCTAGTGGAACAGAAATCTACTAAACATTGATTTGAACTGTTCCCTGATATTTGGCCAACCCATTTTCTTGATAAATCAAGAAAAGCCATCAACGAACGCGTTTCGCGCTGTTGGCGCTCGTCAGCGTGGAGCAGGCTATACCACTGCGACCAAAAATATTTTTGGTCCCAGAGGCTTCTTGAAAAACCAAGAAATGGGTATTTAAGGCCAAACTTGCGTAAATACTTTTGGTGAGGATATGCCTTTTTATTTTTAATATATACAAATATTTAAAAAATAATATCCCAGCTGCTTCTTTTTTGAAATAAAATAATTTACTTCTGCCCTTACTGCAATGATCAAAATATTGGAGGGTCCACCACTGATGAGCCAGGCCCTCCCAATAATTATAGCATTGCTGTGAGAGCAGATGCTGTTTTAATTTGCTTTATTTTACAAAATACAGATGTTGCATATTTTAAAATATAAACACAAACGTATTTTACTTCCAGATCTTTATAAACCGGTAGTCTCTAAGCCCATCATAATGATTTTTTTTGTATTATCCCTAGTACACGTGGCAGCCATGATAATCATGGTGGGTAGTTAGCGACTTCTTTTACTGTAAGTACACCAGGAAATCAGCTGAACTTTTGAACTTACAAGTGTGCCAGAGCCTCGTTTGGTTACTTGCATTCACTGGTGGGGTTGGACTTTTTGCAAAAATCGGGGCCATTTTGAAACAATATTTTCTGCAGAAAAAAAGTTCCCGATGCGGGATTCGATCCCAGGTCATGTCTGTCGAAATTCTCGACGGTACATTATAATGGTACCATTTACCCGGGACAGTGGGTAGCGGGGATGTAAGAAAGAATTCCATAAATGTGACTCCAGCGTGGGTTAACATCCGAGTCCTGCAATTAGTACATTGTCCTCAATGCCTGCCTGTACTTGTCTAGCGGAGTGAAGTCCTACAAGACAGTCTGTAAAATATCATTTTTTTATTCGTCTAGGAGCTAAAAGAAAGAAAAAGTTGATCTCAGAAGGTATTGAACCCGGGCTGCGTGCGCTGCCAATCAATGCGGTGAGCCAACATGCCCCTCTTTACATACTTCCCAGGATTGTCAAACTTTATTGTTATAGAGGTGTTGTCTTCACGTTGGGGGAAATTACGTTGAAATATTTGAGCAAAATATCTCGTATCTCTTCAGTGCATTTCTCTCTACTGAGGGTGGACCGGTCTCTCCGTATTTACATACCCAATTTCTGTGGTAGAAACACCTGATAAAGAGACGGTGTTCGAAAGGTTTCGTTTTATGGGCAAAATAATAGAATATTCTTGTAACTGTATATGTTTTTGTTAATAATATAAATTTCAATTATAGCCAAATTCTAAATCATGTATACGCGAATCCATATAAACCAAATTTCATAAATAAATAAATATATAAAGCTATACAACCAGTTTAACCGCATAAGTTTCTTTTTATTTATGAAAAATCATTTTTAATTTCAAAGAGAAATAATTTAATATTTCTAACTTTTGGATGACGTATGAAAAGGTTGAATATATGAAGAGTGATGGTCTATATATGAATGGATGACGTATGGAGGGTGAAAAATATGAAGAGTAATGGCGAACGGAAAAATAAAAGTGTCCAGGAGCGGGAATCGAACCCACAACCCCGGTAAGCAGAAGGTTGTGGGTTCGATTCCCGCTCCTGGACACTTTTATTTTTCCGTTCGCCATTACTCTTCATATTTTTCACCCTCCATACGTCATCCATTCATATATAGACCATCACTCTTCATATATTCAACCTTTTTCATACGTCATCCAAAAGTTAGAAATATTAAATTATTTCTCTTTGAAATTAAAAATGATTTTTCATAAATAAAAAGAAACTTATGCGGTTAAACTGGTTGTATAGCTTTATAATTATACGCCGCAGTCATTTATAAATAAATATATACTAAAGTTAAATTGTACTGGGACAAGGTTGATAAATTAAAGGAAAGTCATCTCTCTCTCTCCCCTGATCGTGCAACTAAAAGTTGCTGATGGCTTGCACCATCTATCGTAATAAATATCAATTATAATCGTTGATTAAAAATATATATATATATATTCCAGAATTGGTCAAATATATATATGTTAATTAATCAGAAAGAGCTAACACAACGTAACTTTTAGTTGTACAATCAGGAAATGCCTTTTTCTCTCTTAATTTCTAAATTAAAGTATAAAACTATTAGAGCAATCTAAAGAGACAAAGGTCGCCTCTGCCGTCAATATAATCTCTCTTCAGATCAATATCCTCCCGGAAAAATTTCCATCTATATAAGCGCAATGTTGAATTTGTTTAATAAATAATAATAAATAAACCACCCTACAGTGACTTATACAGCGGAATAGAAGACAAACAATGTTATTTTGACGGATATTCTACCGTTGCGGAGAACCTGAACTCTGGCGTGCCACATTTTGCTAATATCTTACAATAATCAAACAAATACATTTCTCATATTTAATATGTAAACTATTTATGGCGTATATGCTTTCTACTTGCCATTACTATAATGAAAAAATAATGAGAGGGCCTGGCTCATCAGTGGTGAACCCTTCCTGCGGTGTCGCCAGCTCAATCGACCATGCCGCTCTAATATTGTATTACCCTGTTATATCCGGTACAGAAGATGAACTCACGGGAAAGGTAAATTTAAACGAACCGTGGAAGCTTTCCAGAATAGTATGGTTTATATTTAGGAATATAGGTTTCAAACCTTAACTAGTAAAATAACTGAATCACCACACATAACTAGTAAAATCTGTTTGGTGGGAAAATACGTAATAAAGATTAACCAACAGCCTTTGAAGTTGGTGTGAGGATTTCCAAATAATTTGTAAAATGCTGTGATAATTAATCAATTGCTGTGTATTATGTTTATATTTTTTGTCTGTGAGAATTTGTGCTCTGGATAACTTTAAACTAAGGACTTTTAGGATGCTGGATCCACACATAAGACGTCAGCTCGGGAGATATTTTAAAGCTCTGGAGTTCCATCTCTTGGATTTAAATACAAACAAATAAAACACTTATATAGATTAGGTGAAAAGTTATTGGAGAGCCTCCACAGTCATCAACTACCCGGCCTGTCACTAAGTCACCTTGGTTTTATTTACAATCCCAGTGGAATCCATGAAGTGGCACCATGCAGTTCTTGGGAGATTCTCTAGGGATTCTGGACTGAGGTTGGTGATCCCTAAACTGGTCGCCGTCAGGAATCTTGGAAGGTTGGGCAGGTGAGGTGGTCCTCATTTAATTTATAAAAGCAAAGGAGCGACTATAGATGTTCTGCTTAATTACAAAATGAAATTGATTATTAATAATTCACTGATACATTAATTGAGCACATTTCCAAACGGCGCTAATCGGGATGGCTGTTACCAGGGACCTGAGTTATCTCTCTTATTGGAAAGTCTATATTTTATTAGCTTTACATTTATAAATTCAATTGCCATCTATCAGTAAAATTTGTAACAATAATTTTTTGGCAATGTGTTTCTTTACAAACATATCATCAAATATAATCTCTACAGACTTTACTGCATTGATAAAAAAAAAATTGAATGAGAGGGCATGGCTCATCAGTGGTGAACCCTCACAGCGGTTTCGCCAAATTTATCTCCAGACCGCTTTACTATTGTATTGGATTGATTCTCTTATATACCTTGCATTTACTGTGGAAGGCAGCTTAGGGAACCTATGGACATAAGCTTATAGGTCTGTAGAGGTACATACATATAATTTCAAGAAATTGTATCGAGCACTTCTTTTCTGTGTTGAATTGTTAGCTTTGATTTACCGGAATTTTGAAGCTACAATTGCCTTTAACTTCACCCCTTGGCGTGTAACTTATTGGGGGAATGAACAGAGAGGATAGATTGTAAAGAATCCAGATAACTAAGGACTGAAAGAAACTTAGATCTAATAAAGCTCACAAAGAAGAACAAACAAAAATAGAACCTTCAAGTTTTAATTAAAAACTTAATTCTGTTTCACATAACGGCTAAGATTTACGTCGACCATCTTTAAAACAATATCCTGAAATATATAAAAATTTGAATTAAAAAAAAAAAGAGGGCTCGTCCGGGATTTGAACCCGGGACCTCTCGCACCCTAAGCGAGAATCATACCCCTAGACCAACGAGCCGCTGCGTTCAGTTTGATTAAATTGCTACAAATGCTGTTATATTATCGGAATACCTGGGAGCTGAGAGTTTAAAAATCAATTACTTATTACAAACCAAGTTTTAAAAAATTCGACTTGGAATAGCACGCACGGCTAATCAACATTTACCAAGGTTCGCATAACTCAGAGGAGGGAGCTCTAGAAAGGACGAGGTCCTGTGGACCTCATGTAACAACCTATCTGTAATGGCCGACACACATGCGCACGCACTTTCACACGCACCTGTTGGGAGTTCTACCGTAGTTTTGGTTTTCTTTCCTTATTTACATACAAGGTGTTAGGTTTTTATGTTAAGAAAAGGAATTGTTTGCTCGTTGGTCCTATATTAAAGATTTAATTTTATTGTTGCTGTATCAATCTGCATAGTGTTTTTCAATCTCTCCTATTTACATATCTATGATGATAGAATGAATACTCAGTGATGACTTATTTACATAATTATATAAAGAATATTTATATTAACTTTATGGATACATAACAGTAGGTAAGAAAGGAAACACTCTATTTCCAAATAAAACCAACTTTCTACTGTCCTTACTGCGGTGATAAAATATTGAGAGGGCCTGGCTCATCAGTGGAGAACCCTACCAGCTGTTTCGCCAGTTTAATCAGCCCAGACCGCTCTCTCTAATATTGTATTGGGCTGTTCTGCTTATATAGACAGCAATTTGAAATACTTCTTGGTGAGAAATGGAATTTCAAATCTATATGTTGTCACGTAGATAAATAGGAAGACTTCAAGTTTTGTCAATTTATTTTGATAAAAAACAACAACAAACCCTTATTTGCATAGAAACACGCAATGGGAGAAATTTCCTGGCTAACGACATATCGCAAGTATGTTGATTGGAATATAGTTTGTTCCACACAATATTGGCGTCAAAGATGGGTAGAATGTTTACAGAAGAGAGATTGAAAACATCTTATTGGCCACACAAGTAAATCGTAGGAGACGGAAAACACCAGTTACAGTACCGGTTTGGCAATTTGATAAAGAGAAAAAATAAAGAAAGTGAAGACTACACAATTATGTTCCACATCGAGGAAGCTCTCTCAACATTGAAGAGTCTAAGAAATCAGATCACGGATAATTTCCAGTCACGAAGAACCTGTAGATTTTGCCGAAGATGTCATGAAGGCCAGTCCTGAAACTCTGCAGGTCCGCTGTAGGCGGTTAAAGATTTCCCGGATGAGAGGTTCTTGATATGGAAAAACGAATTCATAGAAGTAATCGGATAACGCTCTCTTGATATCGGAAGCTTATTGTCGGATAGATTGCGACGTCACACCACTGAGCTGGGTGACAGGAAGCTACACCGGGGTGACAAATGGCTCACGGGGGGGTAGAGGGGAGCTAACCTACAGTTTCCTCATTCCACAACTCCCCTTCCTAACTTTGAAAGGACCTTTCTAAATTATACTTTGACCTTTTGTAACGTGGCTCGTTGGTCTAGGGGTATGATTCTCGCTTTGGGTGCGAGAGGTCCCGGGTTCAAATCCCGGACGAGCCCTTTTTTTTTTTTTTTATTGTTTTAGAGTTTAAAAAGGCTATATATATTTTTAAATTATCATTTTTATAAACATTTAAATACTTTTTTCTAAATATTACGGGTACTTTGTTAAAATAATTAAATTAGATTTTTACACTCAGGAAAGACTTTATACTGCACTGGTAAAAATGTATTGAGATAGCAACAAGTTACATGGACAGAGTATTTAAATATGGAATTTATCCAAAGATACAATTTTATTGGCTGTATATAGATCATAATTTTGAATATAGAGCAATCCATAGTATATGTCTATTTTAAAATAAGCCTTATTTTTGAAATAGATAGTAATGTAGATGAAACCATGTCAAACTCGCGGGCCTCATGCGGCCCACAACGAATAAATTTGCGGCCCACCAGACAATATATTTTAATTATAAAAATTTTATAAATAAATAAAAAATTAATAAAAATTTGTAGCCTAATTTTTAAAAATTGTAATTATACATAATTTATTTATTAATAACGAACCACTGGTCGCCATACATAAGTCGTAAGTTTTGATAATATTATACCTACATACATAACGTATGAAACCGCTGAGAGGGTTCACTACTGATGAGCCAAGCCCTCTCATTCATTAAATCATATCATTGCAGTAAGGTCTGTAGAGATTTAAAAAGAAACGCATTGCCAGTAAATTTATTTGTGTAAAATTTTAACGATAGAGGGCAATAAAATTTAATTTACTAATAACGTATGTACATCGCCATAAGTATTGTGTGCCTTAAAGTTTAAAGAAAATATGCGGCCCACATAATCTTATTACTTTTTTATTTGGCCCGTGTTAGGATTTGAGTTTGACATGCATGATGTAAAACAATGGTGAAACAGGGTCGCCAGATAAATCTACCAGAGATACCAATGGGTATATATTGTAAGTAAACAAAAACGGGGCCAATGATGAGCCAGGCCCTCCCATTAATTTATCATCGTAGTAAGGGCAGTAGAAAAATGTATCATCTTTAAAAGAAACATACGCGTGTCAATATTAGTTTAAAATTCACATAACAGATGGCGCGGCGTCATATTACTACAATATGTGTTTTAAGAAAACTTTCACGCGATATTAACTTTTTCACTTGATAAGTCAGAACAAGAATATAATTTTGAAGTTTTTTTTATTTCTCTTTTAAGAACAGCCAATAAATTGCTTTAAAAGTAAGCTTCATATTCTTGCGCGAGGCCACCAGTGAGTGAAAATAACCAAACAGGACTCTGGCACCTTGTAAGTTACTTTCTACATAAATAGACATGTACACTTATATTAACTAGCTGAAAACGCCTATATAGAATGATTATAATGGCCTGGGCCAAGTGTACTTGACAAAAAACCTACACTCGTGGATAAAACTAAATGAGGTGGAAAGTCTTTGATATCCACGGTCGTCTGCCTATTTGAAGGAGACAGAGGGCTGTTCACGCTTGGTTATCTCGTGTGTCTTCAATAAAGGTCACTGTAATATATTTCAGAGTTATTATCTGAATCCCGATATACCTGCTGAAAGGTACAACTTCCTAAGTTTTGTCCATGAGTGTATAATCAAATAATGTCAACTCCTCCCTTATACAGGACTTAATTAATTAAATAATAAAATAGAACAGATTAATAATTATATTCGTCTTGGAAGTCTGTCCCTACTAGCGTTGCGTCCTTTTTCTTGAGACGAGAAGGGCGGCAATTTCGTCGAATCGTGTAGAGAGACATATTCTTATTGGAAGGAAAATTTGGCTTTGGAATCCTGGAGTCAGTCTCGGAAAAGGCACTTCACAATATACTAGGTCTTATTATAATATTCTTCTTGGAAATATTTAGACGAAAAGACGCAATAAAGAAGAAGAGTTTCTTTTATTATAAATATTTCAATGCAAGCTTTCGGGCAAAAAACCCTTCTACAGGCGTGTTATAATTAGAGAGATTTTAAGAATTAATATATAAGGAATTTTTTTTTTTATGCTTGGAGTTTGAAACTATAGGGGAATATACCAGTGTAAACACCCGCTCACGCGACCACCTCAAAACCCAAGTAATATTGATTTCTAGCTATTTTGTTGAGGTTATTACTGCAAGGTCAAGAGAGTATGATATGCATCTGGAAGTTCTATTTTTCGGTTAATGCTGTTATGTCTGTGGGATTCTATTGACTCGAGAACTAATCGTTGGTGCTGGTTATGAATGTTTTTATAATGTATAGTGGGGTGGTTGGTGTTAAAAGGATGGCCAGTATTGAGAGTGTGCTGATAAAGGAGGGACCTGGTGTCATGATTGGAGATGTTTCGAGAATGTTCAGACATTCTGATGGCAACGGATCTGCCTGTCTCGCCAACGTATGTGGCAGAGCATTGCTCACACGAGACAGAGTAGACAGCGCCAACAGAATGGAGAGGATCTGGGGGGGCATACGATTTAGTGTATGGGTGACGGAGGGATGTGAGCAGGTTGGAGGAGTTCTTATATATGATGCGGATACCATATGTCTTGAGGCTTCTAGCTATATCAACTGAGGAGGGGGAGTAGGGCAGGAAACATAATGATCTATATATTATAGGTAGATTGGAGGGACCAGGTGTATATGAATATCTGCTGATAAATTCAAGTGGAAATGATGCTTTAGAGAGGTGCGATATGATGAGATTTCTCTCTGTTTCTTTGAATATGTCAAGTGAGCAGTGAGTAAATATTCTTTTAGTGAGGGTTCTTATTGACGTGACAACGTCTTAAATTAGGTTGCGGCTGGGAGTCACTTATGAAAAAGTGTAACGCCCGGTAACGTTACGATGAGTCATCGAACGAGAGTGCTGCGCGCGCAGCGCTAGAGAATTAGGCGCATTGAATCGGCGCATGCTTGTCTCTGTCTTTGTCTTTCTCGAACGTTCTTGGCGTTGGAAAAACAAGAAAGCGTCATAATACAAGTTCACACGTGTGGTTAAAGTATCGTCAGCTGTGTCTGTAGTGAAAATGTGGAGTGCTTAGATTCGTCATTTACAACAACTACAACAATAAAGGTAAATAATTGTACACTGATATTTCATTATCGTAAACTATGATTGATTGATTAATTGTTAGATTGACACAAAAGTTGAGAAACTGAGTTTATAGGTTATGTCATACTATTGATAAATGTTGATAGTGTTAAGTAAATTATTAGTTTAAAATTAATTAATTAATTAATTATTATTTTACAAATTTTAAATAGTTTCAAATTTATTTAGCAAAAATTTGAACCTTCGATCTGAATAAATGTTTTGATTTTCGAATTGATTCTTTAAAATTACAAATATTAAGAAAAAGTGGCAGATATAAGAAAACTTTATTTAAACTGTGTTGAGCAAGAATTTTAACATCTAATTTAAGTAAATGTTTTAATTTTCAACTTCATCATTTACAATTACAAATTTAATTTAATTTCAAATTTATTTAACAAAAATTTGAACCTTCGATCTGAATAAGTGTTTTGATTTTCAAATACCAACGCGGCTGGTGGAGTGGCGATCTATCGTAAATTATCATCGACATCTACGGCGGAAGTGTTCCAAGTTGCGATTACAGACGTAACTCGTGTCATTAAAACCAAGGGTGACATGTGCATGACTGAAGTTACTTGCTTCGCCGCTAATACTAGCTTCAAGTTTATACTCGGTGCTGTATATATTCATCCAGGAGCTAGTATGCAGGATATTGGAATGTTACTATGGCAAGGACTCGGTCCGTACATTCACAACAGCCAGTACGTGCCACCGTTCGTGCAAGTTGATTCTAGTATACCGATTCTTCTGTGTGGTGATTTTAACAAAAACGTAAAGCCTGACAACTCGTTTCTTAAATTCATGAAAAATACGTATAATCTTGATTGCGTATCAAACGTTTCTAAGTCAACTACGTTAAAAGGAACAACTATCGACTTGACTTTCGCAAGACACATTACAGCAGAAACACTTCCTTTCATTTCATATTTCTCCTATCATCGTCCTATCCTCAACAAAATCACTCAAATAGGAATTAGTTAAGTTTAAGTTTACATGTACAATGTTTTAGTAAACAAAATATATTTCTATAGTTAAAATTTGTGCAATTCTTATTTTCATTCAATTCCTTGTTCCTATTGTGCAATTTAATTATATTCATATCAATAAATATTCTACCGTTGTCACGTAAAATCTTCGCCCGTAAAACCGACTTTACAGGCAACCATTGTTTTATGTTAATTTTTACCTCAGTCTTCCCCACGGTCTCATCACTGATAGTCTGGAACGGTTCCTTAGCTCACAGAATGTAGATCCCCATACAACTTCTTCTATATCACAACTGACCAAACTATGCTTAAACATGAACTCCTTCACCTTCCTTAAAGATCACTACAGACAGATTAAAGGCTCCCCAATGGGCAGCCCTCTATCCTCTATTGTTGCAGAAATAGCCATGTCCGAAATAGACCACTGGATTACCCGTACCCTCCCCACAGATATTCAAATATGGCGCCGTTACATTGATGACGTTTTTTGCATATGCAGAAACGGACAGGAGAGCACCATACTTGCAGCCCTCAATAATTATAACCCCAACATCTCCTTCACTATGGAAATAGAGTCAAACCAGGTCATCCCATTCCTTGACATACTAATAATACGCACCGCATCCACATTCCACACCACAGTTTATTATAAAAAACAATGTCCCCCCAGTTATACCCATTTTAATTCACATTGTCCTATTTCCCACAAAATTAACATAATAAGAACCCTCACTAAAAGAATATTTACTCACTGCTCACTTGACATATTCAAAGAAACAGAGAGAAATCTCATCATATCGCACCTCTCTAAAGCATCATTTCCACTTGAATTTATCAGCAGATATTCATATACACCTGGTCCCTCCAATCTACCTATAATATATAGATCATTATGTTTCCTGCCCTACTCCCCCTCCTCAGTTGATATAGCTAGAAGCCTCAAGACATATGGTATCCGCATCATATATAAGAACTCCTCCAACCTGCTCACATCCCTCCGTCACCCATACACTAAATCGTATGCCCCCCCAGATCCTCTCCATTCTGTTGGCGCTGTCTACTCTGTCTCGTGTGAGCAATGCTCTGCCACATACGTTGGCGAGACAGGCAGATCCGTTGCCATCAGAATGTCTGAACATTCTCGAAACATCTCCAATCATGACACCAGGTCCCTCCTTTATCAGCACACTCTCAATACTGGCCATCCTTTTAACACCAACCACCCCACTATACATTATAAAAACATTCATAACCAGCACCAACGATTAGTTCTCGAGTCAATAGAATCCCACAGACATAACAGCATTAACCGAAAAATAGAACTTCCAGATGCATATCATACTCTCTTGACCTTGCAGTAATAACCTCAACAAAATAGCTAGAAATCAATATTACTTGGGTTTTGAGGTGGTCGCGTGAGCGGGTGTTTACACTGGTATATTCCCCTATAGTTTCAAACTCCAAGCATAAAAAAAAAAAATTCCTTATATATTAATTCTTAAAATCTCTCTAATTATAACACGCCTGTAGAAGGGTTTTTTGCCCGAAAGCTTGCATTGAAATATTTATAATAAAAGAAACTCTTCTTCTTTATTGCGTCTTTTCGTCTAAATACTAGGTCTTATTTGCACTCTATACAAATATGCATAGACAGTGTCTTTCTTATTCGTACTCTGATTGGTTCTTTGCCGTCGCCGTCATGTGACTTTGACCAGCCAATCTGCAATGAGGTTAGCAAAGCGAGCAGTATTTTTTAGCTCAGTGGTTAAATCGAGTTGTTAAATAAATAACGAAGGGCTTGAATTTCATAATGTATTGTTGTTGCATAAACTAAACTATTTTTGGTGTTATTTTATTTGTACATTTGAAAAATATATTTCTAGTTTGTGTATTGCAAAAAAATAAAAATAAAATAAAATAAATAAATAAAATTAAAATTGAGCTTTTAAAATCTTTGTATGGTAGGGATCTGATGTCATCTTTCTGTGATATGGTAAATTTTAACGGCTTGAGAATAGATGGTTTTAGTGTATCGAAGCAGCTTAAGTTTAGTTAGTGTTGAAGTTTCCCGTATGGGTAGTGGTCTCATAGGAACCCAGTCACGGTCAAACTTGGTGTGTTAATCAAGCCTTCATAGAGACAACAAAAAGTTCCACGATCTACTTTTACATTCTCAATGTTGAGAATTCACCGAGAATACAAACTCACAATTCAGTTACAGCGGAGATTGGCAATAGAAGTCACCTATTTACATATTTACACATTTTATGGTCCCCGCAGCTATGCAAATCTTCAGGAACCCGGATGTATTATCTCTCTCTTCAAAATGGGGTAAAATTCCAAGTTTTTACAATTAGATATACCGTGTTGTATTCCATGTGTTAGAGTTCAATAATAATTCCAGAGTGAGGAGATTTCAAATGCCATACAGTAGCTTAAAAGTAGACTTTCTAATTATCTATTTCGACTTATCTTTTTTTTTTTTTATTTAGTGCGATATGTATATACACTGTATATATGTATATCACTTGGTATTATTTATTGTCCAATTATTCAGTGCTTGTTCCAGAAAGTAGATGAGGTATTAGAATGCATTCTGTTGATACATTTCTGTCAATACCATCTGGGTGGAAGGAGAAGCGGGGATATTCTAGACTGTTTGTGGGGCGCTGCTTCCTTCCTTCCTCTCTACATCATCTTCATCTTACCTATTTTATACAAAATAAATCCTCTTTATATATGGCTCGTTGGTCTAGGGGTATGATTCTCGCTTAGGGTGCGAGAGGTCCCGGGTTCAAATCCCGGACGAGCCCTCTTTTTTTTTTTAAATATATATTTTATATAAAAAAAAAAGTAGTTTAACTTTTTTTTTTTTTGAAATTAGAGATCCACACATCTTGTTTAATAGCTCCAAAGCTTGACAGTTCGTCTCTGTGAACCTGGAAGTTAGCGTTCTGCACTCTAGGGAAATCCCAGGGTAAATCTCTCTCAATCCTTGACAAAAAAAAAAGACCTTTTGCAGAATAATTTAAAATTAATTTCTTGGAATTTTATTACTGGAAACAATAATATATATAAAAATATAGGTAAGCAAGATAATATGCCAAACATTTATATGTGTTAAGGCATCTCCTGATCGCGTAAATAAAAGTTGTTGATGGCTTGCGCCATCTGTCGGAATCAATGTCAACTAATAGTTGATTCCGGAATTGGCCAAATTCTTGATTAATCAAGATAAGCTAACTACGTACGCGTTTAGGGAAGTTGGCCCTCATCAGCGTGGTGCAAACTGTATCTTAACGACCAATAAAGCTGGTCTTTGAGGCTTCCTGAAAAACTATTTTAAAAGTATTTAGGCCGGAAGTGCTTGTTCCAAAATCACTTTATTAGGTACCGCTCAACAAGAGCAACCTAGTTTATGATAATTCCAACAATGAATAATATGTGAAGGTTATTTATATATTAAACATAATGTTAACGCGGGATTTGATCCTGGTTCTGGCTGTCGGGAATCGAGGGTGTTACCTACTCGTCCAGGAAAGGCGTGAGAACGTCAAACAATGTGAAAAATTGTACGAGTGAAATTGTACCGGTATCAGGTGGATAGATAATAAAAGGCATCTCGTCATTGTGTAACTGAAATTTGCGGATATCGAAGTTTATTACAAGAGAGACTTGAGGGCGATCTTTGTGGTAGGACACACAGTCTGTCTGGAAGCAGAATTCAATAGTTGTACCGATCTGGCGGATTGAATAGCGCTGGGAACCACTATTGAGCCAGCCCTTCCTAAATCATGTTTTCGTCTTCGTTTTAATAATTGTAGAAATTCATTCTAAAATATAAAAAAGTTGTGATTAATAATAAATATTTTAATTAAGACCCTAAGTCTTATATACAGGACACCGCAGTCTTATATGTAGTTCTCACTTTCTCTTCTATGGTCATTTAATAGTAAATAAATATTATAAATATTGATGTGCACACACAAAGATCGTCTCCAAAATGACGTCAAAACTAGACGCCATCTTTTGACTGTCGCCGCAAACTAGCGGCCTCGGGTCGGTGACAAAGCCACAACATCAGCTTTGGCAAACGTTTATTTTGACGGGAGAGGCGACCTTTGATTTTATAGATAAATTTCATCCCGGCAGAATATATATTTTGGCCATAGATTTGGCCCAGCCACTTTGCCAGCTAAACACCTCTTTGGCAGATTGGGAAGATTCCATTTGATCCCTTTGAATCTCATGGAATAGAGTCTGCCCTAAGCTGACGAGGGTCATTAGGGCCCGAAACCATGGTATCCAGGTGGATGTTTCTCAGTTTGCCAAAGCTGGTGTTGTGGCCATGTCACCGACCCGAGGCCGCTAGTTTGCGCCGACAGTCAATAGATGGAGTCTAGTTTTGACGTCTATTTTGACAGGAGAGGCGAACTCTGTTTTTAAAGAAAATAGTTTATATGATTCTCCTACTTCCTTCTTTTATATATAGAGAGATCTGTTATATTTATATTTTGTCAATATGTTTCTTTTTCTCACATAAGATAATATCACCAAATATGACCTTTACTGCAATGATAAAAGTTATTGAATGAGAGAGTCTATAGAGATCATATTTGATTATATATGTCTAAATAAACACATTGCCAAAAACATATCTCTCTTTCTCGAGAGATAATAATTTATCAATATAGAGGATTTGTAACGAATAACTCTATCGTGTGACCCGCGCCCTCTTCCTTCACCGCGACAAGTGTCACAGCTAGCCTAAATACTTTTCTCCGCTTTTACTAACTCTGGGTCATTCTTAAAATATTGTATAACACCATTCTTTCGTGGCTCGTTGGTCTAGGGGTATGATTCTCGCTTTGGGTGCGAGAGGTCCCGGGTTCAAATCCCGGACGAGCCCTACTTTTTTTTTTCTTAATATCAAATTTTGAAGTTTGAATTTTTTCTTTTTATGTTATACTAGCCGAACCGGGTTTTACCCGATTAAATGTTTTTATTCAAATACTATTCGTTACAATTATAAATTGGCACCGTGGATGTCACTATTGTGAAACGTCCCGTTCCAAACTTTGTGTGTTTTTAAAATATAAAAATAAATATGTAAATTTTCACAACGATATTTGAAAATTATATTATTTTGATTTTCAAATACTATTCGTTACAATTATAAATTGGCGCCGTGGATGTCACTCTTGTGAAACGTCCCGCTCCAAACTTTGTTTTTGAGAAGCGATATTTTTATAGAAAGATGATCTGGCTTTTGTTTTCTGCTCTAATGAATGTTTTTCTGTTAGAATTTTGTTCCTGCGTACAAAATAATGAACTGGTTTCACCCGTGGTCTCTGCTTTTTGGAATTTTTCCCGATATAATTTTGTATCTGATAATCAAACATGATACAGCAATATCGGCATCATCATTTTCTGACAAAAATATATAGTTTTAATAATTGATTTATATATTTTTTAAAATAGCCTATCGTCTTCCCCGTATTTTTTTACCTATGTATGGAAATTTTGGTTTGAATTAGTGAACTACTGCGAATTTGTATACCGGACATACAGACAGACAAACAAACATACAAACATTCGTTTTTATATATATAGAGATATATACATTTTATTATAATAAATTTTATTATAATTAATAATATAAATATTATTAAGATTTTAAAAAACTATATATATTAATGCGCTACTTTCTTGTGATCAAATTTTAATTCAGAGTTGTATTTATGTACTATTTTGATCTTAGTTTTTTTAAATCTTTGTTTTAAAAGGAATCTGACATATAATCTCCTTATCCTGTAATGGGAAATTTTAAAGGCGTGAGAATGGTTCGATTTTGTTACAGCGACATAGTTATTGGTTATCATCGTAGTAAGGGCAGTAGAAAAATGTATCATCTTTAAAAGAAACATACGCGTGTCAATATTAGTTTAAAATTCACATAACAGATGGCGCGGCGTCATATTACTACAATATGTGTTTTAAGAAAACTTTCACGCGATATTAACTTTTTCACTTGATAAGTCAGAACAAGAATATAATTTTGAAGTTTTTTTTATTTCTCTTTTAAGAACAGCCAATAAATTGCTTTAAAAGTAAGCTTCATATTCTTGCGCGAGGCCACCAGTGAGTGAAAATAACCAAACAGGACTCTGGCACCTTGTAAGTTACTTTCTACATAAATAGACATGTACACTTATATTAACTAGCTGAAAACGCCTATATAGAATGATTATAATGGCCTGGGCCAAGTGTACTTGACAAAAAACCTACACTCGTGGATAAAACTAAATGAGGTGGAAAGTCTTTGATATCCACGGTCGTCTGCCTATTTGAAGGAGACAGAGGGCTGTTCACGCTTGGTTATCTCGTGTGTCTTCAATAAAGGTCACTGTAATATATTTCAGAGTTATTATCTGAATCCCGATATACCTGCTGAAAGGTACAACTTCCTAAGTTTTGTCCATGAGTGTATAATCAAATAATGTCAACTCCTCCCTTATACAGGACTTAATTAATTAAATAATAAAATAGAACAGATTAATAATTATATTCGTCTTGGAAGTCTGTCCCTACTAGCGTTGCGTCCTTTTTCTTGAGACGAGAAGGGCGGCAATTTCGTCGAATCGTGTAGAGAGACATATTCTTATTGGAAGGAAAATTTGGCTTTGGAATCCTGGAGTCAGTCTCGGAAAAGGCACTTCACAATATACTAGGTCTTATTATAATATTCTTCTTGGAAATATTTAGACGAAAAGACGCAATAAAGAAGAAGAGTTTCTTTTATTATAAATATTTCAATGCAAGCTTTCGGGCAAAAAACCCTTCTACAGGCGTGTTATAATTAGAGAGATTTTAAGAATTAATATATAAGGAATTTTTTTTTTTTATGCTTGGAGTTTGAAACTATAGGGGAATATACCAGTGTAAACACCCGCTCACGCGACCACCTCAAAACCCAAGTAATATTGATTTCTAGCTATTTTGTTGAGGTTATTACTGCAAGGTCAAGAGAGTATGATATGCATCTGGAAGTTCTATTTTTCGGTTAATGCTGTTATGTCTGTGGGATTCTATTGACTCGAGAACTAATCGTTGGTGCTGGTTATGAATGTTTTTATAATGTATAGTGGGGTGGTTGGTGTTAAAAGGATGGCCAGTATTGAGAGTGTGCTGATAAAGGAGGGACCTGGTGTCATGATTGGAGATGTTTCGAGAATGTTCAGACATTCTGATGGCAACGGATCTGCCTGTCTCGCCAACGTATGTGGCAGAGCATTGCTCACACGAGACAGAGTAGACAGCGCCAACAGAATGGAGAGGATCTGGGGGGGCATACGATTTAGTGTATGGGTGACGGAGGGATGTGAGCAGGTTGGAGGAGTTCTTATATATGATGCGGATACCATATGTCTTGAGGCTTCTAGCTATATCAACTGAGGAGGGGGAGTAGGGCAGGAAACATAATGATCTATATATTATAGGTAGATTGGAGGGACCAGGTGTATATGAATATCTGCTGATAAATTCAAGTGGAAATGATGCTTTAGAGAGGTGCGATATGATGAGATTTCTCTCTGTTTCTTTGAATATGTCAAGTGAGCAGTGAGTAAATATTCTTTTAGTGAGGGTTCTTATTGACGTGACAACGTCTTAAATTAGGTTGCGGCTGGGAGTCACTTATGAAAAAGTGTAACGCCCGGTAACGTTACGATGAGTCATCGAACGAGAGTGCTGCGCGCGCAGCGCTAGAGAATTAGGCGCATTGAATCGGCGCATGCTTGTCTCTGTCTTTGTCTTTCTCGAACGTTCTTGGCGTTGGAAAAACAAGAAAGCGTCATAATACAAGTTCACACGTGTGGTTAAAGTATCGTCAGCTGTGTCTGTAGTGAAAATGTGGAGTGCTTAGATTCGTCATTTACAACAACTACAACAATAAAGGTAAATAATTGTACACTGATATTTCATTATCGTAAACTATGATTGATTGATTAATTGTTAGATTGACACAAAAGTTGAGAAACTGAGTTTATAGGTTATGTCATACTATTGATAAATGTTGATAGTGTTAAGTAAATTATTAGTTTAAAATTAATTAATTAATTAATTATTATTTTACAAATTTTAAATAGTTTCAAATTTATTTAGCAAAAATTTGAACCTTCGATCTGAATAAATGTTTTGATTTTCGAATTGATTCTTTAAAATTACAAATATTAAGAAAAAGTGGCAGATATAAGAAAACTTTATTTAAACTGTGTTGAGCAAGAATTTTAACATCTAATTTAAGTAAATGTTTTAATTTTCAACTTCATCATTTACAATTACAAATTTAATTTAATTTCAAATTTATTTAACAAAAATTTGAACCTTCGATCTGAATAAGTGTTTTGATTTTCAAATACCAACGCGGCTGGTGGAGTGGCGATCTATCGTAAATTATCATCGACATCTACGGCGGAAGTGTTCCAAGTTGCGATTACAGACGTAACTCGTGTCATTAAAACCAAGGGTGACATGTGCATGACTGAAGTTACTTGCTTCGCCGCTAATACTAGCTTCAAGTTTATACTCGGTGCTGTATATATTCATCCAGGAGCTAGTATGCAGGATATTGGAATGTTACTATGGCAAGGACTCGGTCCGTACATTCACAACAGCCAGTACGTGCCACCGTTCGTGCAAGTTGATTCTAGTATACCGATTCTTCTGTGTGGTGATTTTAACAAAAACGTAAAGCCTGACAACTCGTTTCTTAAATTCATGAAAAATACGTATAATCTTGATTGCGTATCAAACGTTTCTAAGTCAACTACGTTAAAAGGAACAACTATCGACTTGACTTTCGCAAGACACATTACAGCAGAAACACTTCCTTTCATTTCATATTTCTCCTATCATCGTCCTATCCTCAACAAAATCACTCAAATAGGAATTAGTTAAGTTTAAGTTTACATGTACAATGTTTTAGTAAACAAAATATATTTCTATAGTTAAAATTTGTGCAATTCTTATTTTCATTCAATTCCTTGTTCCTATTGTGCAATTTAATTATATTCATATCAATAAATATTCTACCGTTGTCACGTAAAATCTTCGCCCGTAAAACCGACTTTACAGGCAACCATTGTTTTATGTTAATTTTTACCTCAGTCTTCCCCACGGTCTCATCACTGATAGTCTGGAACGGTTCCTTAGCTCACAGAATGTAGATCCCCATACAACTTCTTCTATATCACAACTGACCAAACTATGCTTAAACATGAACTCCTTCACCTTCCTTAAAGATCACTACAGACAGATTAAAGGCTCCCCAATGGGCAGCCCTCTATCCTCTATTGTTGCAGAAATAGCCATGTCCGAAATAGACCACTGGATTACCCGTACCCTCCCCACAGATATTCAAATATGGCGCCGTTACATTGATGACGTTTTTTGCATATGCAGAAACGGACAGGAGAGCACCATACTTGCAGCCCTCAATAATTATAACCCCAACATCTCCTTCACTATGGAAATAGAGTCAAACCAGGTCATCCCATTCCTTGACATACTAATAATACGCACCGCATCCACATTCCACACCACAGTTTATTATAAAAAACAATGTCCCCCCAGTTATACCCATTTTAATTCACATTGTCCTATTTCCCACAAAATTAACATAATAAGAACCCTCACTAAAAGAATATTTACTCACTGCTCACTTGACATATTCAAAGAAACAGAGAGAAATCTCATCATATCGCACCTCTCTAAAGCATCATTTCCACTTGAATTTATCAGCAGATATTCATATACACCTGGTCCCTCCAATCTACCTATAATATATAGATCATTATGTTTCCTGCCCTACTCCCCCTCCTCAGTTGATATAGCTAGAAGCCTCAAGACATATGGTATCCGCATCATATATAAGAACTCCTCCAACCTGCTCACATCCCTCCGTCACCCATACACTAAATCGTATGCCCCCCCAGATCCTCTCCATTCTGTTGGCGCTGTCTACTCTGTCTCGTGTGAGCAATGCTCTGCCACATACGTTGGCGAGACAGGCAGATCCGTTGCCATCAGAATGTCTGAACATTCTCGAAACATCTCCAATCATGACACCAGGTCCCTCCTTTATCAGCACACTCTCAATACTGGCCATCCTTTTAACACCAACCACCCCACTATACATTATAAAAACATTCATAACCAGCACCAACGATTAGTTCTCGAGTCAATAGAATCCCACAGACATAACAGCATTAACCGAAAAATAGAACTTCCAGATGCATATCATACTCTCTTGACCTTGCAGTAATAACCTCAACAAAATAGCTAGAAATCAATATTACTTGGGTTTTGAGGTGGTCGCGTGAGCGGGTGTTTACACTGGTATATTCCCCTATAGTTTCAAACTCCAAGCATAAAAAAAAAAAATTCCTTATATATTAATTCTTAAAATCTCTCTAATTATAACACGCCTGTAGAAGGGTTTTTTGCCCGAAAGCTTGCATTGAAATATTTATAATAAAAGAAACTCTTCTTCTTTATTGCGTCTTTTCGTCTAAATACTAGGTCTTATTTGCACTCTATACAAATATGCATAGACAGTGTCTTTCTTATTCGTACTCTGATTGGTTCTTTGCCGTCGCCGTCATGTGACTTTGACCAGCCAATCTGCAATGAGGTTAGCAAAGCGAGCAGTATTTTTTAGCTCAGTGGTTAAATCGAGTTGTTAAATAAATAACGAAGGGCTTGAATTTCATAATGTATTGTTGTTGCATAAACTAAACTATTTTTGGTGTTATTTTATTTGTACATTTGAAAAATATATTTCTAGTTTGTGTATTGCAAAAAAATAAAAATAAAATAAAATAAATAAATAAAATTAAAATTGAGCTTTTAAAATCTTTGTATGGTAGGGATCTGATGTCATCTTTCTGTGATATGGTAAATTTTAACGGCTTGAGAATAGATGGTTTTAGTGTATCGAAGCAGCTTAAGTTTAGTTAGTGTTGAAGTTTCCCGTATGGGTAGTGGTCTCATAGGAACCCAGTCACGGTCAAACTTGGTGTGTTAATCAAGCCTTCATAGAGACAACAAAAAGTTCCACGATCTACTTTTACATTCTCAATGTTGAGAATTCACCGAGAATACAAACTCACAATTCAGTTACAGCGGAGATTGGCAATAGAAGTCACCTATTTACATATTTACACATTTTATGGTCCCCGCAGCTATGCAAATCTTCAGGAACCCGGATGTATTATCTCTCTCTTCAAAATGGGGTAAAATTCCAAGTTTTTACAATTAGATATACCGTGTTGTATTCCATGTGTTAGAGTTCAATAATAATTCCAGAGTGAGGAGATTTCAAATGCCATACAGTAGCTTAAAAGTAGACTTTCTAATTATCTATTTCGACTTATCTTTTTTTTTTTTTATTTAGTGCGATATGTATATACACTGTATATATGTATATCACTTGGTATTATTTATTGTCCAATTATTCAGTGCTTGTTCCAGAAAGTAGATGAGGTATTAGAATGCATTCTGTTGATACATTTCTGTCAATACCATCTGGGTGGAAGGAGAAGCGGGGATATTCTAGACTGTTTGTGGGGCGCTGCTTCCTTCCTTCCTCTCTACATCATCTTCATCTTACCTATTTTATACAAAATAAATCCTCTTTATATATGGCTCGTTGGTCTAGGGGTATGATTCTCGCTTAGGGTGCGAGAGGTCCCGGGTTCAAATCCCGGACGAGCCCTCTTTTTTTTTTTAAATATATATTTTATATAAAAAAAAAAGTAGTTTAACTTTTTTTTTTTTTGAAATTAGAGATCCACACATCTTGTTTAATAGCTCCAAAGCTTGACAGTTCGTCTCTGTGAACCTGGAAGTTAGCGTTCTGCACTCTAGGGAAATCCCAGGGTAAATCTCTCTCAATCCTTGACAAAAAAAAAAGACCTTTTGCAGAATAATTTAAAATTAATTTCTTGGAATTTTATTACTGGAAACAATAATATATATAAAAATATAGGTAAGCAAGATAATATGCCAAACATTTATATGTGTTAAGGCATCTCCTGATCGCGTAAATAAAAGTTGTTGATGGCTTGCGCCATCTGTCGGAATCAATGTCAACTAATAGTTGATTCCGGAATTGGCCAAATTCTTGATTAATCAAGATAAGCTAACTACGTACGCGTTTAGGGAAGTTGGCCCTCATCAGCGTGGTGCAAACTGTATCTTAACGACCAATAAAGCTGGTCTTTGAGGCTTCCTGAAAAACTATTTTAAAAGTATTTAGGCCGGAAGTGCTTGTTCCAAAATCACTTTATTAGGTACCGCTCAACAAGAGCAACCTAGTTTATGATAATTCCAACAATGAATAATATGTGAAGGTTATTTATATATTAAACATAATGTTAACGCGGGATTTGATCCTGGTTCTGGCTGTCGGGAATCGAGGGTGTTACCTACTCGTCCAGGAAAGGCGTGAGAACGTCAAACAATGTGAAAAATTGTACGAGTGAAATTGTACCGGTATCAGGTGGATAGATAATAAAAGGCATCTCGTCATTGTGTAACTGAAATTTGCGGATATCGAAGTTTATTACAAGAGAGACTTGAGGGCGATCTTTGTGGTAGGACACACAGTCTGTCTGGAAGCAGAATTCAATAGTTGTACCGATCTGGCGGATTGAATAGCGCTGGGAACCACTATTGAGCCAGCCCTTCCTAAATCATGTTTTCGTCTTCGTTTTAATAATTGTAGAAATTCATTCTAAAATATAAAAAAGTTGTGATTAATAATAAATATTTTAATTAAGACCCTAAGTCTTATATACAGGACACCGCAGTCTTATATGTAGTTCTCACTTTCTCTTCTATGGTCATTTAATAGTAAATAAATATTATAAATATTGATGTGCACACACAAAGATCGTCTCCAAAATGACGTCAAAACTAGACGCCATCTTTTGACTGTCGCCGCAAACTAGCGGCCTCGGGTCGGTGACAAAGCCACAACATCAGCTTTGGCAAACGTTTATTTTGACGGGAGAGGCGACCTTTGATTTTATAGATAAATTTCATCCCGGCAGAATATATATTTTGGCCATAGATTTGGCCCAGCCACTTTGCCAGCTAAACACCTCTTTGGCAGATTGGGAAGATTCCATTTGATCCCTTTGAATCTCATGGAATAGAGTCTGCCCTAAGCTGACGAGGGTCATTAGGGCCCGAAACCATGGTATCCAGGTGGATGTTTCTCAGTTTGCCAAAGCTGGTGTTGTGGCCATGTCACCGACCCGAGGCCGCTAGTTTGCGCCGACAGTCAATAGATGGAGTCTAGTTTTGACGTCTATTTTGACAGGAGAGGCGAACTCTGTTTTTAAAGAAAATAGTTTATATGATTCTCCTACTTCCTTCTTTTATATATAGAGAGATCTGTTATATTTATATTTTGTCAATATGTTTCTTTTTCTCACATAAGATAATATCACCAAATATGACCTTTACTGCAATGATAAAAGTTATTGAATGAGAGAGTCTATAGAGATCATATTTGATTATATATGTCTAAATAAACACATTGCCAAAAACATATCTCTCTTTCTCGAGAGATAATAATTTATCAATATAGAGGATTTGTAACGAATAACTCTATCGTGTGACCCGCGCCCTCTTCCTTCACCGCGACAAGTGTCACAGCTAGCCTAAATACTTTTCTCCGCTTTTACTAACTCTGGGTCATTCTTAAAATATTGTATAACACCATTCTTTCGTGGCTCGTTGGTCTAGGGGTATGATTCTCGCTTTGGGTGCGAGAGGTCCCGGGTTCAAATCCCGGACGAGCCCTACTTTTTTTTTTCTTAATATCAAATTTTGAAGTTTGAATTTTTTCTTTTTATGTTATACTAGCCGAACCGGGTTTTACCCGATTAAATGTTTTTATTCAAATACTATTCGTTACAATTATAAATTGGCACCGTGGATGTCACTATTGTGAAACGTCCCGTTCCAAACTTTGTGTGTTTTTAAAATATAAAAATAAATATGTAAATTTTCACAACGATATTTGAAAATTATATTATTTTGATTTTCAAATACTATTCGTTACAATTATAAATTGGCGCCGTGGATGTCACTCTTGTGAAACGTCCCGCTCCAAACTTTGTTTTTGAGAAGCGATATTTTTATAGAAAGATGATCTGGCTTTTGTTTTCTGCTCTAATGAATGTTTTTCTGTTAGAATTTTGTTCCTGCGTACAAAATAATGAACTGGTTTCACCCGTGGTCTCTGCTTTTTGGAATTTTTCCCGATATAATTTTGTATCTGATAATCAAACATGATACAGCAATATCGGCATCATCATTTTCTGACAAAAATATATAGTTTTAATAATTGATTTATATATTTTTTAAAATAGCCTATCGTCTTCCCCGTATTTTTTTACCTATGTATGGAAATTTTGGTTTGAATTAGTGAACTACTGCGAATTTGTATACCGGACATACAGACAGACAAACAAACATACAAACATTCGTTTTTATATATATAGAGATATATACATTTTATTATAATAAATTTTATTATAATTAATAATATAAATATTATTAAGATTTTAAAAAACTATATATATTAATGCGCTACTTTCTTGTGATCAAATTTTAATTCAGAGTTGTATTTATGTACTATTTTGATCTTAGTTTTTTTAAATCTTTGTTTTAAAAGGAATCTGACATATAATCTCCTTATCCTGTAATGGGAAATTTTAAAGGCGTGAGAATGGTTCGATTTTGTTACAGCGACATAGTTATTGGTTGAGTTCTTCTTTGAAATGTTCCATCACATGTTAAAACTCTATATTATTTAGCTCATGGAAAAACTAAAAGATGTACCTTTTAGCATGTATATCAGGATTCAGAAAATAACTCAACAACAACAACAAAAACCTTTATTAAGACACTATTGTCTTACAAGGGGATTCCCCTGAAGGTTATATATGTACATGAGTGAGGAGGAAAAGCAATCCAGAGGAGAGGGGGAGCAATCAGTCGTTGTCTGTGGAGTTGAGCACCTCTTCTCTCATTTTATCAATCGCCTTGAAAAATTTAAAATATTTATAAACAAATACTTTATCCAGCAGAAGAGCATTAAGGATTTTATATACATATTGTTCATTGTAGTGAGCCAGCTCCGAAATTTCGCGAATTTCCATTCTCTTTTCATGTAGGAATGGGCAATGGAATAGATAGTGGACCAAATTGTCTTGGATGCCAACATTGCAGAAGTAGCAATTTAAAGGGTCGCTGTTCCAAAATCCCGTGATATCCTCGCGGAAAAGTAGCCATAGAATCCTTTGACGGCCTATAAATCGTTTAATTTTCAAAGGGAGGTTTGATAGTAACCAACTGAGCTATCGAGGGATTCAGAAAATAACTCTGAAAAATATTACAGCGACCTTTATTGAAGACATACGAGATAACAAAGTGTGAACAACCTCTGTCTCCATAAAAAAATAATAATAAAAATAAAAAAGAAAACATTGACGACATCAAAGACTTTCCACTTCCTTAAGTTTTGTTCATGAATGTATTTAGCTCAGAGTAAACTTTAAAAAGGTTCAGAACTGGCTGTAAGGTCGTTGGACGGGCTAATGTAATTTAAAAGGTTCAGAACTGGCTGTAAGGTCGTTGGACGGGCTAATGTAATTTAAAAGGTTCAGAACTGGCTGTAAGGTCGTTGGACGGGCTAATGTAATTTAAAAGGTTCAGAACTGGCTGTAAGGTCGTTGGACGGGCTAGTGTAATTAAAAAGGTTCAGAACTGGCTCTAAGGTCGTTGGACGGGCTAATGTAATTTAAAAAGGTTCAGAACTGGCTCTAAGGTCGTTGGACGGGCTAATGTAATTTAAAAAGGTTCAGAACTGGCTCTAAGGTCGTTGGACGGGCTAATGTAATTTAAAAAGGTTCAGAACTGGCTCTAAGGTCGTTGGACGGGCTAATGTAATTAAAAAGGTTCAGAACTGGCTCTAAGGTCGTTGGACGGGCTAATGTAATTTAAAAAGGTTCAGAACTGACTGTAAGGTCGTTGGACGGGCTAATGTAATTTAAAAAGGTTCAGAACTGGCTCTAAGGTCGTTGGACGGGCTAATGTAATTAAAAAGGTTCAGAACTGGCTCTAAGGTCGTTGGACGGGCTAATGTAATTAAAAAGGTTCAGAACTGGCTCTAAGGTCGTTGGACGGGCTAATGTAATTAAAAAGGTTCAGAACTGGCTCTAAGGTCGTTGGACGGGCTAATGTAATTTAAAAAGGTTCAGAACTGGCTCTAAGGTCGTTGGACGGGCTAATGTAATTAAAAAGGTTCAGAACTGGCTCTAAGGTCGTTGGACGGGCTAATGTAATTAAAAAGGTTCAGAACTGGCTCTAAGGTCGTTGGACGGGCTAATGTAATTTAAAAGGTTCAGAACTGGCTGTAAGGTCGTTGGACGGGCTAATGTAATTTAAAAAGGTTCATAACTGGCTGTAAGGTCGTTGGACGGGCTAATGTAATTAAAAAGGTTCAGAACTGGCTGTAAGGTCGTTGGACGGGCTAATGTAATTTAAAAAGGTTCAGAACTGGCTGTAAGGTCGTTGGACGGGCTAATGTAATTTAAAAGGTTCAGAACTGGCTCTAAGGTCGTTGGACGGGCTAATGTAATTTAAAAAGGTTCAGAACTGGCTGTAAGGTCGTTGGACGGGCTAATGTAATTTAAAAAGGTTCAGAACTGGCTGTAAGGTCGTTGGACGGGCTAATGTAATTTAAAAAGGTTCAGAACTGGCTCTAAGGTCGTTGGACGGGCTAATGTAATTTAAAAAGGTTCAGAACTGGCTCTAAGGTCGTTGGACGGGCTAATGTAATTTAAAAAGGTTCAGAACTGGCTCTAAGGTCGTTGGACGGGCTAATGTAATTTAAAAAGGTTCAGAACTGGCTGTTAGGTCGTTGGACGGGCTAATGTAATTTAAAAAGGTTCAGAACTGGCTGTTAGGTCGTTGGACGGGCTAATGTAATTTAAAAAGGTTCAGAACTGGCTCTAAGGTCGTTGGACGGGCTAATGTAATTTAAAAAGGTTCAGAACTGGCTCTAAGGTCGTTGGACGGGCTAATGTAATTAAAAAGGTTCAGAACTGGCTCTAAGGTCGTTGGACGGGCTAATGTAATTAAAAAGGTTCAGAACTGGCTCTAAGGTCGTTGGACGGGCTAATGTAATTTAAAAAGGTTCAGAACTGGCTCTAAGGTCGTTGGACGGGCTAATGTAATTAAAAAGGTTCAGAACTGGCTCTAAGGTCGTTGGACGGGCTAATGTAATTTAAAAGGTTCAGAACTGGCTGTAAGGTCGTTGGACGGGCTAATGTAATTTAAAAAGGTTCAGAACTGGCTGTTAGGTCGTTGGACGGGCTAATGTAATTTAAAAAGGTTCAGAACTGGCTGTAAGGTCGTTGGACGGGCTAATGTAATTTAAAAAGGTTCAGAACTGGCTCTAAGGTCGTTGGACGGGCTAATGTAATTAAAAAGGTTCAGAACTGGCTCTAAGGTCGTTGGACGGGCTAATGTAATTAAAAGGTTCATAACTGGCTGTAAGGTCGTTGGACGGGCTAATGTAATTAAAAAGGTTCAGAACTGGCTCTAAGGTCGTTGGACGGGCTAATGTAATTTAAAAAGGTTCAGAACTGGCTCTAAGGTCGTTGGACGGGCTAATGTAATTAAAAAGGTTCAGAACTGGCTCTAAGGTCGTTGGATGGGCTAATGTAATTTAAAAAGGTTCAGAACTGGCTGTAAGGTCGTTGGACGGGCTAATGTAATTTAAAAGGTTCAGAACTGGCTGTAAGTTCGTTGGACGGGCTAATGTAATTTAAAAAGGTTCATAACTGGCTGTAAGGTCGTTGGACGGGCTAATGTAATTAAAAAGGTTCAGAACTGGCTGTAAGGTCGTTGGATGGGCTAATGTAATTTAAAAAGGTTCAGAACTGGCTGTAAGGTCGTTGGACGGGCTAATGTAATTTAAAAGGTTCAGAACTGGCTCTAAGGTCGTTGGACGGGCTAATGTAATTTAAAAAGGTTCAGAACTGGCTGTAAGGTCGTTGGACGGGCTAATGTAATTTAAAAAGGTTCAGAACTGGCTGTAAGGTCGTTGGACGGGCTAATGTAATTTAAAAAGGTTCAGAACTGGCTCTAAGGTCGTTGGACGGGCTAATGTAATTTAAAAAGGTTCAGAACTGGCTCTAAGGTCGTTGGACGGGCTAATGTAATTTAAAAAGGTTCAGAACTGGCTCTAAGGTCGTTGGACGGGCTAATGTAATTTAAAAAGGTTCAGAACTGGCTGTTAGGTCGTTGGACGGGCTAATGTAATTTAAAAAGGTTCAGAACTGGCTGTTAGGTCGTTGGACGGGCTAATGTAATTTAAAAAGGTTCAGAACTGGCTCTAAGGTCGTTGGACGGGCTAATGTAATTTAAAAAGGTTCAGAACTGGCTCTAAGGTCGTTGGACGGGCTAATGTAATTTAAAAAGGTTCAGAACTGGCTCTAAGGTCGTTGGACGGGCTAATGTAATTAAAAAGGTTCAGAACTGGCTCTAAGGTCGTTGGACGGGCTAATGTAATTTAAAAAGGTTCAGAACTGGCTGTAAGGTCGTTGGACGGGCTAATGTAATTTAAAAAGGTTCAGAACTGGCTCTAAGGTCGTTGGACGGGCTAATGTAATTAAAAAGGTTCAGAACTGGCTCTAAGGTCGTTGGACGGGCTAATGTAATTAAAAAGGTTCAGAACTGGCTCTAAGGTCGTTGGACGGGCTAATGTAATTAAAAAGGTTCAGAACTGGCTCTAAGGTCGTTGGACGGGCTAATGTAATTTAAAAAGGTTCAGAACTGGCTCTAAGGTCGTTGGACGGGCTAATGTAATTAAAAAGGTTCAGAACTGGCTCTAAGGTCGTTGGACGGGCTAATGTAATTTAAAAGGTTCAGAACTGGCTGTTAGGTCGTTGGACGGGCTAATGTAATTTAAAAAGGTTCAGAACTGGCTCTAAGGTCGTTGGACGGGCTAATGTAATTTAAAAAGGTTCAGAACTGGCTCTAAGGTCGTTGGACGGGCTAATGTAATTTAAAAAGGTTCAGAACTGGCTCTAAGGTCGTTGGACGGGCTAATGTAATTTAAAAGGTTCAGAACTGGCTGTAAGGTCGTTGGACGGGCTAATGTAATTTAAAAGGTTCAGAACTGGCTGTAAGGTCGTTGGACGGGCTAATGTAATTTAAAAAGGTTCAGAACTGGCTGTAAGGTCGTTGGACGGGCTAATGTAATTTAAAAAGGTTCAGAACTGGCTCTAAGGTCGTTGGACGGGCTAATGTAATTTAAAAAGGTTCAGAACTGGCTCTAAGGTCGTTGGACGGGCTAATGTAATTTAAAAAGGTTCAGAACTGGCTCTAAGGTCGTTGGACGGGCTAATGTAATTTAAAAAGGTTCAGAACTGGCTCTAAGGTCGTTGGACGGGCTAATGTAATTTAAAAAGGTTCAGAACTGGCTCTAAGGTCGTTGGACGGGCTAATGTAATTTAAAAAGGTTCAGAACTGGCTCTAAGGTCGTTGGACGGGCTAATGTAATTTAAAAAGGTTCAGAACTGGCTCTAAGGTCGTTGGACGGGCTAATGTAATTTAAAAAGGTTCAGAACTGGCTCTAAGGTCGTTGGACGGGCTAATGTAATTTAAAAAGGTTCAGAACTGGCTCTAAGGTCGTTGGACGGGCTAATGTAATTTAAAAAGGTTCAGAACTGGCTCTAAGGTCGTTGGACGGGCTAATGTAATTTAAAAAGGTTCAGAACTGGCTCTAAGGTCGTTGGACGGGCTAATGTAATTTAAAAAGGTTCAGAACTGGCTCTAAGGTCGTTGGACGGGCTAATGTAATTTAAAAAGGTTCAGAACTGGCTGTAAGGTCGTTGGACGGGCTAATGTAATTTAAAAAGGTTCAGAACTGGCTCTAAGGTCGTTGGACGGGCTAATGTAATTTAAAAAGGTTCAGAACTGGCTGTAAGGTCGTTAGACGGGCTAATGTAATTTAAAAAGGTTCAGAACTAGCTCTAAGGTCGTTGGACGGGCTAATGTAATTAAAAAGGTTCAGAATTAGCTGTTGCTGTAAGATCGTTGGACGGGCTAATGTAATTAAAAAGGTTCAGAACTGGCTGTAAGGTCGTTGGAATGGCTAATGTAATTAAAAAGGTTCAGAACTGGCTGTAAGGTCGTTGGACGGGCTAATGTAATTAAAAAGGTTCAGAATTAGCTGTTGCTGTAAGATCGTTGGACGGGCTAATGTAATTAAAAAGGTTCAGAACTGGCTGTAAGGTCGTTGGACGGGCTAATGTAATTAAAAAGGTTCAGAATTAGCTGTTGCTGTAAGATCGTTGGACGGGCTAATGTAATTAAAAAGGTTCGGAACTGGCTGTAAGGTCGTTGGACGGGCTAATGTAATTAAAAAGGTTCAGAATTAGCTGTTGCTGTAAGATCGTTGGACGGGCTAATGTAATTAAAAAGGTTCGGAACTGGCTGTAAGGTCGTTGGACGGGCTAATGTAATTAAAAAGGTTCAGAATTAGCTGTTGCTCTAAGATCGTTGGACGGGCTAATGTAATTAAAAAGGTTCGGAACTGGCTGTAAGGTCGTTGGACGGGCTAATGTAATTAAAAAGGAAGACCAAAATATGTACTGAAGAAATGTGTCTAACGGACCTAAACTGGCTTCAGTTATATATCTTGGAAGCCTAATCACCTCAAATGGTCAAAAGTCAAATTGGAAAATCAAGACATAGATCAAGATAGTATTTAATGAGGAAATTATTTTTCAACATAAAAAACCACATCGCCACAAACCACTTTATCAAAAGATTCATTTATAGACTGTGAACTACCTTCAATTTGTATTCACCGAGATTGTTAAAAAGGCAGAAATAGTAAAGCTACAGACTTTCGAGGCGTGGTGCGGAATGATGGGACTAAGTAACAAAGATGGAAATGGTTCTGGATGGATTGAGGGCATGTTTGGGCATCGGAGTGGGCAACTGTAGACCGAGTTGGA
Organism: Cordylochernes scorpioides; assembly: GCA_030710605.1. Taxonomy (NCBI): domain Eukaryota; kingdom Metazoa; phylum Arthropoda; class Arachnida; order Pseudoscorpiones; family Chernetidae; genus Cordylochernes; species Cordylochernes scorpioides. The sequence continues at coordinate 101,673,017 of CP092871.1, forward strand.
GTCTATGACCAATTTCGGGATAACATCAAACGATATCATAAAAAGCCGCCATAGAAAGGAATCTCTGAGAGGATAATAATAATGCCATCCACAACCCTGAGAACTTGGTAGCCACGTTCCTTTTACTGCTGCAGTGATGACTGGTTCATCAGTGGTGAATCCATCCCAGCGGTTTAATCTACCGGTGTACTAGTGGAACTGATTTTTAACGCTGTTTTTAATAATTTAACGCTATTTTATTTTATATATATTTGAATAATAGAGACTTCGGCCAGATATTATCTAGCTGAAGTTTCTGTTATTTCAGAAATATGAATGGCGGTCAGGCAACCTATACCTTCAAGATTTCTACAGTTCTATTCTGCGATGATTAAAAATTGAAAGAGGGAGGACATGGCTCATCACTGGTTATCCCCCCCTCTTTCAATTTTTGATCATCGCAGGATAGAAATAACTTTAATTATATAAATTTAAAAAAAAGAAAAGTAGCAATAAAAATAGCTTTATAAATTTCACCGATAGATGGTGCTAAGTTCATGATATTTTAGGTATAGATAGCCTTTATGGAATATAGCGCGGTGTTTAAGGACATTATTGCTTCCAACTTGTAGCACTACATTAATTCACAAGTAAAGGTAGCGAGAAATGTTCTTTCGTAAAATAAATGTAAAAAATGATTGAAATACAAGATCTGCAGAAATAGTTGTAGGGAACAAATGCTTCTAGTAGATGGAGCTCGTCAAATATCAGAAATGTTCAATAAATAATGTTATCCATGTCATCAACAATTGTGTTCCATACAGATTGCTTTCAAAATTATAAAAAGTAGAGTGTATCGCACTATTCGATGATAGAGGAGATGCCCGGAGCAATGTTTATTAGAGAGAAAAAAAAAAAAAACACTATATAAAATTTACTATATATAGGGTCTCATATTAAAGCAGCAAGTTAAGAATGCATTCTCCAAGAAATTTTTATATATTTTCTAAATTTTCATTACTTAATGAATTAAATATTTCACGCTTTGTACATTTCCGTCAGCAATATCTAGCTATGAAGATATATTCTGGACTTTTATAGGATTTTTTCCCAAAGAGTGCTCGATGCAAATATTCACATGTAATTCTACTGTCTTCAAAGCCATAATTTGCTCAAATACCATAACCAAGATTTCCCCTACAGTGTCGTCGGATATATAAGCAGAATCGTACAATATAACAGTAGAGCTCTATGTGTAAAACGGTCTTGTGGATTAAGCAGACAAAACCGCTAGAAGGGTTCCTCACTGATGAGCCAGGACCCCCCAATATTGTCACATCTCATTAAGGATGACAGTAGAGAGTGTGTTGTAATTGTAAAAGACATGAATTCCATCAAAGTTCCCTACTTACATATCTGAGGCTGTCTGTCACCAGGTAAATTGCTTCCTTCCTATATCCTCCCCTCCCCCCTACCTTCTTTCTATTTTATTTGAAGTTAAACCACTTCACTTGTGGCTCGTTGGTCTAGGGGTATGATTCTCGCTTAGGGTGCGAGAGGTCCCGGGTTCAAATCCCGGACGAGCCCTATTTTTTTTTATTCATATAAAAATATTATCAACTTTTGGAGATTGATCAAAATCCATATTTGAAATATCTCCAAATATAAAAATGCCTGTATTTTTCATATAATAGAAATATTTACTCTTTCAACATTTGGAGGTGAAATATACCTTTAAAAAAGTTGTTTTGGACTAGATCCGGGTCTCGCAATACAAGTGGAGGTTTGAGCGTCTGCTGAAAATGTCATCCAGAGCTTATGTTTGCTGACTTTGTTTCTTGGAGTATTGGGAGATTTAGTTGGTTCTTTCAATTTATTGGCGGTTTAAAGGAAATATCGTGCTCTGTGTGAGGGGTATTTGACTCTGTCAATGTTGGCTCCAAGACTGACGAGAAATAAAGAAGATTTGCATTAGCAAGATGATCAACATTCTGGGATTGAATAGGTCCAACTGGAGTAAGAGAGGGTAAAACCCGTTCCCCCCAAGGACAAGTATTGGCCATATACCCATTCTTGATTAATCAAGAAAAGCTAACTACGTACGCGTGTCGGGCTGTTGACACTCATCAGCGTGGTGCAAGCTGTACCTCAACGACCAAAAAAGCTGGCCTTTGGAGCATCCTGACAAACAATAAAAAAGGTATTTAGGCTGGAAGTGCGTGAGAACGTCAAAATGTGTGAAAAATATTACAAAAGTGAAATTGTACTTGGATCATGTGGATAATTAAAAAAAAAAGACATCTCGTGATCGTGTAACTGAAATTTGGTAATGACTTGCGCCTTATAGAATTTTATTACAAGAGAGAGTTCAAGCAGAATTCAATAGTTGTACTGATCTGGCGGATCGAATTGCGCTGGGAACCACTGATGAGCCAGCCCTTCCTAAATCTTGTTTTAATCTTCGTTTTAATAATTGTAGAAATTCATTCTAAAGTATAAAAAAGTTGTGATTAATAATTCATATTTTTATTAAGACCTTAAGTCTTATATACAGGACACCGCAGTCTTACATATAGTTCTCACTTTCTCTTCTATGGTCATTTAATATTAAATAAATATTATAAATATTGATGTGCACGCACAAAGATCGTCTCCAAAATGACGTCAAAACCAGACGCCATCTATTAACCTTCGCTGCAAACTAGCGGCCTCGGGTCGGTGACAAGGCCACGACATCAGCTTTGGCAAACGTTTATTTTGACGGGAGAGGCGACCTTTGATTTTATCGATCAATTTCATCCCGGCAGAATCTATATTTTGGCCATAGATTTGGCCCAGCCACTTTGCCAGCTAAACACCTCTTTGGCGGATTGGGAAGATTCCATTTGATCCCTTTGAATCTCATGGAATAGAGTCCGCCCTAAGCTGACGAGGGTCATTAGGGCCCGAAACCATGGTCTCTAGGTGGACGTTTCTCAGTTTGTCAAAGTTGGTGTTGTGGCTTTGTCCCGAGGCCGCTAGTTTGCGGCGACAGTCAATATATAGCGTCTAGTTTTGACGTCTATTTTGACAGGAGAGGCGACCTCTGTTTTTAAAGAAAATTGTTTATATGATTCTCCTACTACCTTATTTTATATATAGAGATTTGTTATATTTATATTTTTGTCAATATGTGTTTCTTTTTCACACATATATATTGATCAAATATGACCTTTACAGACCTTACTGCAATGATAAAAGTTATTGAATTATATAAAATTATATATGTGTAAATAAACACATTGACAAAAATAAAAAAATAAATTATCTCGAGAAAGAGATGATAATTTATCAATATAGAGGTTTTGTGATGAATAATTGTGTCAACAATTCGTGTGACCCGCGTCCTCTTCCTTCACCGCGACAAGTGAGATGGGCACAACTAACCTAAATACTCTTCTCCGCTTCTACTAATACTGGGTCATTGTAAAATATATTTTGACACTATTCCTTCGTGGCTCGTTGGTCTAGGGGTATGATTCTCGCTTTGGGTGCGAGAGGTCCCGGGTTCAAATCCCGGACGAGCCCTCCTTTTTTTTTTTCTTAACATCAAATTTTGAATTTTCTTTTTAGGCTAAAAATTATTAAATGCGCCACACACTTTCTTTTGAATATAAATAATTTCCAGGGGGTCGGTGGTCTAAACTGTTGGTTTTCCACCGCTATGAATCTTTCTAATTAAAAAAAAAAATGCTCCAATGGCCCGATTCTTGTGAAATACAATCCCCACCACGAGTGTAAGTAACCAGACTCTGGTATATTTGTAAGTGCAAAATTCGAATTGCTTTTCACATATGTAGACATGTGGTGCACTTACAGTAAAAGAAGTTGCCAACTTCTATCCACCATGATTATTATGGCTTTTACTACTGTACTAGGGATAATAAGAAAAATTATGTGTCTACACATTAAAAAGAATGGCGGAGGCAATGAACAGGCAATCAAAGCCAATCACTGTTGGGCTCATTATCCAATCAGCGTGCAGTGATTATTTAACTCAGAGCAATTAGCACAATTGGAATTTTATATGAAATATCAGATCGCGGGTTTTATATTGAAGCAAGTTATATATTTAAAAAAAAACCTTGCATCAATATTGAGTATCAGGCCTCGAGGGAAAATATATTTTTACTCAAGTTATATTTTGTTTGTAATATATTAAAATTGTTGAATCATTCTATCTATACTTTTAAAACTCAATTTATGTCAGAGTTGTAATATTTTGATCTTAGGTTATTTATTCTTTGTATTAAAGGGACATTTGGTCTCCTTATCCTGTAATGGGTAATTTTACAGGTGTGAGAATGATTCGTTATTGGTTGAGTTCTTCTTTACAATGTTCCATCACATGTGCGACGGGTTAAAAATCTATATTATTTAGGTCGTAAACAAAACTTAAGGAAGTTTTAGCATGTATATCGGGATTGAGACAATAACTCTGAAATATATTACAGTGACCTTTATTGAAGACACACGAGATAACCAAGTGTAAACACAACCCCTGACGACGGACTAATCAAAGACTTTCCACTTATTTAAGTTTTTTTTCCCATCCCTGGACACTTTTATTTTCCGTTCATCATTACTCTTCACAATTCATCCTTTCATACTTCATCCCTAAGGATAGAAATAGACGTTATTTCTCCTTAAAATAAAATTACGATTTTTCGTTCAAAAGAAACATTTGCGGTAAAATTTAGGCAATTTCCCCTACAGTGTCGTCGGATATATAAGCAGAATCGTACAATACAACAGTAGAGCTCTATATATAAAGCGGTCTGGTGGATTAAGCAGACAAAACCGCTAGAAGGGTTCCCCCTTGATGAGCCAGGACTTCTCACTATTGTCACATCTCAGTAAGGATGACAGTAGAGAGTATGTTGTAATTGAAAAAGACATGAATTCCATGATAGTTCCCTACTTACATATCTCAGGCTGTCTGTCACCAGGTAAATTGCTTCTTTCCTATATCCTCCTACATTCTTTCTATTTTATTTGAAGTTAAACAACCTCAAATTTGGCTCGTTGGTCTAGGGGTATGATTCTCGCTTAGGGTGCGAGAGGTCCCGGGTTCAAATCCCGGACGAGCCCTCTTTTTTTTTATTCTAATAAAAATATTGTCAACTTTTTGGAGATTGATCAAAATCCATATTTGATATATCTCCAAATATATAAATGCCTGTATTTTGCATATAATAAAAATATTTTCTCTTTCAATATTTGGAGGTGAAAAATACCTTTATCAAGGTTGTTTTTGATTAAATCTGGTCTCGCAATACAAGTGGAGGTTTGAGCGTCTGGTTGAAAATGTCTTCCATATCGTATGCTTTTTTTTTCTATCTCTGTCACTTAGAGTATTGGTAGAATTCAGTTGGTTCTTTCCATTTATTGGAGGTTTAAAGGAAAGTGTGTATGTCTCTTTGTGAGTGGTATTTTACTGGAAGCATAAGGAAGCATTAGAAAGATGGTCAACATTCTGGGATTGAATAGGTCCCACTGAGATGGCCGTTCCCCCCCACGGCGGCTTGTATTCTCACGTATAGATGACGAGTTATTGAGACTTATCATTTGGGAATTATTTGCGCAAAAGCAATGATTGAAGCGCGTATTTCTCCGGTTCCTAATGTCCATAGTTTCTCTAAATACCTTCACCAAAATTCCTTCAAATTATGAAGCTATATACGCAGAACAGGTCAATACAAGTGTAGGTTAAACTGGCGAAACCGCTGAAAGGGTTCGCCACTGATGATTCAGGCCCTCCCAATATTTTTCCATCGCAGTTAGAACAGAAGAATTTTTTTTTTAAATTCGAAAATAAGCTTTATTTACTCTTTTTTTTTTTTTTTTAATTCGTTGACGGGGGGTTCTTCAATTTGTTTTGAAAGCTTCGTATTGGATATTGCCGAAAACTCGGTAGAAATTTTAGAAGGCGTCGGATTGAGCTATATTCTCGCAATATTGGGTCCTCCAGATTCTCTCTTTGTGGGACATGGTCAAAACTACAAAGGAAGTTCTATAGATGCATCAATGTCATGTTAAAATGTTTAAGAAGAGTCAAAATGATGCTATTGACCCAAAATGGTATAGTAATTTGTATTTTTTAAAAAATAGTTTATAGTAATTGATTGGTTCAATTTTGACTCTCTTTGTGATAAGAGAGCTGTTTCCTCAGCTAGATTGGCTCAGGTTCCTGAGATATGACTGTTGTGTTGTGCCCGTTGTTTTGCCAATAATCCACTCTGAGTCGTCGGAGCTCCCTTTGTTTTATTTATAACCAGTTCCAGAACATAAGGAGAAGACCACACACAGCCAGACGCGGAGGTACTCAGGAACCCTCAACAATGACTTTTTTATTTACAACTTGATAAATGGCTTTATTTATCCGTGTATGGGCGGAGCAAAGAAAATATGTATTTTATCAGGCTAATCTACCATATATCTATCTAATCTAACTCTATACGGTGTCAAAGTTTCATCCAGCTAGGTCCATTAATATATAGGCGGGACAACCAGAATATACAGGCTGTTATCATAATAATTTGTATATTTCGAGGTTAAAACTATGGCAGTAACTCCTTCATGATATATGGTATAAATGTTTAATCAGGATAGTTGTGAAAAAAAACGAAATAAACAAACATACCAACACATTGGCGATAGGAGTTCTAAATATTATTGAAAGTGTCCAACGCCCTAAAGCCAGGAGGGGGCGCTGAGACCGGGATGAGTTCAGAATGGAGGAGAGCACTTACATGCCCTTCATGTTGGAAACAGCCTCTAAAGGAGGATGGAGCTACTGTTGGGTCAATACTATATGATGCAGAAGGCAAGTATAACCTTCACATTGTTTTTCCCATGAAAATCCTCAATGAATGGACCAAGACAACCAAGTCTTATATCCTATGAATCGACCGCCATAGAGAACACTGAAGAATATCTGTGGGTTCCACTGAGATATATTTTAGCAAGTACAGCAGAGAGCCTCTAGCCACCACATGAAGATGGAGTAGGTTCCTCCCTTTCTCTGACCCCAGAAGAGATGTCATGACCTATATGTCCCCTCTCCCCAATCATATAAAATATTTAGTTAAGAAGTTGTCATCGTGGCTCGTTGGTCTAGGGGTATGATTCTCGCTTAGGGTGCGAGAGGTCCCGGGTTCAAATCCCGGACGAGCCCTTTTTTTTTTTTTTTTTACTTTAATATCTAAACATGTGTGTAGATTGACGAGCCCTTCTTCTTCTTTTTTTTCCAGTGTATGTGCGAGAGACACTATAAAAATAAGTATAATATGTCGAAATTGTGCCTCCACGGTAGTTTTTAATAAATAAAGTATTATGGCAACAAATTGTGGTAGGTCATATTATACTTTACTCTGTTTTTCTTAAGAGATGCACACTATATATAAGAAATCCAATAGGTTTTTAATTATTGTGGGAAAAGCAGCGACAATTAAAATATTGCATAAAATAAATAAAAACAGAATTATATTTTTTTTCTCGAAAGATTTATTGCATAGAGTCTTTTAATATATATTTTTAATTATCGCTAATACACGTAGTACAGGTCATGATAATCATGGTGGGTATTAATTGGCGATTGCTTTTCCACATACAAGTGTGCCAGTTTGGTTACTTTCACTCGCTTGTGGGGTTGGACTTTTGAAAGAATCCGGGGCCATTGGAGCATTTTCTAAATCAGAAAAAAAGTGCCCATTGCCCGCGGGGTTCGATCCCGGGTTGTATAAAACCAACAGTTTAGACCACTCCTTCACCGAACGCCCTCTTTTAATACTGATTTGTTGTGTCTCATGTGTGCGTGGAAATAATTTTTATATCAATTAATAAAATACAACTTTTATTTAGAAAAAAATTGGGTGTTAGGTTTGTGTGGCCCGTTGAAGAGATCGAAATCTTGATTCCATTTTTTAATTAATAAAAAATAAGAAACCTTTTGTAGTGTTTTTTTTCGATAGTATTTATTCAAATTATATATAATAGCTAAGTGAAAGAGCCCAATGCAATATTAATGCGGTTTTGTGAATCAAACTAAATCCACATGTTACGGAAAACCCCTGCCCCAAGTGGCGAAGTTCCGTCTTAAACTGTTCCTAAAAGTTCCTTTCTGCAGGTACAGGGTAGATATGGCCGGACATTTCTTCAGAGAACCGAGCTGATGGCACTTCTTCTGTTAATTTGATCACAATATACCTGGCACATTGGCTGAAATCTAGATGACTTAAATTGACGTATAGAGTAAGTTTTGTGGCGACATTTTGTGGACAACTTTGTGTCGAGCCTGCCGACCCAGCATGTCGTTTCTCATCTAGATCACTCGGCAGCACGGCACATCGATAGGGTGTATCCAATCCTTTAATATACGGAGCCGAGGTGTTTACTTGTCAGCGTTAAACTAAACATTGACTGACACAATGCAATAAATTGCCGTCAATAAAACACAACAGATTGTCTTCAGATGTTAGGTTTGACACTTTAATAACCGTATTTCCTCTTTTTTGAACCACTTTCGGAATTATTTATGAATCTAGTATATTCTTTGACGATTTGAGCCATTTTCTCTAGCGTATTACAGCAGGAATAACATCGTTTTATCAGAGCTGGTGTTAAGATTGGTATCATTCTTCTGCAATAATTTGTCGGTACGTTCTCCGCCAGACTTCCCTCGGCTGTGCAGGGGGGACGTACTTCCTCATCTCCCGCAGCCTCGGCCCTGAGCTCGGAGGGGCCATCGGGTGCATCTTCACCCTGGCCAACGCCGTCGGCTCGGCGCTGCACTTCGTCGGCTTCGCGGAGTCCCTCACCCTCCTCCTCAAGGTAAGTGCTAGGCATTGTTGGTGGGCATCTTAGCAACACGTTGGCCGCATCGAGATGGAGCACCGTCAGGACTCCGAGGACGCTCACGAAAATTTCACAGCCCCTGATATCCCCCAATCGACCCCAGACAATCCTGAGTCCTCGGATGATCAAGGAAATGGGTTTAGTGACATCTCCGAATGTGATCCTACTGTCCAGAATGCCCCTATGGAAGAGCAGAAATTCTCGCCCAACGAAGTCTTGAACGATTCTCTCTTGAAACCCAGGAGAGAGGCTAAGATTGATCCGCAGAAGGTCAAAGCCAAAGTTGACGTGATCCACGTGAACGGGTTGTCCAGAACTAAGGACGATGTTGTGGTCAAGGCTGTGCAGGAGATTTTCGAAGCTCAAAACTTTGAACAAGTTCTCATGCTTTCTCACAAGGCAAAGAAACGTTTGGAAGCGCTTGGCGCTTTCCAGAATGTCGCCGTTTTGCTGGATACAAACAAGGATCCTATGGCGTCTTCCGAGGGCATTGAGGTGAGCATGAATGTGGAAGAGAAGAAGTGGATGGTGGGCGGCATCAACACGCTGGTGGGCAACAACGAAGGCAGCGTGGTGGTCGGCATGAAGTTCCCCAACACCCTGGGGCGGGGCGAGGCCCTCCATTGCGAGTACCAGCACGGCACCAAGAACTCGGGCTTCAACGTGGCCTTCAACAAACCACTTCTGTGCAAGGGCAATCCTCGACTTTCCACTTCGATCTTCCAACAGGGTGCAGAGTTCCCTTGGAGTGGATTCAAGCAGATGGACCGTGGACTTCTCCTCGAACTGTCCTTCCAATCGACTCCATTGCTCCACCATAGCCTGCGCTGGGAGGGTCTCTGGCGAGAGCTTAACCCCGTCTCCTCCAATACAGCTTTCGAAGTTCGCGAGGAGCTGGGACACAGCTGCAAGTCCTCCTTCAAGCACATTCTGAAGATTGACAGCCGCGACGCTATAGTCTTCCCTTCCGAGGGCACGCTGATGCGGCTGCAGCAGGAGCTGTCTGGGATGGGCGGGAACGTCAGCCTGGTCAAGCACGAACTGGAGTACCAGTCCAACTACCGCGGGCCTCTCGACAGCGTCTTACAACTCTGCTTCTCCGCCGGGATCGTCAAGGGATGGGGGCCGAGCAAGTACTACAATATCAGTGAAAAGTTTTTCTTGGGAGGCCCCTTATCCATTCGGGGTTTCCAGATGCGAGGGGTAGGGCCTCAAGCAAGCGGTAGCGCCTTGGGAGCAGACAGCTTCTGGGCGGGAGCACTTCACCTCTACATGCCGCTTCCCTTCGTGTCGCCCAGCCGCGGGCTGCACAACCTCGTGCGGACCCACTTCTTCCTCAACACGGGCAACATTGGCAACTTCACGCTGGCCGAGGACTACCACCACTACCTGCGGTCCCTGCTCTGTGGACTGCGTTGGTCCTACGGCGCTGGACTCGTGCTCTCCATCAACAACCTCGCCCGCTTCGAGATCAACTACGCCATGCCCATCGTGTCCCAGGCTCACGACAAGCTCTGTCCGGGCCTGCAGTTCGGCATCGGACTCTCCTTTCTTTAGCGCGGCCTCTTGCCCCAACTCGGCGCCTGTTGCAGAGCGCGGCGGGGTTCTCGCTCTTCCCCAACGCGAAGGACAGCATCCGGGCGTACGGAGCGATTGCGGCAACGGTGTTCGTGGTGCTGGGCATGTTCGGGTCGGCGAGCGAGGCCCAGGCGCAGATCGTGCTGCTGGTGGTGCTGATTGTAGCCTTGGTGAACGTCATGGTCGGCACCTTCATGACGCCCACGCCCCTCCAGCGGGGCCGGGGCTTCGTGGGCTGGAGCTGTGAGTATCGGGAATAAATTGATCCACCCCTGTGTCCACGAGGTACATTAATCCCACTCGCACTGTCTCCATGCACAGATGGTTTAAAGTAACGGATCGTAAAAATGTTTACATAGAATAATGACAAACAGTTTAAATATAAACATATCATCTTCTAAATTCCTACTCCATCCATCTTGTAGTACAGCCATATGTAGGTTGGCAATAATGGAACAGCCCGTTCTGAGCAGTTCTCTTCATATCATCTAATTCCAGACATTCTGTTAAATTATCGAACCTTTCTTGGTCATTTCAATCGTTGTTATCCTGTCTCCCTCTGTCCTATCCTTATCCATCGTCCAGAGTGGTCGAGCCTGCTGATGATCCTCGAAGTACATGTTCTGTAGACACTGTAATTACACCAAGGCTATTAAATATTTGTTTGTTTGTCAGTCATTGGTAAAGAATCCCCAATCGGACAGACAAAAAATCCATTTGAACCGACATTTATAACGAAGTACCTGTGAACGCAACAATTTCTGATCTCACATTTGGCATCCATTAGAGCCTTCAATAAACTTGTTTCATATTTTACACATATTTTTTTATAAACTCCATTAAAACACACATCACTGATGGGGAGTGATCCAGGGTAGGCGAGTGGCTTCAACGGCTTAGAAATGACCTTTAAATTCACTTTTTAACCAAAATATTGGCTGTACCAACTAAAATCGTCCGTTTAAAAGACACATCCTAGGAACATATTCCAGAACTTTCGGGCCATAGGCCGGCGTTTAAAAGGCACACCAGGGTCTGGATGCTGAGAGTATGGCCGCACTATGCAAGTGTTGATTCTCGCTGTTGGTTATTGTGTGGAAGTCAGGAAACTTGCGATTGTCTGTCTAAAATGTCAGAGTACAATTTGGATTATAGAATAGAAACATAAGGTAATAATAATATCATTTTATTCGCGATCGAACGTTGTGGTCCACTGTATGCATTACATCCCAAACACGACCATCTCTGTCTTGAGCTCAATGTACCATCTCGGTAAACCATCAAGCCAGTGGGTTCCTTTAATTGGTCCACGAAGCGTGTCGGCGGGCGTCCAGGTATGTGTCGCTCAGACATCTTACCGGTCAGTATGGTGTACTCCCTGTGTCACGCGATGTGACCGAAGAATCTCAAACAATTCCGTTGTACAGAAGTCGGTCATCTTCCGAAATCGATAGTTGTGATAGTATCGATGTCCTACGCGCTGTCCAAGGTAAACGGAGCATTCTTCGCATCGATTTTCTCCTCTAACAAACATAAGGTAAACAATTCAAATAATTCCGTGATATGTCTCAGTAACAAGGCTTATGATGAGCGTAAACGTGTTTATGGCTCTCGATCGAGCTGGAATGATGGCGTCAAAAGGAAATTATATAAACCATATTAGTTTCCTTATTGCAATAAACAACAACAAAAAAAAATAATTATCTAAATTACATTAAAAAAAAAAGAGGGCTCGTCCGGGATTTGAACCCGGGACCTCTCGCACCCAAAGCGAGAATCATACCCCTAGACCAACGAGCCACGCTGATAAACTTTAAAAAGATATTTAAAAGTGTTAGAACTCTTTCTACGAGAGTTTTCTGTGATTTTAAATGTGTTCTAACGGTATTTTGATAATATTTATTATTTTTATTTATAAGGAATTGAGCGCCATCTACATATGAGAGTTGAAACTTCGTTGTGCGATTTGGTTTTCCTTTTGACAAATCAAACAACCTTTCATTATTTATTTTGTTAAGCCAGGAGCCACGTACACCATTCTGACCTAAGTCTTTATTTACAATACAAATAGAGCTTCCTAGTACAAAACGGAAGAAGTCTAATTATTAAGTTACTCTCAGTTTTGAGAATGTTCCAGCAATCTCAAGTAATGTAAGTTGGAGAGGTTTCTACTCGTTTTTCGTATTGTTTACATTCAAAATAAGGATTTCTAACGGTCGTTTCTGGTTCGAAAACTGGGATAGGGTGTAACCTCTACATCTCGTGTATCTACCAAGTTGTCTCTTACATTTATATACAGGGTGATCCAAAAGTCCCGCACAACTTTAAAAATTAATAACTCCGCGAATATTTGCGCTAGAGCAATGCGGTAAACACCATTGTGTTCAGGATGCAATGGGATTTTTTATGGCAAATAATGAAAAATTTGAAATTGATTTTAGTTACAACTTTATTTGCTAGATGGCGCTCTACCAGAATCAGCGATTCAGCGGCCAAATTGTTTGATAAATTGAAAAATATAACTGAACGACACGTATTTTTCCTTTTTGAATACCAGGAAAGAACCCTAATAATATCAAATGATAAATCAATAAAACACCATTTCGCCAAAAGTTAGAAGAAATGGTTAACGATTTTTAAATACAAACTGAGATATGTAAAATAGGTATATGCAAATTAAAACATGCAGCAAAAAAAAAAAAAAACCCTGATATTTTAGATGCGATTTGCTGGAATCCTCTCAGCTATTTAAATTTCGAAAATAATAATTTTCTATTTTTTTTTAATTCAACTCTCTCTCAGTATCGATTATATTTATTTTAATTCATTTGAAAAATATTGATCTATCTCTGATGATTTATTTTACTCTGGAATGCCGTTGTTGTTTTTGTCGTGTCCAATAAAGAGCCTCAGATGTCTCCATGCATCTCTATCACAGCAGCAGCAGCATTGTCCACTATCTTGGGTGTGTAAAGCAGCTGCTCTGGGTCTATGTCAATTTTCTGCATGGCTGCGGGCATGAGAATATGTGGGTAGGTGTTAGTTCCACACCAGGACAGTTGTTGCATGTTCTATAGGTTCCTGTGCCATCTGGATGTATTGCCATCCTTTATAATGTTTTGTTCTAAATCTTGTTATAGTTTTGTCATTTTTCTCTCGGAGTTTATTTCACACTTTGATATTTTCTTATTTTTTGTTTAATTATCTTGTATTTTGCAAAAGCATTAGCGTCAAATAATGACATTTGTTCTTTCCTTTAGCTCAACTTCCTGGCTTCCTTTGCAAATTCAACTGCCATTTCATTACCCTCGATCCAAACACTGGCAGGAATCCATTGTAGAATGCAGTTATTCTCCAATGATATCAGTTGAGTAAGTAACGAATATATTTTCTGTGTGATTATAGTATTGCCCTTCTGAATTGCTTCTAGATCGGATATGGAGTCGTTGTACGGTATAATAATTCCTTCTGCTTGATGCAGGGATGGTTGGTTAAGGCATACATCAAAAGCTTTCCAGATAGCTGTCAGTTCACAAGTGAAGTTTGACGAAATCTTTCTTGCTCCTTCTTTGATTTTGATGTATGTTCCATCTTGCAGTATTATGTTAATTCCAGCCCCTCCATTACTTATGGTAAGGTCTGATGATCCATCTGTATATGCTGTTAAATAATTTATCGGAGCGCATAAACCAATTGTGTCAAGTCCTTTCTTTTTAAGTATATTTTTGTTCTCTTTTTTTTATTGCAGGGTTCATTTAGGTTAAGATTGATGATTACATTTGATGGCGAAGGGGTAGGAAATATTGGTTATTCTCGAATTTGAAATTCATTATGTTTCATATTTATGCTCTTTTTAATATTGTTGTCGTACTGAAGTGTTGAAGATCTTTTGAGCCTTTCTTTTTGTGTCCAGTTTAAATAGGTTCTATGGGATATGTCTTCGGCTTCTTTAGTTTTTAAGCTATTGGTGAATTTTATTGTTTTTAATTGTCTTCTGCTTTCAAGTAGGTCTAGACCACATTCTCTCTGAATTTTCTAATTGTTGGTATTTGAAACAGAACCAGTGATTAATTTGGCCGCTTTTTCTTGAATACTGTCTAGTCTTCTTTTTAGTGATGAACTTGAGGGAGCCCAAACAGGTGTTGAATATTCCATTATTGGCCTTATTAAGGTGATACATGTTGTTCTGAGAATTTTGGGTTTTGCTCCTCAATTTGTTCCACATAGCCTTCTCAGAATGTTTAGGTTTCTGGCAGCTCTATTTGAGGTGCTAATTATGTGTTCTGTAAATCGCAATTCCTCATCAAGTATCACACCTAGGTAATTTGGAGATCTAATTTATCAATTATATGGTTGTTTATGCTTATTTTGGAGTTAAATTCATGCCTTTTTCCCTGTCAGTGAAGGAGAGAAATAGGTTTGTGTTTATTGGGTTTATGGTCATTTTGAGTTTCATTGCCCACTTCTCCAGTCCTCTCTTTGATGTGTTCAGTATTTTTTGATATTTCTATACTGCTACTTGTGTGCCATATGGCTATATAATCTGCATAACAGGCAACTTCTGTGTCTTCAGTGAGGATGGATGTTGTTAAGGTTGTGTCGTAATTAGACTTAGAACAACTCAAACTTGACCATGACTCTTTTTTTAGCTCTTATTCTTTTCGTTTGGCCAACAAAAATGTCCAATTTATATACACATATATTCTTACATAATGAGACTTTAAAGAATGCAAATAATCTTCATCTATTTACATACACACAAAATCTCCCCCCCTTAATAATACTCCAGTCGGTCTGGGGGTTTCCTGGCTCTCTGAGTTCTAGGACTGCCGAAGGGCACTTGCACAGCGGCAGGCTCCTGTTTAGGAGTGCAAGAGGGCACGTGTACAGCAGCAGGCCCTGGTCTAGGAGTGCAAGAGGGTACTTGCACAGAAGCAGTCTCCTCCTTGTTTCCTGATGTAACCTCTGGAACCTCCTCTTCACTTTATTTCTGACTTCCACCTACAGGCTTCTCTCCTGATGTTCGAGGAAGTATTAAATTTCTTGACTCCATTTGTTTCTTTCTCACAGGTCGCAATTGATTGATATGTCTCTTATACACGACGCCCTCGCAACTTATAAGGTTGTGACGGTAGCTCAATAATTTCAAAATGATACCTTTTTACCGTTTAGGTCCAGTTGCATAGTTGCGGAAATAAACCTCGCAACCTGTAGTAAACTACTCCTGCCTTCTTACGGCCTCATGAATTACCTCTCGCGGATTTCCCATCTTGGTATTAAATTCGAGAATCTTTATCTTAAACTTCTCTTCATTAGCAGTTCCGCGGGGGAATTCCTTTATTACAGTTTGGGGGAATGCTTTATGAGCAAATAAGAATCTTTGTAGATTCGTCTCTAAATCATCCTTCCATTATTCTTTCTTAAAAGGTTTTTAAACTCTCTTACATATCTCTCAGCTAAACCATTTGTACTAGGATTATACGGACTGGTCTTAGTGTGCCGTATACATTCATTTTGGTAAATTGCTTGAAATTCACCGGAGACAAACTGTCTTCCGTTATCTGTAACCAAAAATTAGGGCAATCCAAATCTGGCAAAAATTTCTCTAAGATGATTTATAATCGTTTTGCTGGTAATATCTTTGATGATAAAAAATTCTATCCACTTTGAGTATGCGTCCACGAGAACCAAAAACATTCTTCCCATGAACGGACCCGCTAGATCAAGATGAAATCGATGCCACGGTGTTTCGGGCCAAGTCCATTCCGAGATGGTAGCCGGGGCATGCTTGCCGATTCTTGGCATACTCTACATTCTCTAGTTAACTCCTCGATGTTACTGTCTATGCCTGGCCACCAGAAAATACCGTCTGGCAATCATCTTCATTTTAACAATCCCCATGTGTATTTCATACAAGTCATTTAAAATTAAAGATCTCAATTTTTGGGGAATTACCACTCTTTCACGCCATTGAAGACAAACAAACTCCAAACTTAATTCCTCATTGATCTTATAATGAGGAGCTAGTGGGTTTTCCCTCGGTACCCTTGTGAATTTCCAGTTGCCTTCTTAAACATTCCTTAATACTATCGACAGTATTTTATCTTGGGGCGTCTCATATGCCACCTCCATAAAAGAGAACGTTACCTCATTCAACTTCCTGAGAAGAAGTACCTGGTCTTCATCAAGAGACTCCCTGATACTCGATTCTAAAGGAAGACGTGACAAGGCGTCAACATTGGAATTATCACTAGTTTTTCGAAATTTCACAGAATAATTAAATGCAGCTAATTTTAAGGACCATCTTTTAATTCTGGATGATGCACATATGGGAATTGGTTTATGAGGTGAAAATATATGAATTAAGGGTCGGTTGTCTGTGACCAATACAAAATTTCGTCCAAGTAAGTTTTGTCTGAATTTCTCAACGCCAAAAGTTATGCTCAACGCTTTCTTTTCTAGTTGAGAGAAACGTTTTTCCGCTTCAGTTAATGTTCTAGAAGCAAAAGCTATAGGGCATTCTTCCTTTCTATCATTTCTATGACTCAGAATTACGCCTAGTCCATAGTCCATTAATAATGATTTACATTTTTAAAATAACATTCGATATTTTTTCGTCCAATGCCACCTACAATATTTATTCAAAAGTTGATAGAATAGCGCTAAAATGTTTGCTATATTATTTATGAATCTATAATAATAAATTAAGAGTCCTATGAAAGATCTTAATTGCGAAACATTCTTTAGGTTCAGGCGCCTCTATCACTGCTTTAATTTTATTTTCTAAGGGATGCAGTCCATATTTATCCATTTTAAACCCTAAATATTCCAACGATTTATTTTTAAATTTACATTTATATCTGTTTAACTTTAAACCTTTTTCTAGCAATCATCTAAACACTTGATCCAACTTTTGTTCATGATCTTCAAAGTTTTTTCCTGCAACCAAAATATCATCTATGTAGCAGGCCACGCCTTGCAAATCAGCAAATAGACCTTCCATAATCCTCTGAAATTTATTTGGTGCTACCTCTACGTCATATGGTAGTCTTTTATAAGAAAACAACCTCTTTGTTGTGTTTATATCAACAACAGCTTTGACATCTTCCGCTAACATTACTTGTAGGTGAGCCTGTGATAGGTCTAGAGTCGAAATTACGGTGCTTGTAGATAATTTTGAAAAGATCTCATCGATCGATGGAATGGGATATTTATCTAATTCTATTGCTTTATTAGCTGTACATCTAAAACCACCACATATACTTACACTAGCATTCTTTTTAAATACTGGTACTATTGGAGCGGTCCAATATGCATTAACTATAGGTTCTAAAATGTCAGAATTCACTAAACGATCAATTTCATTCTCTACTTTGTTTTTTAGAGAGAAAGGTAAACTTCTGGCTTTACAAAACACAGGAGTCACATCCTTTTTTAAATTAAAATTTATTTTAATATCTTTTAGAGACAGCCCAAATCTTTGTTAAACAAATCTGCATATGTATCAATCAAACTCTATTTCTATTAGATTCATTATTTAAATTTTTAATGCTAAACAATCTAGAATAATCAAGTTTCAACTGTTTAAGCCATTCTCTTTCTAACAAAATCACCTGGATTTTTCATTTAGAACTATTAATCGTAAATATTGGTTGGCTTCTTTTACAAAAACATTTCTTTGCACTATAATCTCTATTGATTTACCACAAAAGTATTTTAATCTTAAATTTGTTGGAAATAATTTTTACCTTGCCAATAAATCTTATAAATATCTTTAGGTATTAACGTGTAACTGGACTTCCTGTATCTATTGTAAAGCACAAAGAATAATCATCTACTGTTAGATTTATTGTGGCATCAGTTTCGCTCTGTACAGACTATATAGAGTCCTCTTGTACAAATTTACATCCCCACATTTTTTACTAGCTTTGCAGACCCTACTTAAATGACCCAGTTTTTTACAATTTCAAACGAGTCTTTGTTCTATGAGGGCAAACAGAGGCCACGTGTGAATGTGTTTCACCACATCTATAACACATTATTTCTCCCCTTTGCCTGAAAGGCCTATGCTGCATCA
Source organism: Cordylochernes scorpioides (assembly GCA_030710605.1). Classification (NCBI taxonomy): domain Eukaryota; kingdom Metazoa; phylum Arthropoda; class Arachnida; order Pseudoscorpiones; family Chernetidae; genus Cordylochernes; species Cordylochernes scorpioides. The sequence continues at coordinate 101,691,546 of CP092871.1, forward strand.
TACTATTAATGTACTCACCCTTTTTATCTTTTCCATTCACAGGGGATATCTTGGCCACTAATTTATCTTGTAATTCTCTTGTATTTATCTCCGCCAGTTCGAACGAGATCGCGACTGCAAAACTTTATCCAGGGTGACATCGTCGTTTTTTTGTAGTAGCTTCTTTTGCAGGCTTTCTAACTTGATTCCAGCCACAAAACGGTCTCGCATCATGGTTCCCATCATATCGCCGAAATGACAATTTATTGCTAAATGTTTCAATTCTCTAAGATATTCCGAAATTGATTCTCCTTCCTGTTGAATTCTCTTTAAAAATCTGCATCGCTGTGGTATCACTTTCTTCTTTGGATCCAAATGCAGCTTAATTCTTTGAATGATAGTATCATAGGGTTGATCTTTCATTAGGCCGGGAAGAAAATGTCGTTTTCCTGCTTCAAAGTTTCAGAATCTGGTAGCGAGGTAAAAATCAGCACTTTAATGTCCTCCTTCAGATGCCAAAAAGAAAGCTTAAAATTTTTGTACAAAAAGATCGAAGTGTCCTCCACTGGGTTATAGCATCTAAAAGGTACTATTAACTTTGAACTTGTCATGCTGATCTTTTCTACTCCTTTTTTTCTTGATCCAGATAGTTTAAAAGATGTAGTTGTTATACTTGCATAGACGCCGTTTTCCTCAGCTTTTTCTGGCTCTGTAGATCGCGCATCCTCGTCACCACTTTTGTTGTGTCGTAATTAGACGTACAAGAGCTCAAACTTGACCATTGCCAACACCAAATGTCCAATATATATATATGTCATAATTTGTATATAATTGTATGCACCCCCGACCCACTATGCATGTACAATGTATGATTTTCAAAGATTTAATAAAGAATAAGGTAACTGGAGGAAAGAAAGTAGCAACAAGACATAGGAAGTAGGCTTAAAGCGGGCACAATTATTAATAACTTGTACAGTCAATACTTCCTGACAGGGCCGGACGTATCTGGTGACCGCGGAAGTTATAAGAGTCGAGCTAACACCCAATACTTCCTGACCAGGCCGGTAGTATCTTCCACAAAAGAAAGCCGCAGGGCCAATTAGAAGACAGTACCTAAATAGGTCAACCAATAGAAAACGGTCATGTGACATCTTTCGACCAATGGGAAAGAAGACAACTCTTGGTGTTAAATCGAGAAGCAAGAATTGTCAGTGGTGATTTCGCTCCCAACAAGGTAACATCTGCTCTCGAGACCTCCCCGCTCATCCCATAGCTAAGTCAATCACCGCCATGTGATCAGATAATTAATAAGTCAAAACCCGCTCCGCCTTTTCTCAACCTTTCTTTCCTCCAAACCAGTTGCCTTTTATTTTCAAACCCCATCACGTGTCCTGATTATTCCTAACTGTATGCTTCAACTTCCACTCAAACGACTGCGTTTCAATCAAACCTCACCATTCTCATCGAACAACAAGAAATTCCGCAACGATATTGTCACAGAACGGTTAAGTCGACAGGATAAAGAGATGGAGATTAATCAGGATTTAATAAGCGTAAAAACGGACAACCCTACGAAAGAAAGAGGGAAGAAACTGGCAACGAGCGGAAAGAAGCTGGCAACGAACGAAGCGACAAAACACACCCTGGCGACAATAATTTTGCAGTTGACCGCCGCACTTCAAGGAGCAAGGTCCACTCAACTACAGACGACGTTCCGTAGCGCCACCCCCGGAGCAGCCCACACCCCCCGCCGACCGAAAGGCGAGATGAGCGCGGCAGCCGACGCGCGTGCCACCACCCCAGGCAAGTGTCACCGAGGCCGGACACCGACCACCGAGGAGTCATCCACCGCCATGCCATACCCGTACACCACACCCGAAAATAATCCGCGCGAACCGGGACAGTGCAAACGGTCCCGAAACGACATTCCAGTACCGGACTTCACTCCAATTTCGCGGACGGTGCGAGCAGTCCCGAGCCCCAAGCCAACCATCCCAAGCCAAGACGTCCCAGCCGAGCCGAACTTTCGAGACTAAGGTAGGCACCCCCCCCTATGGCGTCAAGAATTGACTTTGAACTCTTATCTAACCCTACCTACCCCTTTAACCATGTATCTAAACATGTACCAAATGAATGCAAGCACGGGCTAGACCAAAACCTGTCCCAAAGGGCTCGTACAGCACACAAAGCTTTCACACATGGAAACCCTTGCCTGCATTCATTGCCCAAACCTCAAATATTTACATGCCACCATTCTAATCTCACACCACGCAACTTTTCATGCCCACAACATATAAAGCCACCACGACTTCAACCTACAATTCCAATAATGCCCAAAAAAGTGTCCGTACACCGACACAGCTCACCCACTTACCACACAAAATCCATACATGACCATACGTCGCCACGCCATAATCACGCAAATGTACCTCACAACATACACGCACCCATACGTCATCACGCAACAAACACGCACAACCCGCACAACAAACGCAACACGCGCGCCAAAAGACGACAACAACCAACAAGCGCATGCACAACCGTTAAGAATAATACAATCATCCCGTCTACACAAAACATAGAAAAAATTCACGCCACCAAACAACCACACAATCGAAAAACATTGCGATCTTTCCTAAAAGCTGTGAACGCCTATAAAGAGTTCATTCCGGACCACGCCCGCTTGCGGACGCCACTTGTCAACCTTCTAAAAAAGGATGTCATGTGGGTCTGGAGTGACGAATGCCAGAAAGCGTTCACTAACCTGAAAGAAAGCCTTACCACACACCCCACATTATACCTTTACCAAGAAGGTCTGCCATGCCAGGTGTACTGTAACACCTCAACATTCGGCATTGCAGGCATTCTTAAACAAGTCTACCCTGATGGGAAGACATACCCAGTTCAACATTTCAGCCGCTCTCTGCGTGGTCACGAGCGAAATTATTCAGACTTGGAACTACAATGCCTAGCCATTGTGGAAAGTGTGGATAACTTCCGCGCCTGTCTAATGGGCAGAAAGTTTACAATACTTTCTGACCATCCTGCATTGCAGTGGTTGAAAGAGATCAAAGCCCCGTCAGGCAGATTGTTTCGATGGAGGTTAAGACTGTCAAGATACGAATATGAGGTCCGTAGCATAAATGGAGTACAACAATATGAAACGGGCGTTGTAACTCGTATCCCATTTTGTGGCTTTCTAGATGCGCCACTCATAAAGAGCCAACAGTCTTCTCCACCGGGAAAATCTCGCGTGACTATGGATCACAATGAACTGCGCACCGTCTCCCGAAAAGGAGTACTTAAAACTATAGTCCCAAGTTCACTTACAGCCAGACTTCTTAAGTCCGTACACACACAACACCACCATCCAAACATCTCCAAGATGACGAGACTCATCTCGTCACAATATTATTGGCAGAACATGACACAAGACATCGCAAAACAGGTAAAAACCTGCCCCACCTGCCGATTCGCTAGAAGAATCGATGAATCCAACCAACCTTCACGTAAAAATACCGACACAGGCCCCAAAGCAAAACAAAATTCGTACATAAAGCACAGCGTACACACAACACAAACAATGCCAAAATTACACCACCCACGTCAGAGAAACGATCCCATATCTCCACTTAAACCAATTACCGCCGACATATCTCTAATAAAACCATTGACGTTCAAACAGGAGAACTGCGAACCTACCAATCATTTAAATTCTACAATTAATAAGGTTCAAGCAAATATTTCAAAATCCCCATTTACAAAAATATGGAAGAACATGGGGCAATACCCTATCTTTCATCTGATTTTTATCCTTTGTTTGTTAGTTCTACCATACAAATATATCCCAATTTTATTTCTTAGTTATTTGTCCATTTATATCATGCCCCCTCATAAAATTTTCGAGCTACAAGAGGCAGTTTTTAATTTTGGACAAACATTAGGAAACATCTTTGCAGAAAATCTAAATAAATTCCGAGGAGATAGAAGTAACTGAAAGATGACCAACCAATGTCGGAGAAGTCACACTCCAAAAACAAGATCCGAGCCGCACCCAAAAATAAATAAGCGGAAGGAAATGAGAATTTTGAGACGCCGCGACAAGGACGTAGTCCCGCGAGGTCATAAAATTCGAATAAGACAGCAAATACAAAAAAGGGAGCGTACTTCCTCGGCACGCCCCAGTCCAGATCCAATTACCACCCCTCATTTCTGGCCAACACATAAAAATAGGACACCGCTTTTCCCCTGCCTCAAATTTCTCCATATCATCCCACTTCTTCATGCCACCGATTTTAGATTCCAATTCGAACCTGCGTATCGATTTTTTACAATACAATTCCGCACGCACAAGACGTCTCACATATTTAAATGAGTTCATATTCCTATTATAATTAATCATAATTACTTTACAGACTTCTAACATTTTTCACAACACACACAAAGACAAAAAATTATACACAAAGGTTATATAGATTTCCATGTCTCCTGTACACATAGCATAAACGCGCACTTGCGGGCTAGGATCACGTTTTCACCTAAGTGTCGCTACAGATGAGACAAAAAATTTATAGGGCATAATGGAGCAATCAATACATTTAGATCAGGGCATGTAGATACAAAAGGGTTCAAACCAATATACCTTATTGTTCATATTAATCATTTTCATTATTTTCTCTCAATTAAAATTTAAATATTTAATCAATTTAGCAATTTATTCAACTTATTATCACTTTTAATCATTAATTATCATTATATTTACCACTTAGTTTATATTATCATAGTTTCAAATCAACGAAAACTCATTGGTTTTCTTTTAAAATTGGATATTATATTTTATTTTGATTTACAAAAACATTCTTTTTTTTTCTATTTTTTTTCTCACCAAGCATTCACTTTGATTTCTTCCAACTTTTTATTTTTATTTTTTGATTTCTCAAAAGACCTAATAAAAATCCCTCGATTTCCATTCCCAATTTCGAGTAAAATATAATTAGGCATTTCTTTTTTACCATGCAACAAGCACTTTTTTTTTTCTCACCATGCAACAAAGCATTTTTTTCCTCTCCATGCATCAAGCATTCACTTTGATTTCTTCCAACTTTTTATTTTTATTTTTGATTTCTCAAAAGACCTAATAAAAATCCCTCGATTTCCATTCCCAATTTCGAGTAGAGTATAGTTAGGCATTTTTCCTTTTTTTTTTTTCACCATGCATCAAGCATTCACTTTGATTTCTTCCAACTTTTTATTTTTATTTTTATTTTTTGATTTCTCAAAAGACCTAATAAAAATCCCTCGATTTCCATTCCCAATTTCGAGTAAAATATAATTAGGCATTTCTTTTTTACCATGCAACAAGCACTTTTCTTTTTTTTTTCACCATGCAACCAAGCATTTACTTTGATTTCTTCCAACTTTTTATTTTTATTTTTGATTTCTCAAAAGCCCTAATAGAACTCCCTCGTTTTTATTTCCAATTTCGAGTAGAAATTAGTTAGGCGCATTTTCTTTTCTTTTTAATCCACTATGTACCATAGCATTCATTTTGATTTCTTACAATTAAAAAATTTTTTGATTTCTATTAATTATACTCAATCTATATCATCAACACCATTCTATTTTACCTCTTATATCACCACCAATGCTTGTATATAGCCTCTCAATACCCACAACTAATTTTCCCACAAAATTATTTTTTACTTTACAGAATTCTATCAGGCTAACCCCTTCTTGAATTCTTCACATGTAGGGGGCGCATCTGTCATAATTTGTATATAATTGTATGCACCCCCGACCCACTATGCATGCACAATGTATGATTTTCAAAGATTTAATAAAGAATAAGGTAACTGGAGGAAAGAAAGTAGCAACAAGACATAGGAAGTAGGCTTAAAGCGGGCACAATTATTAATAACTTGTACAGTCAATACTTCCTGACAGGGCCGGACGTATCTGGTGACCGCGGAAGTTATAAGAGTCGAGCTAACACCCAATACTTCCTGACCAGGCCGGTAGTATCTTCCACAAAAGAAAGCCGCAGGGCCAATTAGAAGACAGTACCTAAATAGGTCAACCAATAGAAAACGGTCATGTGACATCTTTCGACCAATGGGAAAGAAGACAACTCTTGGTGTTAAATCGAGAAGCAAGAATTGTCAGTGGTGATTTCGCTCCCAACAAGGTAACATCTGCTCTCGAGACCTCCCCGCTCATCCCATAGCTAAGTCAATCACCGCCATGTGATCAGATAATTAATAAGTCAAAACCCGCTCCGCCTTTTCTCAACCTTTCTTTCCTCCAAACCAGTTGCCTTTTATTTTCAAACCCCATCACGTGTCCTGATTATTCCTAACTGTATGCTTCAACTTCCACTCAAACGACTGCGTTTCAATCAAACCTCACCATTCTCATCGAACAACAAGAAATTCCGCAACGATATTGTCACATATACATATATTTTTACATAATGAGGCTTTAAATAATACAAATAATATTCATCTATTTACACAAACAACAGTTAATATATAGCGAGAAGAGTAGAGGACTGAGCACAGATCCCTGAGTTACACCAGCCCATGTTCTTCGGTCCTTGGAAAATGTTCCATTGACCCGAACCTTTATCCTTATTCCCCTTAAGAAGTCGGCAATCCAGATTAAGGTTTTTCCTCTTACTCCGATGTTGTGCAGCCTTTCAAATAATTTCTACACTCGATCAAAAGCTGAGGTCATATTCCAGGAATAAGGCCGTTGTCTTCTTTGGCGGTTTTTCCTAGAAATCTATTATTGATTGACAGAAGTAGAACAGTTTATCAGTTGTACAGTGTCTGGATCTTTAGGCAGTTTGGTAGAAGTTTATTTTATTATTGTTAGCGAGCCAGACTATGAGCCTAGAGTGAATAATTCATTCTGTTATTTTACAAAGTATGCTGGTAAGAGCAATTGGCCGATAGTTCTTGCATTCCTTGGCATCTTTGTTTGGTTTCAGTATTGGCACTATAATTGATATCTTCCAATTCTTTGGTAGTTTACCAGTTTGCTATGAAATCTTCAGTATTCTTAGGAGTTGATTTTTAGCTTCTTCTCCAAAGTGTTTAATCATTTGACCAAAGATTAGATCATCTCCTGGTGACCTCTTGGATTTAACTTTTCTATTTTGATGAGTTTATCTCATTCAGTGTGAAGTCTCTCGAGTAAATATCTTGTTGATGGTAGTTTCTTGCTTGTTATACTAACCTTTTCATTCGTGTCTTCATTCGTGTAGTTGAGTATGGAAGTGCTTGAAAGATATTCAGCAATTATGTCAGCCATCTGTTTGTTCGTTCTCGCTGTTCATATCGGTTAGAGTATTGGAGGATTAGTGTTGGTTTAGATTGTTTTATAACACTAATTATATTCCAGTGATGGCTTTCCTTTCTTGGATCCATTTTTTTCGCAGATTCTGCCCATTATTCTCTCTCTCTTGTTTGAATATCCAAATTTCTTGTTCTATTTTGTGACTAATTTCAATGAGTTCCTTTATGATTTCTTCTGTTTTATTTGTTTTAAGAAGTTCATTGATATTGTCTCTCTCTGCAATCATTGCCTCGATATTGTGGTCCTTCCAGTAAAGTATTCACAGGTCTTTACGTCTACCTCTAGGTATCGATGCTTTTGCAGCTTTGGATATATTCGAAGAGAATTTTTCCAATTTTTTTGTCAATCGTTCTGTGATTTAATTCTTCGTTGCACAGTTCTTCAAGCTTTTCTGTGAATCTTTTTCCAGTGTTCTTTTATTCTGTTGGAAATTCTCAATTTTGAATTTTAGGGTTGTTAAAATTGGTCTGTGGTCACTGATTGCACTTTTCAGAATTTTCCATTGTGTTGTGGGTGCGATGTTGTAATTTATCGCTGTGATGTATATTGCGGATTCTGTGCCTGTGGACTTGGATAGATAGGTGTTCTTTTCGTTATTTAACGGTGTAAGGTCGAGGTCGGTTAGCATGTCCTCAACCTGCTGACCTTTGTTATCCTGGACAGGTGATCCCCAAATTGGTCTTTCGGCGTTAAAATCACCAAGTATGATTGCGATATCCGAAGACGCTTCACTTAATGTCTCTATCAAGCCTGTATTGAAGCTAGTATTATCGTGGTGATGAACATTTATAATCGGAATTGTTTTAACTGTTAGATAGATTTCTATTGCCTTAGCTTCTGTCGTGCTTTCTCTAGGCTTACTCTGATTATAGGCGATTTCCTTAAATTTGATTTCTAGAGTTTTAATCAAAACGGCAAGTCCTCCTCCGAATTTTCCCGGTCTGTCCTTTTATAGTGTTGTATAATCTTTGATATTGAATCTCAGATTCTGATTCAATTTTGTCTCCTGAGGACAAGTAATATGTACATTGTTGTCACAGAGAAGACAAGTCAGCTCTTTATTTTCCTCTGGGTACCATTTATATTGAGTTGTAGTAGATTGAATTGTGTCCTCGTAGTAGATTTCTCATCATGAGCTCAAGCTGCAGCTCCTGACGCGGCGGTTATCCCGGACGCGGTAGCATTACTGGAGATATCAGTTTTGCTCTTCATTTGAAAATGGGTGCCGTTGCAACGTTAGTCATCTTGGAAACGAACCAGAATTTGGTCAAATATTCCAAGGGTCCAAGGGGGACCGCAAGGAGGTGTGGTCGGACTTCTCCCCTTCCCCCTGGAATGCCGTCACTACAGGATAAAGCACTCTTGGTGAATTTTTAAATTGTGATTCAGAATCTGCCACTGAAGCTTTACCAGCGTTTCGTTCCTTTAAAGATATTCGAAGCGGTAAAGGACCAATGAGTTGCTACTCTCTAAAGCGATTGATTAAAAGTTTTGAGGAAACTGGATCTCTGGAAGCAAAACCTCGGAGTGGAAGACCATCGACATGCAAGTCAGTGGCTGTTACGGTTTTTCAGAATGCTGAAGCTATTGAAACGTTATCCACGTATGGAAAAGTAAGTGCTAGACAAGTTTCTCGACAAACGGGGATTTCGCATGGAAGAGTTTGGAGAGAACACACATTTAGAATTTTTCTATAAAAATACCCTAACAAAATTCAAAGTTTTCACGAATTAAAAGTCAGCGATTTTGAGAAGCGTCAAGAATTCGCTGCATGGATTTTCCGGGAAATTGATATTGATGAAAACTAGCTGTCAAATGTTCTAAGAACAGATGATGCTCACTTTTATCTAAAGGGAGAATTTAACATTCAAAACTGCCTCATTTTGGCAACAGAAAACCCTAGGATATTTACAGAAATACCACTTCATCAGCCCAGAGTTACATTTTTGTGTGGGTTCACTTCTTCTTTTATTATTGGGCCATTTTTCTTTTAAAAAATCAATAGAAGAACTTTTAAAACCGTTTTTGTAACTTGTTGTGTGGTGAACGTTATGTTCAACTTTTGAGAGAAAAGGTTATTCCAATATTGCAGGACAGACAAGCACTAAGCGAAATAACATTCATGCAAGATGGAGGACCTCCTCATATCTCCCGCGGTGCCAAACAATTGCTGAAGGATACGTTCGGTGAAATTCATTGATAAGTCGCCACTTTATATACCAGTGGCCTCCAATATCACCAGACTTGACGCCTTACAATTTCGGTTATGGGGGTATATTAAGTCGCGTTTTTATCGATGCCGGCCTACCACATTAGCCACGTTGAAGGCTTCTATCAGATGGCACGTTTTATAAATTTCAACTATTTAATTGTGACCATTCTGTCATCTATCGTCTGCAGGCGGTGTTTGAGAATGAAGGGCGCCACATTGAGCAGGGATTGTGACCTAATACAAGAGAGAAGGCAGTTACCTCATGTGTTATATTTTCCAGCTCTTTGTTTTGGGTTATGGGAATAATAAATGCTGTCCTCACATCTTGACTCTTTTTTTTCTATGAACAGTAATTTTTTTCGGCTCTATGAACTCAGTAGATTTTGTTTAAATATATACGAATAAAAGATACATGAGGAGCTTCTTTCTCGATTTATTGCGAGCTTTCGAACCTTTCGGTTCTTCTACAGGCGTGGATAGCATGGATATACTAACCATATTCATGCTATCCACGCCTGTAGAAGAACCGAAAGGTTCGAAAGCTCGCAATAAATCGAAAAAGAAGCTACTCATGTAATCTTTTATTCGTATATATTTAAGTATTTTTTTGTTTGTCATTTGCCCACATCTTATATTATGTCGTGCAGGCCAAAGTGTTATAACTTCTCGAATAACACTGGTACGATACACAATTTCTGGTCGTGTACACAATTTTACCCCTTTTTTTTTTTAGTTTATCGCTTTTCACTCATGAGAAGAAATAGCATAAGGAATATTCTCTTTTGCGCAAAAAATAATACAAAATGATTTTACTACCACGTTTTTCAACGTAAAAGTTCGATTTAAAAATGATTTTTTAGGGGATACATTTTCAAAATTGTGTACAGTATAATAAACAATGATAACATTTGACAAACCCATAGGATATTTGGAATAAAGTACGACAAATATATTTTGTCACTCCCCTCTATATTTCATTTTTGGATCATGACAAATATCCGGTTAAATAGTCAAGTGTCGCCAATCAGTCAAGAAACTACACATTCCTTATAGCAAGAAATCCTATTAGTAGTGTCATAATAATTTTTGGTACTATATTAACATTTCAAAAATCGTGTATTGATATCAGTAGTTATTTTCAAACATTCAATATATTTCACAAAACTCCATCTAAAATATAAATATTTTTTGCTACATGTTTTAATTTGCATATACCTATTTTACATATCTCAGATTGTTTTTAAAAATCGTTAACCATTTCTTCTAACTTTTGGCGAAATGGTGTTTTATTAATTTATCATTTGATATTATTAGGGTTCTTTCCTGGTATTCAAAAAGAAAAAAATACGTGTCGTTCAGTTATATTTTCAATTTATCAAACAATTTGGCCGCTGAATCTCTGATTCTGGTAGAGCGCCATCTAGCGAATAAAGTTGTAACTAAAATCAATTTCGAATTTTTCATTATTTGCCATAAAAATTCCCATTGCATCCTGAACACAATGGTGTTTACCGCATTGCTCTAGCGCAAATATTCGCGGAGTTATTAATTTTTAAAGTTGTGCGGGACTTTTGGATCACCCTGTATACTTGAGTTATGTGTGTTATATAGTATAAGAATTACAATACCTACATACTTGAATATATGTAAGTCATATAAGACAATATATATTTACATATATGTAGGTTATATACGATAAGAATGACAATATTTACATATTGGGAAGATTATTCGTTCTCCCCCCCGCCTATATTATAGCGGGAATAAAACTGTAATATATTAAATAGTCGTAATTTGTTGTATTCGAGCCTAAACATCGTCAGCCACTTCATCAATTTAAACACCAGTTTTGTCCAATTCTACCCGATTTCATAACTCCTCCGTAGGATGAAATCGAAGCCGTCTCTATACTGCTGAAGTGACACATTCTCTATTACCGCCATTACATACCGGGGTGATAAAGGAAAATGCACTGTTTTAATGTGTTTTTAAAGGGAGAGGTGCTACTTTCGGTACTCTCCTCACGCAACTTTATGTTGTATGTATATATCCCAGGCTTGGCAAGAGAGACAATATGACAATCAACATACATTTATTGACATCTTGTCAATACAAGGTCAAAGTGCACAGTCCTCACTAATCAGAAAATTTACAATGATGATTGTATCTATATATATATTGTCATAGATAATTAAGAAAGACAAACTTCAGGAATGACACAGCAATTTACTTATGACAAGAACAAACTAAAATTTATAGAATACAAATAAAGCGCAATGAGGGAAGTTTACAGAGTATCGAAATATAAATATCAAAATTAATAATCATTAATTATCTAGATTGGGAATTTTTGGCGTCTAGTTTTGACGTCTATTTTGACGGAAGAGGCGACCTTTATCTTTATAGATACATTAATTATCTCTATCCGGGTAGTTGGCGATTTACGCTGCAGGAGCCCGGGTTATTTTCTCTCTCATTAATTATCTGTAGATAAAATGATACATATTTCGCTACAATATATAAAATTGAAAATATAATCGTATATCCAGTGTCAATATGTACATGACGCAGAGTTTAATGGAAGATCGACATTTCGCGATGTACGACAGAGAGAGGAAACACGTGTGTCATTCAGAGCAGTCAGATTACTGTAATTTTATTCTCCGCTTGTCTCCAAGTGCCGCAACTCGACGGCACATCTGTTCACCGCACACATTTTAAAACGGTCTTTGTACAGAGAAACGAAGGCTGCTGATATTCCAGTTGATACTTCCTGTATACATTGTATCATAGGAACACGTTTTGGACACAATAGCCAAATATATGTTTATTAGAAGAAGTCACCCATAGAGTCGAATGCTATAGATTAGAACTGAGAAAGAGACGCTTCGCTCCACAAAATAGTTCCATGAGAGGGTGTGGATCTCCTCTGGTCCCGTGAGAGATTGCAAGGATTGAAGTTTCCAGTAGAAGTTGTGTAAACGTAAATATGCAAATATATAGTCGTCAACACGGATGTTTACGAGATTGTAATGTAATCAAGTGTTGATGGGTTCTAAGAAACTGTTTCTACACAATATATAATGGGACGGTTGATTTCTTTATAAAGGCTACTGTGTATGTAAATATGAGGCCAAGGAATTCCTTCAATATGTATCTATGTTGTTGACATTGGTGAGTTCGTCACACACACACTCCAGTATTATTCCTATTTTAATAAAATGGAATATAAATGATCCATAATAAGTGTTCTTGTACTTTGGAAATATGACATTATACACTCAGGCCGTTTACATCTCTGTTTATTACATCCAAGTGCAATTCTCAGCATGCAACCCCAAGACATATTATTGACTGTATTGATTCATCCATTGATGAGCTCTACTCTTCCCCGGCATACACCAACAACAAGCTTTACAAGCTTGATACCTTAGTGTGATTGAGTGGAGATAAGAAAGAAGAAGACATCCATGTTTTACCATAATTCACATTTATTTGGGAATATCTCTGTTTGCCCTTATATAATTGGATCGAAGAGTGCTATCAGGGTGAATATTGCTCAGGGAGAATAAACCGACAGGTTCTACATAATAAATAATTAAAAATAAATGTGAACGCGTTTTTTTGAAAATAGAGAGTTAGGTCTGTAAAGGAATCACTTTCGCACTTCCAAATCAGGAATATGCAAATAATTTCAATATTTTATCCGAAAATTATATTCATTATCATTTCACGACCCTATCATAGTAGAGCTCTAAAAAGTGAAATGGTTGACTAAACTGGCGAAACCGCTGGGAGGGTTCACCACTGATGAGCCACGCCCTCCCAATAATTTTTCATCGCAGTAAGGACAGTAAGAAAGTTTGATTTAAATTTGAAAAAAAAAAAATCGTGATTAATAGTTTTGTTTTCTAAATATAGACGATGCTTTATATGTAAATATTGAAACCTACTCTGCGTCTTTACTGTAATAAGGAAATATTGGGGGACTGGCGAAACTGCTGGGGCGATTCACTATTGATGAGCCAGGCCCTCCCAGTAAGGAACTGTGAATTTAAAAAAAGGTTTACACTCCAATAAATAATTTAAAATTTTGAACACAGATATTGCCCGCTTCTACCATGGAACCATGTTTAGTGAAAGTTCTGCACTTAATATAGAACAACCAAATAGGAATTTGAAATTAAATAGCACTTGGTATTAAGATATTCCCAATGTGAATTATGGTAAAAAATGGATGTAATAAACAGAGATGTAAACGACCTGAGTGTATAATGTCATATTTCCAAAGTACAAGAACACTTATTATGGATCATTTATATTCCATTTTATTAAAATAGGAATAATATTGGAAGAGAGAGAGAGAAGATCTTCAGTGTTGAACTCACCAATGTAAACAGCGCATAGGCCTTTTTTTGTGAAATATTTGGAGAATAGTAATGTTCTCTCAATGCAAGTATATATCTATATAGTTGGCCTTGTCTTTATAGTTTGCTGAAGAGCATTGCTCGAAGCAAATATTTGAATGTAATTCTACTGTCCTATAAGCTTATGTCCATAGTTTACTTAAACCCATTTCTAAGATTCCATCCTTCAGTGTAGCATATAAAAGCAGAATGATCCAATACAGTATTAGAGCTCTGAGAAGCGGTCTGGTGGATTAAATTGGCGAAACCGCTGGGAGGGTTCACCACTGATGAGCCAAGCCCTCCCAATATATTTTTTTCATCGCAGTAAGGACAGTAGAAGTTCGTTTTATGTATAAAAGAAACATTTGCGCTTTTAAATCCTTTTATTTTATATATTACAGTGTTCCCAAAGCTCTGCCATTTATAACTTTCCTAAACAATTTCACCAGAAATGCTCTCAATTGCAGGCCATAAAACAGACCACTCAGTACAAGAGTAGAACGATGTGGTAGATTAACCTGGCGAAACCGCTGGGAGAGTTCACCATAGATGAGCTAGGTTCTCCCAATATTTTTTTCATTGAAGTAGTAAATGTTTTGATTCGAAGTAAATGCGCTGAAATCGTGTAAATTATTATCGAATGAAGGGCTGCATGACTCCTACAGCTCATAAAGCTGAGTATAGCTAAGTGTCACTGACGGATTGCGCCATCTATCTGAATAAAAATAAACTAAACGTCGATTTACAGTATTCAAACTGTTGATACACGCTGACGAGAGCCAAAAGCTCGAAAGGTGTAAATGGTTGGCTTTTCCAGATTTCTCAACCAAAAAAATTGTTCAGCTAATATTCGAGGATAAGAGCAAATCAGCGTTTACTTGGTAGTTCCTCAAAAAAACAGAAATTATTTGGTCAGGGACTACCAATCCCATCCAATCTATCGAGGAGAGGAACTGAGAGCAATGTACAGAAGGCCTATATACTGAGGATAAAGCAGCTTTAAAGAGAAACCAACATACACTAATACATAGCGTGTGGGAATACTGACAAGTTTGTACAGGATTCTACCATTATGATACACTCATGGACAAAATTTAAGGAAGTGGAAAGTCTTTGATGTCGCCGGTCGTCTGTTATTATTATTTTTTATTTTTTAACAGACAGGTTCAATTTTGTTCACATATCTTGCATGCCTTCACAATAAAGGTCACTGTAATATATTTCAGAGTTATTGTCTGAATCCCGATATACATGCTACAACTTTCTTAAGTTTTGTTCATGAGTGTATTTATTCCGATAGGTGGCGCATTTTATCAGTAAGTGTCCGTTACACAATCAGAAGAAGTTTCCCCCATGTAAATTGCCCCCCGTTGTCCAGGGCCCACATTAAAAGACAACTTCAGCCCAGAATTCGGCCCCGAATACCACTTCTTCGCTATCTTCGCCATCTTCTTCCCCTCGGCCACAGGGATCCTGGCCGGCAGCAACATCTCCGGGGATCTCAAGGTCATCTAACTTTGTCATGTTTCTTGTTTGGTTTTATTCCGAGTATATTTGTTATTGTCGTCCATATAAAAATGTACAGTGTTAGTTGAAGTTAGCCATATTGGAGCGTGCACAATTTGTTGACCGTATAATCGAATCTTGCACGGCGTGCTGCAGGACCCGACGGGCGGTATCCCCAAAGGCACGTTCTGGGCCATCTTCACCGCCAGCTCCATGTACCTCCTCGTCGCCATCATCGGCGCCAGCACGGTGCTGCGGGATGCCAGCGGGGATCCTAACGACCCCTCGGGCTGTAGCGGCAAGAGCTGCAAGTTCGGCTTGAGGAACTACGAGGAGGTAGAACCTCCTTTAGGCAACTTTTAGTACCTACCACCGTGTGACACCCAATTTTTAGTATCTATCAACATACAAAAAACAACTTGGGTTCTAAATATCAACTTACATCAATCTTCTCCGACCCGGGGAGGGGGAGGGGGGATAACGGTAATACTGGAGGGATGTATGGAGGGAAAACTGGGAATTCCGAGAATGGGGTTCATGGACGATACCAAGAAAAGACTAGCCATAGAAAGAAAGCTCTGAGAGGACAGGAATTCTTCCAGCCACCAACTTTCTTTGTGTCCTACACCTTTCCCGAGCAGGTTTCCATAACAAATTACTATTAAATAAATTACATTCTAAAGTTTTTATTATTTATTTATTCTCGCGTTTTCTCTTTCTCGCAAGTGTTGATGTTAAGTTTTCACGTCCGAAGTTCTCTGCCGTCTCCGCGCCAAGGTGGTGTGAATGGGGCCAAATATGCAGAACTCTGTCAAATGTAATACAGGATTTCAATGTACACACTCATGGACAAAACCTAAGGTAGTTTTACCATGTATATTGGGACAATAACTCTGGAAGGTATTACAGTGACCTATATTGAAGACATACGAGATAACCAAGTGTGAACAACCTTTGTCTCCTTTAAAAAACAAGACTACAGGCGACATCAAAGACTTTCTACTTCCTTAAGTTTTGTCAATGTGTGTGAGTGTATTAATATTTAATGAGAGAATTCCCCCTAGGAATATATTGTACCAGTAGAAGGGTGTCCTGCCCGCCGACCGTTTATAAATGAAAGAAACTTCTTGTGTGATTTCTCTTCTATTAACGAATATCGCCACATCGTCCTAATATTGTTATTTAAACCAATTAAAGATAAAAATATGATGCAGCAGTAAGTTGATCTAAACACCGCCATATAGAATCAACGCTATAAACAAACTAGCCGATTGACCCGGGCAACGCCCGGATTTTACCCGATTAAATGCTTTTATTCAAATACTATTCGTTACAATTATAAATTGGCGCCGTGGATGTCATTCTTGTGAAACGTCCCGCTCCAAACTTTGTGTCTGAGATCGATATTTTTATAAAGAGATGATCTGGCTTTGTGTTTTCTGCTTGAATGAATGTTTTTCTGTTAGAATTTTGTTCCTGCATACTAAAAATGAACTGGCTTGACCCGTGGTTTCTGATTTTTTGAATATTTCCCGATATAATTTTGTATCTGATAATCAAATATGATACAGCAATATTGTCATAATCATTTTCTGACTAAAAAAAAAAAACAACATTTTTGCCCAGAACCTGTCAATTTCAATTTTTCTTGGCTAAAAATGCGACAAATATCCCTTCCATATTTTTTCTATGTCCTGTTAAAACACGTTTTACATGTACATTAGGTCAGCTGATATTACCTCCCATCTTCACCGCTAGAGGCGCTGTTTGCGAGCGAAAGAGCAAATTTACAATTCAAATTTGCAAATAACTCGAAGAATATTCGGGATAGAGACCTGAAATATTCAATAGAAGTTTTTCCAGATTCTACTATACATATTGCTAAAATTTCAGTCATATTAGTTACGTATTTTACGTATATTACGTAAAAGCATTCCATTCAAAAAGCAAACGATGACAGAATTGATGACTCTGATACTTGTATATTTTAATAACCCCAGAACTATTGGTGACGTTGGCGACATGTCCAGTCCCTGGTAATCGTGGCGGCCAACGGTCCCATTGTATACCTGGGTGTGTTTGCGGCCTCTCTGTCCTCAGCCCTGGCCTGTCTCCTCAGTGCGCCCAAGATCTTCCAGGTACAACACACCGTGACGACGCTGTGTAAACAATTGACACAATTTTATTGACATCTTGTCACTACATGTGCACAGTCTGCCCTATTGTTTTAAAATGATAGATAAAATATCCTGACCAGGCTCACATGAACATTACATATATATATATGAAGAAGGCAGAGCTGGTATTACGGATTTATAAAATCTGCGGTATAATTATATTTCGAGGATTCTCTCTACTCAGCGTTCTGCGTTTTCTTCGTAGAAACGCTGAAGTAGAACGCTGAGTAGACAGAAGCCTTGATTATATCGCAGATTTTAGCAATTTGTAATACCAGATCTCGGCAATGGACTTCTTCACTTCCACAAGCAACAATGATGGCAGAGTGGTATGAACCGTTGATTTTTGACATAGACCCGGGATCCCGCATTGGACACTTCTTAAGAAGAAAAAAATTGCTTCAACGGCTCCCTATTCTTGCAAAAAGTCCAACTCCACAATAAATGCAAGTAACCAAACGGGAAAACGGACTCACTCTTAAGGGGCAAAAGTCAAACCGCTTTCTACATGTTTAGACAATGTAGTGTACTTGCAGTAAAATCATTCGGTAACTGCTACCCACCATGATTATCATGGCCTTTACCACGTCTACCTGGGAGAATAATATTAATAAAATATAAGCTACAAAGTGAACGTGATGAAAATTGAAACAATTGTGCAGTTTGAGATAAAATTACATTTCTGGAGATATAGTAAAAAAAGTCCATAGTTTTCTTTAACACTCTATTCCAGAATAAAAGAAAATGAACCAAGGAGAGCCAAATGTTTGGCAAGGTTCACCACTGACGAACCAAGGCAGTATAAGAGGTCTGTAGTAATGGTGATATATACACCACAGGTTTATATAAAATCAAATTTCAGCGATAGAGGCCGCTAAATGATGATTGCTTTGATGACATTTGTTGTATGCTACCACCGGTGGCGGTGGTGCTTATCCCAAGTACGCCATGATGGGCAGTAAGCTTTTACATCTCTACATATATTAAAAGCAGTGTATCTTTAGCTCTAACAAGCGTGCCAGAGCACTGTTTGGTTACTTGCACTTACTACTTGTTGGAATTCTGCAATAACGGAGGGATGGGAGGGTCATTGAAACTTTTTTTTTAGAGAAAAAACTTCTTTATGCAGGATTCGACCCTGGCTGTCGAAAATCTACTCTTTATACCACTTCTACACCATGTAATTTAAGATTTCTTCTCAGCCATGTGGCATTCTCTAGCGTGGCATTTGTCATTGCTGCTGGGTTTCTTGTGTAAGCAACCTGCGAGTTGTGGTTCCACACACTGGAAAGAGTTTGTTAGGTCTTTCAAGTGGCTTTTAAAATATGGATCTACTGCCCAGGGATATTTTTGAGAATGAACCAAAACCTAGTAGAATTTATACACAGGAAGCCATGTTGGGGGGTAGTTGGCGACTGCTCTTACTGCAAGTGCACAACATGTATGAAATTAAATTCTACACATGTAGCAAGCAGCTCGATTTTTTGTACTAGCAAGTGTGTCAGAGCCCCGTTTGGTTATTTACTGGTGAAGTTTTACCTATATTTTAAAATTATATTATAATATTGTAAAACTTTTATAGAATATAAAATAGGGGTGAATATAAATGTAAAAATATAAATGATAAGATACTAAAGTAAAAAGAAAGAAAAAAAAAAAAGAGGGCTCGTCCGGGATTTGAACCCGGGACCTCTCGCACCCTAAGCGAGAATCATACCCCTAGACCAACGAGCCACGATATTGTCTGGTAATAAGTTGTTTAAAGAAGGATTTCATGAAGAGATTTATACAAAAAAATATGTAGAGGGGAGAGTGGTATGTCGCCCAATTTTCCGGCTCAGACAGGGCTCAATTTCCTCCTGCCGGGGAACACCTGTGTCCGTTCAAGTTACACGGGGTGGGGCCTTTTATAAAGTATGGTCGGGGTTTCCTTCGGTTGAAAAGGAAGGCTGACGTGGCAAGCTCGCTCAAAACATTCTACAATTGTATCAATATATTTCATATGAAAAAGAATAGGGGGAAATGTATCAGATCAGATGGTAAAATTAAGGAAACGAGTCATCTCCTTATTGAGTGTGTGCGTGTAAATGAATGTTGCTGATTGCTTGTGCCATCTATCGGAATAAACATAAACTTAACGTGGATTTTTTTAAATTCCAGAATATTGGCTATAAACCTCTCTTGGTAAACAACAAAGAACTTTACCAATATTTTCCTTTATGTTCTATTTGTTTTCCCATTATGTATTTTGTAGATACAATAGCTCACTGACAAGGTTGTTGCCAATTTTGCTGAAGATTACCTAACACCATCACGTCTCCAGTTACCAATCTCTGTGGTTGGCCGTAGCAGCCTGCGTTAGGTCTCCCATCCATACTCCAATATTCCCCGTGGAAATAGCGTGTACAGTTATCCCAAAGTGGACTTGGTACAGACAGGATCACTAGGGACAATCTTATAGATAACTTTCTGGCGGATTGTAACACTTATGTGTAGATTGAGGAAGTTCTTCGGATTGCCACAATGTGTTGTTTATTAGAATTGTATTGGAAAATAGGGATTCTTATTTCTTATCTCCACTCATTCATATTATCCTGTAGAGCTTGAGGACGTTGTTGATTTCTGGAAACTTTGTTTTTCAATACGAATAAACGATCCTTCTCGAAGATACATTTTCTGCCATTTCACTTGTAGCAATGAGCCAAATATTACTTCCTTTATTAAATGAATTGAACATATGAATTTATTCTTTTGATCTTTAAAAATGAAGAGACATTTTTACGCTCTTTATTTTCATTCAAATAATGAGAAGCTTTTTTCTGCATATTTCCCTTCGTCTGCTCAAAGGTACAAAGCTATGCTTAGCTGCATATACTTTCTATATGAACTTAGCTATGCTTTACATAGCTTTGTTTTTTTTGATCAGATGAAAAAGAATATTCCGAAAGCTCCTCATTATGTAAATTAAAATAAATTTCATGAAATGTCTCTTTTTTTTTTTTACATGAAATATAAATGTTCTATTTCAGAATCTATTCTTTGATATTCTTTAACGCCCAGGTTCAGATCAGTAAAGCAAAACACCAGTTTTGACAAATTCGGATAACAACCTGTATAGCATGGTTTGGAATATGACCCTCGTCACAGTAAAGGGATTTCATAACATCCTGGCTGAAGGGAAATCGACAGAATCTGCGAATAAAATAAGTTTTAACTGGTGGCAGGTCCGATGTCAGTATTGCAGGGATGTGACATTCATGCTCTGTCAGAGAATCCTTTCTCTCCATTCTGATAAATGGATTACAACAACATTTCAGCAGTACACTATTGTCATGTAAAAAGACAAATTTCAGGATGACACAACAAGTTATTTGAGGCACAAACTAAAATTTATAAAGTACAGTAGTAGGGAAAGTATCAAGATATAAATAATCTGTTCATATTTCTCTACAATATATTCAAGTTGCATATTTGCTACAAGTCATATCTTCCGCACTTTGACTTCCAGAGTCAATGAAATAAATGGTTAACGACAAAATCCCTCCCTAGTTACATATGTTCTTCTAAATGTGTGATCATGTATTCATGTGGGTCTCGAACAATAAAGAAATGTTTTGAAGGAATCTCCATCTGGACATTTTATCATAAGCAGAATGACTGAGGCACTTACTTTGTCACAGCTAATCTGTGGCGAATGGACACGTGGCGTTACGTTCCTCTCTCTATTGTGATGTTTATATCTGAGTATTGAGATCTCGTATGTGAGAAGGTTGTAACTACTTTCTTGTGAAAAAATAAATAAATTTGTCTGACCATCACCCACCGTTCTGGTCTTGTTCATAATCCAGATAGGGCTCAGTCGACGTAGAACCAAACACCTCCTACGACATTTTAATGAGATAATTACATTTTGTTTTTATAATGTGTAATAAAGAGCATATATTAGAAAAATAATTAGGCTATATATAACAACTCTTTTGAAAATCTTATAATAATAAAAAAAAAAAAAAAAAAGGGCTCGTCCGGGATTTGAACCCGGGACCTCTCGCACCCTAAGCGAGAATCATACCCCTAGACCAACGAGCCACGATATGTATATATCCTATTTAGCTATTTAGTGTGGCGACTCGAGACTGCGAGGAAGTAGACAGATTGGAATGCCTTACATCTGACATAAGGTCCTGTTGACATTCCGTGGAGACAGTGGTGACTGTGGGGGGCGGCTAGATATGACGCATGTCTTCAATAGGTAGAAAAACTCTTTGCTTCAATATACTCTTTCTAGTCACAATTTCAGCTATAAATTGTGTAGTCTATATTATAATTATAAACGTTTGTTCACCATAAGTTTATCTTTAAAATTTAAAATGATAGCTTTCATGCCCTTGAACAGGTTTATTATATAAAGTCGAGTATTTCTTCCCTAAAACTGTATGTTTTTAATGTCTCTTTTTTGATAAATTTCAAATATAAGGTGGTACACTCATGGACGATACTTAAGGAAGTGGAAAGTCTTTGATATCACCGGTCATCTGTTTTTTTTTTTTTTTCAAGGAGACAGGCAATTTTGTTCACACTTGTTTATCTCGTGTGAGAGCTAAGTCCTCTCTCCTAATAATTTTTATTATTGTAGTAAGGTGTGTGTATATATAATATTTGATGATAAACATCATAAGAAAATATTGCCAAAAATAATTATAAAATATAATGGCTGAACGCGTTCGTATAAAGGAACGACCTGACCGGTGTAATTGGCGAAATTCCAACCATTCGCTCCGTCCCTTATTTACATACTAGACGAAAGGCCCGGGCAACGCCCGGGGTTTACCCGAGTGCGAATATATTTCAAAAACGTTGTCTTGGGTGGCCGCTATAGACAGGGTGGTCTGTATAGACAGGTGGATGTCTCACACAGCTGATAATAGGGTTGCCTAGAGTGACCGCTATAGACAGGGTGGTCTGTATAAACAGGTGGATGTATCACACAGCTGTAGAGGGGTCGCTATAGACAGGGTGGTCTGTATAGACAGGTGTATGTATCACACTGCTGATAACAGGGTTGCCTAAAGTGACCGCTATAGACAGGGTGGTCTGTATAGACAGGTGGATGTATCACACAGCTGTAGAGGGGTCGCTATAGACAGGGTGGTCTGTATAGACAGGTGAATGTAACACACTGATGATAACAGGGTTGCCTAAAGTGGCCGCTGTAGACAGGGTGGTCTGTATAGACAGGTGGATGTATCACACAGCTGATAACAGGGTTGTCTAGGGTGGTCTGTATAGACAGGTGTATTTATCACACTGATGATAACAGGGTTGTCTAGAGTGGCCGCTATAGACAGGGTGGTCTGTATAGACAGGTGGATGTATCAATCAGCTGATAACAGGGTTGCCTAGGGTGACCGCTATGACAGGGTGGTCTGTATAGACAGGTGGATGTATCACTCAGCTGATAACAGGGTTGCCTAGGGTGACCGCTATGACAGGGTGGTCTGTATAGACAGGTGGATGTATCACACAGCTGATAACAGGGTTGCCTAGGGTGACCGCTATGACAGGGTGGTCTGTTTAGACAGGTGGATGTATCACTCAGCTGATAACAGGGTTGCCTAGGGTGACCGCTGTGGCAGGGTGGTCTGTATAGACAGGTGGATGTATCACTCAGCTGATAACAGGGTTGCCTAGGGTGACCGCTAAGAAAGGGTGGTCTGTATAGACAGGTGGATGTATCACACAGCTGATAACAGGGTTGCCTAGGGTGACCGCTATGACAGGGTGGTCTGTATAGACAGGTGGATGTATCACTCAGCTGTTAACAGGGTTGCCTAGGGTGACCGCTATGACAGGGTGGTCTGTATAGACAGGTGGATGTATCACACAGCTGATAACAGGGTTGCCTAGGGTGACCGCTATGACAGGGTGGTCTGTATAGACAGGTGGATGTATCACTCAGCTGATAACAGGGTTGCCTAGGGTGACCGCTATGATAGGGTGGTCTGTATAGACAGGTGGATGTATCACACAACTGATAACAGGGTTGCCTAGGGTGACCGCTATGACAGGGTGGTCTGTATAGACAGGTGGATGTATCACACAGCTGATAACAGGGTTGCCGAAAGTGACCGCTATAGACAGGGTGGTCTGTATAGACAGGTGGATGTATCACACTGATGATAACAGGGTTGCCGAAAGTGACCGCTATAGACAGGGTGGTCTGTATAGACAGGTGGAAGTATCACACAGCTGATAACAGGGTTGTCTAGAGTGGTCGCTATAGACAGGGTGGTCTGTTTAGACAGGTGGATGTATTACACAGCTGATAACAGGGTTGTCTATAGTGGTCGCTATAGACAGGGTGGTCTGTATAGACAGGTGGATGTATCACACTGATGATAACAGGCGCTATAGACAGGTTGGTCTGTATAGACAGGTGGATGTATCACACAGCTGATAACAGGGTTGTCTAGAGTGGTCGCTATAGACAGGGTGGTCTGTTTAGACAGGTGGATGTATTACACAGCTGATAACAGGGTTGTCTATAGTGGTCGCTATAGACAGGTGGATGTATCACACTGATGATAACAGGGTTGTCTAGGGTGGTCGCTATAGACAGGGTGGTCTGTATAGACAGGTGGATGTATCACACAGCTGATAACAGGGTTGTCTAGAGTGGTCGCTATAGACAGGGTGGTCTGTTTAGACAGGTGGATGTATCACACAGCTGATAACAGGGTTGTCTAGGGTGGTCGTTATAGACAGGGTGGTCTGTATAGACAGGTGGATGTATCACACAGCTGATAAAAGGGTTGCCTAGGGTGACCGCTATAGACAGGGTGGTCTGTATAGACAGGTGGATGTTACACACAGCTGATAACAGGGTTGTCTAGAGGGGGGCGGGCAGGGAGGTCACGTGTTTGCTGGCGGCCAATGGGCGCGCATTCTATCCGTGAGCTTCAGACAGACAGACAGACAGAATAAGGCAAATATATAAGTAGATTGACAGCTGCGATCATACATCTCCCCGTACATGTGTGAGTGAGTCAGCGCACCTTTTACGTCGGATACATGTTGGGGACAAGAACTCCAGAATTGGCCTGTCAGAACTCAAGATGGCTTTAAAGCTCCTGATAGGATTCAGACGTTCCTTCGGTGAAGGCTCCGTCTGGTGTATATATTTGTCTTTATTTTAAATCTAATTTTTAAACCTCACTCTGCTGTTGACTAGGTGTCAATAAACTTGTTTCAATTGCCACTTACGTAAAACGTCGGAAATGTTCAATGATATCGGTATATAATAAACACACTATCTATCCCTTACTTCCTCCTGTGTGGGTCCTTCCTACTTATTCTCTGAAGATTATGTTAACTCTCTACATTTCTATAATACCCTAATTGTGCCTGCAACGTCCCACAATCAATGTCCCATATACTAGATGACTGCCCGCTGTACAAATTCAATGGAGGAATGTCCTCACTTCTTTTTTCTAGATTTAATTCATTTTGTCTCCTCTCTAATTGTAAATACGCTGCTGTATCACCTCATAAGCATAAATAAATAAATTTCTATAATTCATATATATTTATATGTGGGATTGGTGTTTGTTGAAATTGGTTTGCATAGTTTTTTGCATAAGTCTTTTGCATAGGCTTTTTGCATATTTTTCTTTTGATGAAGAGATTCATTTGTTTAGGTTTGATTTTTGTAGTTTTTTATGTGGTTTGGTCACGTGCTTGGGAGGCTATAAAAAGAAAGGCGCAGCCAGAGGAAGTAGTGAGAGTCGGCAGATTAGGAGAGCCAGTCAAGGAGCTCGAGCTCAAGAGGAAAGGCACTGAGAGGTTCATTGGAACCCAGAAGATAAGGCCTGAGGCTCAAGAGGAAAGGCACTGAGAGGTTCATTGGAACCCAGAAGATAAAGCCTGAAACATAAGTTAAAAGGCAGAAGATAAGGCCTGAAGCTCAAGTTAAAAGGCAGAAGATAAGGCCTGAAACTCAAGTTAAAAGGCAGAAGATAAGGCCTGAAGCTCAAGTTAAAAGGCAGAAGATAAGGCCTGAAGCTCGGGTTAAAAGGCAGAAGATAAGGCCTGAAGTATAAAGAAGATCAAGTACATTGAAAGAAGGGAATCTGAGTCGGGCTTACCCGGATAGCTCGAGACAGTTTGGACTGGAAATAGTTCATTTTGTATTTTATCTCATTGTGTAATAAAGCCTCATAATTTTTAGAATCATCGATAAGGCTGATCATTTCCTCCAGAGTAACACCAGCCTATCGCTATAACAATTATTCATTGGTTTATTACCTAATATTTAAGTATCTAAATTTTTCTACTACTTTTCAGTTTCTAACAGTGTTAATCCTGTCGACTCTATGTAGGAATCGTGTTGACTCTCTGTCGGATTGCTGTTGAATTGTGTCGGATCCTGTTGATTCTCTGTAAGGATTGGTGTGTATCCTGTCGACTCTCTGTAGCAACCCGTTTGAATCCTGTCGACTCTCTGAAACAATCCGTTTGAGTGTATCCTGTCGAATTGGGGTGGTGGTGTCGACTTGGGGTGTTGACTTACTGTGTCGGATTGCTGTCGACTCTCTGTAATGATCGTAGTTGAATCCTGGTGAATTGTGTGGTTGGGTGTATTTGATTGGATTGGTGATTGATGACGCAGTCTTGGTCGAATGGTGGTTTTACTCAGGGGAATAACGAGCACACCTGGATGGGGTAGAAAATAGACCTTGCGAAAGGGAGAGTGATGAGACTGGAGGAGGTACTTGGCCTTTCACATGATGGAGCGGACACTACCTTGGTTGGAGCCTATGTTAAGCACACCTTACTTCTAGCACGGTCACCTACCTTCTTTTTCAACTTCTTGTCCGAGATTATAGTCATTAACTCTCTCGACTTCTCATTGGTGGAGATCCTTCCACGTGCTCTCTGATGATTCGCTATCAGTTGGTCATGCTTAAAGGTGATTGGTTGTTGATTTGTCATGCTTAACTGTGATTGGCTTACTTCCTCCATTGTCGCCATGATTGCAATCCTCCAGGAAGAAGAAGGTCTTTGAACTTAAGTTTTATGGGGGGGTCCAGGGCAGTGACCTTTACTTCCTGGATGATGCAATCCTGTTAATTGTTATTCCCTTTTTCGCGAAGCCTAACTTTTATTAAATCTTTTGACGATACATTGCATAGATTGTGGTGAGGTTACATATTGCTATATACAAATTATCACATATATTTAATTCAATATATAGGTATTTTTCACAACAGCCTCCATACTGCTAGGAATAAAAATTAAAAGAGAGAGAGAGGGCATGGTTCCCCAGCGGTCTCACCAGTTTAATTTTGAAAAGGGCGGTTTGGAGATTAAACTGCAGTAAGATGCCAGTATAAAATATTATGATTAGAAATAAACATACGAGCACATAATATGGAGTTTACATTTCAGTATATTATAGTATCTACACTCAGGGACAAAACTTAGGGAAGTGGAAAGTCTTTGATGTCGCCTGTCGTCTGTTTGTTGTTGTTGTTTTTTTTAATTAGACAATTTGTTCACACTTGGTTATCTTGTGTATCTTCAATAAAGGTCACTGTAATATCTTTCAGAGTTATTGTCCCGATATATATTGTACAACTTCCTTTGTCCACGAGTGTACTCGAGTGAGTTACTGTGCATGGTGCAGGCGGTGGCCCAAGACCGCATCTTTCCCCACCTGGACTTCCTGGGGCGGGGATTCCTAAAGACCCAGGAACCCTGGTTCGGTCTGTACGCCTCGTACGTCATCTCTATCGTCTTCATCATGATCGGTGAGTAGCTGTTGTTGCGATAGGATAGACAGCAGGACATACCAGAGAATTCATCAAGACCCAGCTATACAACAGTTACTTACGGAGCTTGGGTATTTCTGATGAATCAAGAAATAGCAGGTTTCCCACATAAAATGACTCAGAAACGGTCACACAGAGCGATACAATTGGGAAAAAACAACTACCGTAGTTTGTCACATAGCCAGAATGAGCCCCAGAAACAACCATGAAAAGCCTTCCATTATTTAATATTATAATTTTCACATAGAAAGAGGACACTTCTGCCGTTTAAACGGGAGTTCAACTGCACATTTTGTTAAAGCCACAACACCAGCAAATTCAAGTCATCGTGTCAACATAAAGGTCAGCGTCAGTACAGCTACGAGAGGAGATATGAAGTAGGTCGAACCTGCCAGTCGGTGCTGTGGCATTGTTGTTCCTCTCGCACAATGTATATTAGCCAAGTGTCGGCTCTGCCACATTGGTCAAAACTTTTCTTTCAACCAGCTCTTGTCATCCCTTAGTTCCTGATAAATTTGGCCACGCTTGTAAGGAGATCAAGTACAGGGAGAGAGAAGACTTTATCAACTTGCGTTAGTTGTAGACACTGATTGCTGTAGTCCCGAGTTGTCACCTGTTGAGCCAATCAGAGAGAAAGACTGTCTAGTGCCCCTTTATTGTATTTTTTGTCACTCTTTGTGTGTGTGGTAATATAATATACTTTTTTCTTATTCCAGAGACAAAAAATTAGGAATATTGATGGAGATGACTTCGTGATGGGTAAATGTGTCGTTGATACCAAGAATTGGCGGTCTGACTTAGCTTCAGATCAAGTACGTGGACAACTTTGCTGTCACATGGATTCAGATGTTGTTTGGTTGACAGTATTTACTTTGAATGGGAGCACATAGTCTCGCCATTCATCCAATATCCACATTGAGTCATTTTGTAAATCCTGCTCAGGTTAGCCCACCACTGTACAGCTAGTCACTGTTGGTCCTATCCATCAGCTGGGAAGGCATCCAGCTCTGTTAGAATTTGTGTGTCTTTGATCTATCGAAGTGCCGTGTAGAATCAATATTCTAGGGAGACATGCTCTGTCAGGTATTTGAAGAAATAATGTCACTGTCAGTGCACCGCCAGCCAGTGGTGTGTCCATTGTTCCCCACTGCGCTAGTGTGTGTGGGGGAGAGATAACAGAGAGAGAAGGAAACTACCCCATCGTGCTCCACACCGCAGCTATGTTGCAGGCGATCTGAACGCCATAGCGCCCATCATCTCCAACTTCTACATGGCCACCTACACCCTCATCAACTTCGCCACCTTCCACGCCTCCTGGGCCGAGTCGCCAGGTACGTCTCTATTGGCTCACGATCAAATAAAGTGATGTAGGGCATTTGGTAACAAGGGGATTGTAATAGACACGTTCTAAAACAGACGACCCGCATAGAGCTTCCGTTATTGTAGAAATCTGTTGACTTTTGAGAGTTCTCCTTTCCCCAGGTTTGATAAGTTGGCGCTCTCTAATGCTAAACGATTAGTTAGACACTAAAGAAGGAAATCTGCATCCTGAAATTGCTACTTGAGATATTTAATATTATATTTGAGAGAAAAATACGGAAAACAACGTACAGTAATACCTGAAAATTATGTCTTACGTGAAGGCCAATGTTAATAAAAGGATGCTCTACACGTGTGTCACGGGATGT
Source organism: Cordylochernes scorpioides (assembly GCA_030710605.1). Taxonomy (NCBI): domain Eukaryota; kingdom Metazoa; phylum Arthropoda; class Arachnida; order Pseudoscorpiones; family Chernetidae; genus Cordylochernes; species Cordylochernes scorpioides. The sequence goes on from CP092871.1 coordinate 101,720,700, forward strand.
GTACACGACAGCTGTGCGGGTCCAGGGTTCCGTCCGTCCTACAAGTACTTCAACAAGTGGGTCAGCCTGGCCGGGGCCATCGTCTCCTTCCTCATCATGTTCCTGATGAACTCCCTGACGGCCTTCGTCACGGTGCTCATGGCCGCCTTCATTGTCTACTTCCTCACCTGGCACCAGCCGTGTGAGTCGCAGTTATAACGACAGGTTCAAACACTGAGTGTGGCGTAGATTCATAGAATGTCGGGATTTAGCGCAGGCTGGGAGTAAACAACAACCTCGCAGGGGATAAACTTCCTCTACATTTCGACGAGACTGTTTCAAGGAACCTTTATTGAAGAAGACAACTGCAGTCGTCGAAATGTCCGGAGGTTTTATCCCGTGCAAGGTTGTGGCGACTTGTCTTAAAATCTCATAGAAGGGGTTGTCTGTCACATTACTTGTAGCGCCTACAATTGGACGCCCTGAGCGCTTTAAAATACCTCGGTTAAAATACGCTGGTTGTTTTTGTCCAGATCGCTGTGCAGGGTCATGAATAAGTTTCCATGAGGATAAGGCAGTCACTGTATATGTAATATCTTTGCCCCCCATGGTGTAGCTGCTAGTATAAGTGAAGTAACGAGAGAATGTATGGGGCAGCGGTGAACTGGGGCTCGTCCTCCCAGGCCAAGACGTACAAAGACGCCCTCAAGAACACCCTCGAGCTGGTGGACATCGAGGACCACGTCAAGAACTACCGGCCCCAGATCCTGGTGCTGTCGGGGTTCCCCATGAGCCGGCCCGCGCTCATCGACTTCTGTGCCAGCATCACGCGCAACATCGGCCTGCTCATCTGTGGCCACGTCAACAAGGTCTGTGCTACTACTATAGCGTGTGCGTGTGTCTACATGGGGTTGGATGGACAGGACCATCACCAGAAGAAGACCAAGAACCTCATCTACCAGCACGCCTACGCCTTCCTGCGCCGGCGCAAGGTGCGAGCGTTCTACACGCTGATCGAGGCGGAGACATTATCGAAAGGCGTCTACACCATCCTCCAGGTGGGAGGACTGGGCAAGCTGAGCCCCAACATGGTGATGATGGGCTACAAGGCCAACTGGAACTCCTGCCCGCTCGCCGACTTCTACGAGTACTACGCCGTCGTACAGTACGTCCCTGTAGTACCTATGTCCTTGCTACGTCACTGGGTGGAGGCTACACGGTGTAGGGATATGATGCGCGCCATCTGTTATCAGAAATTTAAGCTTTTTTTGACGCGTATGTTTATTTTTGAAAAAAAAAACTATTTCTCTACTGCCATTACCCCAATGGTAAAATATAATGGCAGGGCATAGCTCATCAGTGGTGAACCCTCCCAGCGGTTTCGCCATTTTGATATCATCATACCACTGTAAGATTGAATTTGGCTGTTTTACTTTTATACCGATACTAAAGCTAAACTCTTGAAAAGGTATTAAACTGGCGAAAACCCGCAGGGAGGGTTCATCACTGATGAGCCAGGCCCTACCATTATTTTATCATTGCAGTAAGGGCAGTAGAAAATTGATTTATTTTAAAAAGGAGCGTACGCGTCAAAATAGTTTAGAACCGGGTATATATTGACTGCGTGGATGTCATTCCGTGTAAATTTGATCTTCCTCAACACTTGGATGATAGACCTGAATTGACAGACAATAACAAATAACATCTCCGTAAATTTTATTAGTGAAAATATAGTAAAGTTATATCAAATTATAATTGATGTGGGATAGCTTAGTATGTGTCACACACTCTGGTGAATGGCACATCGTGCCGTGACGTGGTTCGTTGCCCGGAGTTGTAGGGGACGTCAACACCAAGGCTAATCCCGACTAGTTTATTTCCATTTTCATCATTATTCCCACATATGTCTCAATATCCGAGTGAAGCCAACCATGCCTTCACCCAGGTGTGGCCCAGGATGGCCTTCGACCTGTACCTCTCGCTCGGCATCCTCCGCAGCGGCGGGTTCGAGACCGGGCAGGGCGAGATGGTGGACATCCTGGGCCGCGTGCAGGACCGCACCGAGGTGGAGGGCGACGCCTACCACCAATTCGACTCCGCCTACCAGAAGACCCCGGACATGGAGCCTGAGGCCAACCAGTTCCGGGACAAGGTCCGCGATGGCTCCATCGACGTCTACTGGCTCTACGACGACGGAGGTAGTTGTTACCTCTAGTTATACATATCCCTGTATTTATCTGTACTTGTAGTTACGTATCCCTGTAGTTACATACTCCTCTATTCACACATCCCTGTAGTTACATATCTCCCATAGTTATACATATCCCTGTATTTATCTATACCTGTAGTTACATACCTCTCTATTTACACATCCCTGTAGTTACATATCTCCCATAGTTATACATATCCCTGTATTTATCTATACCTGTAGTTACATACTCCTCTATTCACACATCCCTGTAGTTACATATCTCCCATAGTTATACATATCCCTGTATTTATCTATACCTGTAGTTACATACCTCTCTATTTACACATCCCAATAGTTACATATCCCTCTAGTCACCAACCCTGGATTTACACATCCCTGTAGTTACATATATTTGTAGGTACATATCCCTGTAGTTACATAGGTCTGTAAACACACGATACACACTGAAGGTGTTTAAAACAATTTTCCCAATTTGGCTTTAAACGGCAATCAAGCAATAGCCCCAAGACATTTTAAAAATAAATTGTCATTTCTTCAAGCCAACTCTTTAGGGCAGTTAATTTCTGCATATATATAGTGTCCGGCATATTTCAATATATGCTGGCCTCTTCTATTTGGAACATTTAGGGAAGGTCCATAGATGTGTGGATGCACGAGAGACACAGGTGGCTCTGGGTAATTGTGTACATTCTTTTCTATTCGGGTAGATCTATCTGAACGATACCCTTGATTTTAACAACTACATCACAACCGACTGCAAAATAATATTTTGAAGCAGCTGATGTCCTATTGTTTAGAACACTTTGGCCATAGCGATTTCTTATTTATTCGACGTTGGGGCCAACATCTTTTGTCAGGGTGTAACTAAATTGAGACAAAGAATTAAAATTAAAAATAAGTGCATTAAGTGTTGCTTAATGGGGGGAGTTTGCACAGTTTTGGGAGTTAGCAAACTAGAGGGAAAGTGTTTGGAAGAGTCTGATTGAAATCTGTTTTTATGTTCACGTGGGATTTTCCCTCAATTACCATATATACACTTATGGAAAGAACTTAAGGAAGTTGTACCTTTTAACATGTATATCGGGACAATAACTTTGAAAGAGAAAGACACACGAAATAACCAAATGTATACAAAATTGACTGTCTCCTTAAAAAAAAAAGAAAGAAAAAGGCGATTGGCGACATCAATGATTTTCCACTTCCTTAAGTTTCGTTCATGAGTGCACAAATAGTGTTTTCTGATTCATTGGCTATTGTAAAACAGAAGTAAAGCGTGCATAGGTCTCCATTGAGCGTCTATACTCCATGGTTGTTGGCTCGGTACATAAAGTATTGGGTGCGGAAATACGACAAAATTCTTCCGAGATCACTTGGACGTGAGACGATGGTCGAGTCACGTTGTGCCATTGTTTGCAATCTTTCGTTATTTTCCACGGTTGCCGGATGGTCATATGCGAGGTTTGTGTTTCTTTAACTTGGCTTTCGCTGAGTGTTCCCCCGGAGATCACAATAAGGTCTTCCACCTTTATCGAAATGGTAGAGAATAATATGGGTTTTGCTTCACATTTTCATTATATAGAAAAAATCATTTTCTTCAAAAATTTAATCTAAAGGTTTTTTAAAGAAAGATATCACGGGAACAATAATAATGCACCCCCGGCCCAATAAGATCCTAGGATAACGACGCCACTGATGCAGGGATGACCATGCTGATTCCCTACCTATTGAGTCTGCGCTCCCAGTGGGGCAAGTGCCAGATGCGGGTGTTCGCGCTGGCCAACAAGCGCGGCGAGCTGCAGGCCGAGCAGGAGAAGTAAGTAGCGCTGGCACAGTCGCAGCACAACTTGTCCCCGGCTGTAGCTTGTGCAGGCTGCTGGACAAGTTCCGCATCGAGTACCAGAGCGTGATGATCCTGCCGGACGTCATGAAGCCGACCAAGCAGCGGAGGTAGGTGATACTACCCGTGAGATGCGAGGAGACAAATATTCAGAGTCAGTTTGTCATCAATCAACATATACTATGGTTCAGTCGAGGTCTGCCACACTGTATGGTACAGAAATAGAGAAGGGAGTCTGGCCATTCGTGGAGCAGAAGTCAAGTCCTGGCTGGTGGCCACCTACGGTGATATTTTGGCTGTTTAGGGACAGGTCTGACAGATAGAATTGTCCTTGTTTGTCAGAAATAAGTCATTTTCTACTTTATGGTGATACAGGGATAGAGATTAGATGGCACTTATACACTATATATATATAGTTCATAGAGTGTATATGTAAATAACATATATATGGCGTATATATGTGTATATGGTATTGTAAAATAGAATAATATGCGGAGACCTACTCGGTCACGTTACATCAATACCTCCAGTGTAAACATTGTATTTATCTCTGTCTATGTGTGTTTTGGGACCTTTCTGAGGTTATAAATAGTTTCCTTGTGAAAAAAAATAATGATCTTGTCTATATCATCTAGATCAATCAAAAGTCGAGCCAACCTCCCATGACGTCAATATTGACACCATTAAATTGTGGGAGCAGTAATTCCTAGAAATATTTGTTTAAATATTCCCCGAGTACAGATTAAGGTCAGTTGAGATGTGCAGTCTGTACGACTTCAACCAGCTGATCGAGCGATGGACCCGCTCCTCCTCCGAGGACTACAGCTACATGGTCGTTACTCCCACCCACCTCAATAACTTCAAGAACAAGGTAACACAGTTCCACATATAATGAGGACGGTATCCAAAAAGTGGTCCTCTCCCTTTAAAAATGTATTCAAACAATGCATTTGGTTTAAAATAGCGCAACAGGGTTCCGGAGATTAGTTTATTTTCCTTTTATTAGTACCTTCTTAAGCTTTCGGGTATGTGTCCGTTTTGTACTCCTGTATAAGGGAGGAAATGCCTGAAAGCTTGGAGAATGCAATAAATTCATCTCCGGAAACGTGTGTTGTATTAATTAATTTATATCCAGGAGATTCTCATCTATTTTATTAAAGGCAATGAGCCTCATCACCAGTTATGGCGAATTCATCCAAAAAGCCAACCTTTTAATGTATAGGTGTATATCGTATATTTTAAACTGTATAATAATGACACTTTTAGTATATGTCACATATCTTCCAATTAGTTAGAGCCGATACTTTATAAGATCCTACCCTTCTATTAAAATGTACATTGTTTCTATTTACGACCACCCCATATTTTGTATATAAACTATTTGTATTTAAACCCCCTATTTGTATGTAAAACTAAAAATGGTGACGTCAAAATAAAGATACAAAGAGCGGTCATCTGCGGGCCAGAGGGGAGGAAAAAGGCAACGCCCAACCCATGTGGGGCCCCACAGGGACACTTTTTATAGACGAATCCGGTAAACAGGACAGGTTTGAGCAGGGGGTCAGCGGCAGTATGTTCTAGAGTGCGTCCATCGGCAGACCGCTTCTGTCTCTCTCTCCATGTCTCGGAGATAGGCATCCAAGTTTGCATCATGGCCTCTACCTCTGTCCCGCGGGCTGTCCCCGATCACTCTCGGTGCTAACATCTAGCCCTGCCTCTGCTTCTTGTTGTCCGCGTGTGGGAAGAACATCAACACTCGCCTCACGTACACGACTGCCAGTTTATCCATACGTCGGCAGGATCATTTCCAACAATATTCCATGTATATATTTGTATGTAAATCAATGTTATGGTGTACAGTCGAGTGGTAGACACACGTAGAAAGTCCAGGTGTAGACGTGGGGAGTCTAGCAGAGTGACGTGACGTTACATAACTTTATATAGCGTTATGTGTTCATTGGAAGGATTGGTTAATGAATCTTGTTAGTGACCTTCTGCAAGGGTGGGAGTATTGTGACACAACGTGGAGACTGCTCGGTCCAAGTTGATTCTTTTATAATCAGGATTGTTCACTCATAGGTTTCTGCACTAATACACCACTGGATAGCGGGCTGTTTAGACCGAAGTCTGAATGCACCAATACGTGTGTGGCAGTCCAACCGCAACATGCGGCTCAGGGAGCTGCTGGAGGAGAACTCCCGTGACGCCGAGCTGATTGTCATGTGAGTAGTGTCAGTAGTAGTGTCAGTGACGTGACAGTGACGACGTGACAGGACCATGCCGCTGCCCTCCCACGAGACCCCCGCGCCGCTGTTCATGACGTGGCTGGAGATCCTCAGCAAGGACATGCCGCCGTTCCTCTTCGTGCGGGGCAACCAGGCGGATGTCCTCACCTTCTACTCCTAGAATAAACTCTCTCTCCGTGCGCTGTGTGTTTACTGCCGTGTAGTGTACTATAGATATATACTATAGTATACGTCATATAGGCTTCTCTATGTAACTATAATATATATATGTCATAATATATGCTCTTCCAGGATTAATAAAACAAACCAACAGCCAACGAGAGAGAAATGGACAGCTAAAGCGAGACACTTTAGAAAACTAACTTACGACCATTTTTTTGGCCACATTCCTGAGGGGGGCGTAAACACCTGGCGACTAATCTTTTGTTTGCCCCGCTTGTGTACACAGGGAAAAAACAGTCGTTCAGCTGATAACGTCTCGCTCGCTAGCTTTTTTTTTTTCTCTCTCGGCTGGCTGCCTGGATGATTGCTCTAACAGCTCGTCGTGTGATTATTTCTCACCTCACCACATCATTTACCACTATATTGTCACATATATTTCTTCACATAAAATACACTTCGGCCAGTAAATATTTTTAAAGATTTACTGGCCAAAAAAAAGTGTCTTTAATTTGAAGAAATATGAATGCCGGTCAGGCAGCCTCTATCTCTACGATATAATATATCTGTCTTATTCGTGCTCTGATTGGCTCTTCATTACCACCTGACCTTAACCAGCCAATTAGCGTTGACTTCGTTAGCCAATCAGCGTGTAGTGTTGATTTGACTCAGTGGTTGCATTGAGGAATAAATTATATATGATACTAGCGGACCCGGCCACGCCCTGCTGTGGCTAAATTGTAATATGTTAAATTAACATTATACTAAACTATTCAGTACAGTAAAGTCAATATTCACTTATAAAGATAAAAATGTTTTAGCAGATCTAAAGCCCTTGAATTAACATTATACTAAACTATTCAGTACAGTAAAGTTAATATTCACTAATAAAGATAAAAATGTTTTAGCCGATCTAAAGCCCAACGGGATTAAGAATGGAACGTTACGTTAAAATTTGAAGGTGATTTTTATATATATAGACAATATAGCCCTTCATTGTAAGCATTGATTATAATCACTGCATTAATAAATGTCAGTCTTCCCAGTATTCTTTTACCTATGTATGGAAATTTTGGTTTGAATTAGTGAACTACTGCGAATTTGTAGACGAATGACCCGGGCAACGCCCGGGTTTACACGATTAAATGTATATTACATATGGAAGATGGACGTAGTTCCCGGAGGGCACCCGCGAGGTCACTCTGTCCCCGCGCAACTGTCCAACCGGGAGCGCCCCGCGCCGTCAAAATCGTCACGCGTTCTAGAGGGCGCTGCTCGGCCGTCAGCCGGGAGATCTCATTTACTCGGTGGGGGGGGGGGGGGGGGGGGGCAGGGAGGTCACGTGCTGCGCCGGCAGCCAATCGTCGCGCGCCGCCATCCCCCGTCTGCCGCGAGAGGGGCGCAGATTGCGAGTGAATTTACGTTTTATTGTAAATAGAAATGCAACGAAAGGTTATTTCTAAAGAGTAATTAGCCATAAACCATCCCTGTAGTATACTAAACATCTTCCCAAAGTTTCATCACGATTGGTTGAGCGATGTAGAAGATTATCACTCACGGACGGACTCACGGACGGACCAACGGACCAACCAACAAACATCCATTTTTATATATATAGATATGCAAGATAGTGCGTGGGGGGATTTGATTCTTTCTCCTTTTTTTCTTTTTTTTTTTGTGGTAATATATTCATTCCACATCTCTATGGGATCGCTCCTCCAAACTTGCAGTCAGAGTGGAAGTCTGAAGACAAAAGAAAGCAATACGCTCCTCGGCTACCCGGGAGCAATCTACCCCGGGCGTTCCCCGGCTGTACACCACAGTGACGTGGCTGCCTTACCTAACCTCAACTTTGTCCAGACATCTTCCTGGGACGTCGGCCATTTCTGAGTGTCTTTATTCAGCGCCATTTTGGATATAACAGTTCAACGGCATTACAATACATAGAGTACAACAAAGTGGTGTACAACTGAGGGATGTGGCCATTTGAGGTACCTACAGTCCACTCTCGATAACTCAAGAGAAAATTTTCAATTTATCAAGAGTTCAAAATAACAAGAGTTTAAACAACTAAAAGGGAGGGAGAGGAAAAAAATCAAGTAAACAAGAGTTTGAAGTTTTGGCCGTTTCGGGTTGCGCTCAGCAATTAGCAATTCGCGGTAGAAAATCTGAAAATGGTTTTTGTCAAAAACAAAACTTTTATCATTTATTTGAAGCCAAGAGAACTGGCGATGTCACCAGCTTCACATTTCAAATTTGAAGAAATTTTGGTGACTCCACGTCGTTGGTGACACGCCTGAAAATGACAAAAACTGCCGTAACTCTTTAAAGAGTCATTTTTGAGGGATTTCCTTTAGCGTTCGGCACCCTCCCGAAACCTACCCCAGGGTTAAAAAATGCGTTCTTTCTTATGAGCGTGATCTCAGGCTTCTAACTCTTCTCTGGAACCTTCTATACCGCACTGGATTGAAAACTAACACAACTCTGAGCCCTCTAACTTTAGGAATTCATTTTGACAATAACTTGTATTAATTCCACACTCGTCAATATTAAATTATCGTTCCTGGTTACAGTGGCACAAATATTTTTGACCAAAACTTTTAGTTGAGATTTATTCCTATAGGTGGCGCTCAGCCATTGGCAATATTTAGCAGGCGATCTGTGAATGCTTTCTTTTTGTCAGAAACGAAACTTTTGCTAATTGTCTGTCGGAGCGGTTCCAAAGTTTTGTCTCCACCAAAAAAAAACAAAAAAATTGAAAAAATTTTGAAAGACGCATTTTTGTGCCAGTAAAGATTCAGTAGGACACCAAAATTGGGTAAAATTGTATAAAAACTGCCGTAACTCTTTAAGGAGTCATTTTTGAGGGATTTCCTTTGGCGTTCAGCACCCTCCCGAAATCTACCCCAGGGTTAAAAAATGCGTTCTTTCTGATGAGCGTGATCTCAGGCTTCTAACTCTTCTCTGGAACCTGCTATACCGCACTGGATTGAAAACTAACACAACTCTGAGCCCTCTAGCTTTAGGAATTCATTTTATGAGAATGTTATCTTAATCTTACCGGAGGATTTCAAATAAAATATCAGTTCTGGTGTTCAGGGACCAGTTTTCTTTAATAAAGTTTCATCCTTTGAAGATGTATCAGAATTATACAGGACACTTGTCAAATCTATAACTGAATTAATTCAATTGTCTAACAGTCTATAGCTTTCAGAATTGCTTTTTTAAAATTGCTTCAAGGTTTACTCGGATACAAGCCGATACAGGCCAACAAAAATGGTGTACGCAGGAATCCCCCGGTCGTCATAAGATCTCGACAAATCTATCTACATATGACACACCTGTAGCAATTCAGACTTAATGTCTCCCACCCCAGGTCTCTGAAGTCTTGGACCCAGCAAGAGTAAAAAAAACTCGTCAAACGCCTGAGTAGTTTCTGTCCAATTTAGGCCTCTAGGCGTATGTCAAATAAGATCTCAGCTATGGCCTTCAGATTTCTTATCAATTGAACTAGCTACGTCCAAAATATCGTTAGTTGTTGAAATCTTAATTTTGTATTTGTTTCCCTATATTTTGGAAAAACCTATTTAGATAATAACTAATCAACTAACGCGGAGCCCCCCCTCAATTGTACACACATATTTACACCTGTACATCTTGCTGGGCAACTATATATGTCATAATATATGCTCTTCCAGGATTAATAAAACAATCCAACAGCCGACGAGAGAGAGATGGGCAGCTAAAGCTAAGAAAACTAACTTACGACCATTTTTGGCCACATTCCTGAGGGGGGCGTCACCACCTGGCGCTTATCTTTTGTTAGCCCCGCTTGTGTACACAGGGAAAAAAACAGTCGTTCAGTAGATAACGTCTCACTCGCCACCACTTTCTCTCTCGGCTGGCTGCCTGGATTTTGCCTCTAATAACTCGTCGTGTGATTTTTTCTCTCCTCACCACATTTACCACTATATTGTCACATATATATAAATGTATTAAAGGAGTAAATTATTCCGATAGATGGCGCAAGCCATCATAGCATTCAGTTGGAGGATAACATAAAGTTTATTGTACTATCTCTGTCACATCAGTTTACTCTGTCCCTATAATTTTACAGCATTTATATTTAGAATGTGGTTCTTCTTGTTTATTGGTTTATTCCACGCGGTACCAACAACAACAACAGATGTAGGTGTGACACGCAGTCAATGTGGAAAGAATTACTTTATTTGTCATCCAATCAACGACGTATATACAGATCAGCTGTACAAGATGAGGACTAGAGATCAGGAGTAGAAGGTGAGGACCGAGGACTGGTTGCCTCGCACCAACAACATGGGCGGCAGGCCCCGCGTGAGGGTCTCCAGCCAGGCCTGGTACAGCGGGGCCGAGCACGTCTCCTTCCTGGGCATGGGCAGCGTCCTGCGGCACTCCCCGTGAATTACACACAATCACGTGACAAAAGACACTTCTAAACGTGCTTTAACACACACTGCATCTCGGGGTAAAACGCTCAGATAAAAGAAACAAGCCAACAACACTGGATTTTTGCCTGAATCTGACAAAGTTGTTTTTTTGTGGTTGAATCCACATATGTCCTACACAGATCAAATTCATTGTTTTAATGCATTCATAAAAAGGGAGAGTGTCATTTTTCAGTTTTATCAGCCTTTACGGCTGATAAACTACGTTGAATCAATGTTGTGGTCATATTGCCTCGAGGGCAGATATGTGACTCAAGTGGGCGGAAGCCGGGTGTTTGTAGGAACATTGTTGTAACATCACTGCATGGACACAGCTCGATGTCCGGTGGATTTCAAACAAAACATGGAACGACATCCAGGTCTAAGAATCACCTTTCCAAGCTATGGCTCACCAAGATCTAGGCTAACCACAGCTGCCACAAACAGGACACACACACAGCCAGACTTACATGACGATGAAGGTGGCTTCCTGGGAGTGCTGGAGCAGGAGCTCCCTCAGCCGCATCTGCCGGTTGGTCTGTCACACACTGTAGATGTCACACACTGTGGATGTCAAACACTGTAAATGTCACACATTTTATGATCCTGATTCACACTTAACAGTCACGTGCGGGGATGTCTTGGTTCAGAGAGTTCTCTAAAAATTAATGTAGTGTTAGATTTAAAATCAACTTAGTTTTATTTTGATTTCCTCTAAATAAAATAATCAATCAAGTGGCGAAACCGCTCCACTTCTGACGAGCCAGGCCATTCTAAGTATTGTTCCGTCACAGTGAAGGACAGTAGGGAGTTGGTTTATTGGGGGAAAGCCAAGCTAGCGCTAGATACTTTTCATTCTAAACTACGCGCTGATGTATTTAACAGGACAATTGCTGGACTACATTCTAGCAGCGATACCTACAGCATTCCGTCCAGCCTACAGCTCCCTGTCTGATGGCAACCCAATATGTCGGAGATAAAGGTAGTTGAGAGTACAAGGAGCGAGTTTCAATATCTTTGTATTTGTTGCGTGTGTTGTGAAATGTCACAAGAAATGCTAGATCGATGCTTGTTGCTCATCTCCTCTAAAACACTGAATCAATCTCCAACAAACTCACACGGAGGAACGAACATAGAGCCTGTTGAAACGCTTAGAATTTATTCACTCATGGACAAAACTTGTGGAAGTTGTAACATGTATATCAGGACAATAACTCTGAACGATATTACAGTGACCTTTATTTAAGTCACACGAGATAACCAAGTGTGAACAACTTCTGCCTCCATTAAAAAAAACCACGGGTGTTTATGTGATAATATTCATCATCCGAAAACCAATTTTTCCAAAGTTTACTTTCACCATTAAGGGCAGCATTGGTAGGACTGATTGATATAATTTTGATTGGTTGGCATTTTTTGTAGAATATCTATATATATAAAAATGAATGTTTGTATGTTTGTTGGTTGGTTGGTTTGTATGTCCGGTATACAAATTCGCAGTAGTTCACTAATTCAAACCAAAATTTCAATACATAGGTAAAAAATAACGAGGATGACGATAGGCTATTTTAAAAAATATATAAATCAATTATTAAAACTATATATTCAAATTATTCTAAATAGCTCATCTAGAACGCGGTGGAATCTGATGGCGGGGCGCGCCCATTGGACGGCCTGCGACACGTGGCTTCCCTGTGCGCGCGCATGCGCCGGTAGGCACTCGCGCGCCGGCAGCCGACGGGAGCTGTCGCTTGCTCGCCGGGAGTCAACGGGCGCGCGCATGCGCCGGGAAGCCACTCGCCCGCCGGCAGCCGACGGGAGCGGTCGCTTGCTCGCCGGGAGTCAACGGGCGCCGACATTTACTCGCTGGCAGCCAACGGGCACATGTTTAATGTGTTTGAATAATACATTTAATCATGTAAACCCGGGCGTTGCCGGGCAACCCTAGGAAGCAAGATGTATACAAGGTGTAGACAAGATGAAGATCTAGATGAAGATTAAAACGTTTTTAAAATATATTCGCACTCGGGTAAAACCCGGGCGTTGCCCGGGCCATTCGTCTAGTTTTTTATAAAAGATAAAAAGTTTTAATAAAGTTTTTAAAACCATATGTCTAACAGATTACAGATAACAAAGAAACATGGCCTCTGGATATCATCCTGGCTCACCATCAAGTTACCTCTGAGATGTTGGCGGAGAGGTTTATAGAATAAGTCCCCGTAGCTTCAACATCATTGTTAGAGAGTGTTTATCAATTTTGGGAGGTGTCGGAATAGATTGCTAACCTAAACTTACATTTATCCTAAACTTATAAACACTTTACGCTAGAGAGTAGGGTTAGTAACTCAGAAACATAATCCCGACACCTCCCCAAATTTCCCTGGGTGACTTGGGAGTTGAGCTCAGTGCAGGGCTCGCTAAAGAAATGCTGCCATCACCAGCGCTCTGTCCCGAGAGTTGTGTGCTGTTGGCTCATGACCGCCCCTAGTTACTGATGGCGATGTCATTTATCCTTTCTTTTTCTTACGTCATCCTTTTGTGCTGTTGTACTTTTGTGTACGTGTTTCGGTGTGTTAAGCCTTAGTACTTTTGTGTGTAAAGCTTCAAAAGGGTATGTTTGTTAAACCAAGAGATTGAATCCTTTGGAAACATTCCGGGAAAAACAAATATAATTTAAAAACTTATGTGTGTTAGAGTGGGAGATATAGAATTAAACAAATCTTAATATCAAAATACGAAATCATTATAGACGCGTATGATTCTTTTAAAAATAAAACAATTTCTACTGCTCTTACTGCAATGGAAAAATTAATGGGAAGGTCTAGCTCATCAGCTGGGAGGGTTCACCACTGATGAACCAGCCCTCCCATTAATTTTTCCATTGCAGTAAGGGCAGTAGAAATTGTTTTATTTTTAAAAGAATGATACGCGTCTATAATAATTTCGTATTTTGATAACAGATGGCGCGCTAGTGCATCATATATCTTAATATATTTAAAAATATAGACCTCCCGCCAATCTCACAAATACACTTTCAGGGGGAAAGTTGATTCCTACACCAGACAGGGACCTAGCTGTGAGCCAGAATATGTTGTGACACAATATCTAACACGCCAGGCCACCATGGTGGGGATAGTCTTATAAAAGCCACAAGAGCCCCATGACAACACTGGCTGTATGTCTAGATTATGTGCCACAAGTGACCACTACCAACATCCATGGCAAGGTCGGTGGCAGGATCTGCGCATTGGGATATACCTCATCTGAAGCCAAGACAGACTACCAGTAGGTGCTTCAGGTTCTTGGAATATATCACTGGAAGACGTACAGTCATCACCTTCCTGAAGTCACCTAATATAGAGTCACTGGCATAATAAAAACCACACTTTGATACAGTATTACAAAGTACTACGTTACAGTCGCTGAGTTGTATCAAATAGCGCGACTGGGAACAAATGTTAGTGGACGTTACTTTGTTGGTGAAGGCGTTGAGCTCGGAGTCCGTCACCACCCACGGGGCCTTGGGGTTGGAGGCGTTGTCCTCGCGCCACGGGCTGATCAACTTCTCGAACTGGGCCACGCTGGGGCACACGGTGTGGTGTCAGCGAGGTAACAATGAGGTAACACAGTGATGTAACAATGAGGCAACACAGCGAGGTAACACAGTGAGGTAACAATGAGGTAACACAGTGATGTAACAATTAGATAAAAATGAGGTAACACAGTGAGGTAACAATGAGGTAACACAGCGAGATAACACAGTGAGGTAACAATGAGGTAACACAGTGATGTATCAATGAGGTAACAGTGAGATAACAGCGAGGTAACACAGTGATGTATCAATGAGGTAACACAGTAAGGTAACAGTGAGGTAACGGCGATGGTAACAGCAAAATAACATAGTGAGGTAACAGTGAAGTAACACAGCAAGGTAACAGTGAGGTAACACAGAGAGGTAACAATGAGGTAACACAGTGATGTATCAATGAGGTAACAGTGAGATAACACAGTGAGGTAACAGCAAGCTAACACAGTGAGGTGACAGTAAGGAAACAGCCAGATAACACAGTGAGGTAACACAGTGTGAGGTAACAGTGAGGTAACACAGTGTGAGGTAACAGTGAGGTAACACAGTGTGAGGTAACAGTGAGGTAACACAGAGAGGTAACAATGAGGTAACAGTGAGGTAACACAGTGATGTAACAATAAGGTAACACAGTGAGGTAACAGCAAGCTAACACAGTGAGGTGACAGTAAGGAAACAGCCAGATAACACAGCGAGGTAACACAATGAGGTAACACAGCAAGGTAACACAGCAAGGTAACACAGTGTGAGGTAACAGTGAGGTACCTGGCAGGCTGAGGCGGCATCACCACGTCCGGCACCACGATAACGTCGGAGAAGTTGATGCGGAACTTGTTAAGCAGCGAGGCCATGCTGGGACAGAGGTCAGGCCACGGCGGACACTGGAGGGAGACCGGTGTTACCTGCGCTGCTCGGAGTCCAGCTCGGACTTCTTGTTGGCCAGGGCGAAGATCCGCAGCTTACAGTCGGACCACTGGGAGCGGGAGTTGAGGATGTAGGGCAGCAGCATGGTCAGTCCTGTCACACCGGGGGGTGTGTTAATGTATAGCAAGGATTTGTGCTCAAGTGGTGTAAATAACGACAGTTAGGAAGCTTACTTTATTCCCCTAAGGATTGACCGCGTAGGTTTTACATGACTTGAGTGGAGTTTAGTTGGAGCTTTCCTACCGGGACCACACAAGGACCTGACTTATAACTTGGTGTTTGAAAGTTGGCGGCGGGGAATGACCGTGGGTGGCGCACACCGTCAAATAGGACCTTGGATCGGATCCCGCATTGAACACTTTTTCTGCTGCATTTATCCCGAAGTTTGAACTAGAGGGCAAGTAGCCAAACGGGGCACGTGAAGTGCAAAAGTCGAACTTGCTTTTTGCATGTGTTGACATGTGGTGTACTTATAGTAGAAGGCAGTCGCTAACTACCCAGCGTGATTATCATGGCTTGTACCACCTGTACTTGGAATAAGTTAGAAAATGGGCTTATATACCTGTAGATCTGTATAAAATATCCGTATAAAGACCCATCTAAATGATGCCACACTGACTAGGGTAACCAATGGTGAGGACCTACCTCCATCATCATACAGCCACCAGACGTCGATGGAGCCCTTCCTCTGCTTGCGCTGGAAGACGCCGCCGTGGTGCTGGGGGGACAGGGAGATGGCGGAGTCCACTGCGACACACACACGGACTTTTCTTTCTGCTCCTTATATAGCGGTCTGAGTAGCACTCTACCTAGAAAATAACTGCACTCATGGACAAAACTTAAGGAAATGAGAATTCTTTGATGTCGCCGGTCGTCTGTTATTTTTGAAGAAGACAGAGGAAAATTTGTTCACATTTGGTTATCTCGTATTTCTTCAATAAAGGTCACTGTAATATCTTTCAAAGTTATTGTCTGAATCCCGATATATATGTTAAAACTTCTTTCAGTTTTCTCCATGAGTGTATGTTACCTAAGTTGTGATTATTATTTTTTTTATCTAAATCTCCTAAAATTAAGGCCGTGAGGTAAGAATTTTGTAAACATTTGTTTTGAAATAAGAAATGTATTTAAACGAGGGCAGACAACTAGGCTGCCGTACCGATGGAGGTCTCGGAGATGGTGAGTCCGTCCGAGTCCGAGCGGTGGGGCTCGGGTGAGTCCAGCGGGGAGTCGGGCAGCCTCAGGATGGCGAGGGAGAGGTGCATGTCCAGCACGCCGCTGTGACACACGCACGCTGCGACACGGCTCGGCGCGACACGGCGGACTCACTGGATGACAGAGAAGTAGTCGACCAGCTCCTCCGGCTGGCAACGTTGCCAGTCCGCCTTGTATCCCAGCAGCACCACGTTGGGCTGTAGCTTGCCCACTCCGGCCAGCTGGGACACAGCTATGTGAGCTACTGTGATACATATTGTTGTGTGTTGTAAGATTATAAACTCTTCTATAGAACATGTTTATTTCGCTAGCTTTCGAACCACATTGTTCTTCAACGGGCGACAAGGTGTTATATAGACGTACATTGAGATATATACAAATTTCAGGTAGAATTAGAAATTGAAAAATAAACCAGTTATCACACCTTGTCGCCCGTTGAAGAAAGATGTCGTTCGAAAGCTATCGAACTAAACATGTTCTATGGAATAAGCTGAGTTTATAATCTTACAACATAGGTCCATATTGTCGACAATAAATCCCTAGATTCACATTCTTATATTTACTATAGTACTTCGTTGCTCAATGTAGCCATTGAGCTAAACAAAACATTGCAAGCTCATTGGCCAATGAACTCAACGCTTATAGGCTGAAAGAGGTCACGTGATGGTAGATAGCCAATCAGCGGGCGGATATAAGTCGTACACAAATATATAAAGCGATTTTAAAAAAGCCGGCGTGGTAACTTTTCCCAGCGACGTAACTTTAGTGGCGTTTAGAGTTGGCATAATGGTACACGCGGGACATCTCGTGTGATTGTTTAAACCTAGTAGATTATAGTGATGTGATGCGATGTGTGACGTAGGCAAAACTTCCATTTTAAATACTTAATGTATTTTTGTAAACCTACACATACCGTGGTTTCGGACTATAACCTTCACCAGTACAGGGGCGTCTGGGATTTCGAGACATCTTAAGGGGAGAGCTATGGAATATCTGACACAGAGATGTTGGTGGGGCCGATCTTATGTCGGAATACATTTGGGGCAGAGATCAATGTTTATTGTCCACTGGAAAACTTACTTTATCTCGTATTTGGTAATATAAAGAAACGTTTACACATAAAACTGTCCTACTGTCTACTGTCCTTACTGCGATGAAAAATATTGGGAGGGCTTGGCTCATCAGTGGTGAACCGTACCAGCGGTTTTGCCAATTTAGTCTACCAGACCGCTTTTTAGAGCTCTAAAACTGTATTGGACTATTCTGCCTCTATGGAGGGTTCACCACTAATAAGTTCTCCCAATATTTGCATAGCAGTAAGGACAGTTTGTTTTATGTGTAAAAGAAAAATCGTGCTTCCATGTCTTATATACAGATGGCGCCCCGTGTAACAAATACTTTGTTGCAGAAGTCCCACCTGCACGAGCGCCTGCACGCCGTGGGAGAAGCTGTCGTCCTGGATGAGGTTGTAGAAGGCCTTGACCTTGCGTTGCTTGAGCCAGGAGTAGCCGGCCTGGAGGAGCTGGGACCTGTGGTGGCCGGACAGCGACTGCGCCCACCGCCCATCTCACAACACCTATTTTACATATATACACTGGAGAGACACGTCTCACACACATTATATCATTAAACACAGAGAGAGAGTTTCGATTGTGTCAAATTATTTTATTGCTTAAAAAAAAACGACAAAAAAGGTGAAATTTAGGAGAAATCTCCACCCTTAAAACCTCCTTCTAGGAGCTTTGTGCCTCCGTGAACCGAGTAAAGAATGGTGTAAATTTCCCTGAGACATGTCTACTGCTGTCAGGATATCTCCTCAACATTGATTGGGAACATAATTAAACATTTATCTTAATTAGGTTCAACTGTTACTCTCTAGTATATTGGAGAATAAAGTAAAAGTATCTATTAGAGTGGTTTCTGTTATGACTGAAGATGGTGAGTTCCTGTTAAGTTTGTGACAATGTCGGTGTTGTTGCACAGAGAGATAAGAACTGACCGCGGGGATGACGTGGCCACAGATGAGCAGGCTGCTGTGCTTGGTGATGGCGTGGGCCAGGTCAACCAGGGCGGGGCGGGCAGACGGGGGGCCGCACAGCACCAGCAGCTGGGGCCTGGACAACTCCGGTGTTGTTACCTCGCGGCGGAGATATAGTCAGACCAGTGCTCAGAGTAACGTTTATATCTACCATGGGTATCAGTAACCTTTATACACCTATACAGTACCTTTACATCTAATACTTGAGAAATAGAGAGATTGAGGCAATACTAAATAAATAGCTTATTTAATTATATAACTTATATATAGTATGTTATACACTCATGGACAAAACTTAAGGATGGGGAAGTCTTTGATGTCGCCGGTGGTCTGTTTTTTTTTTTTTTTTTTTAAGAAGACATGGGAATTTTGTTCACACTCGGTTATCTCGTATGTCTTCAATAAAGGTCACTGTAATATCTTTCAGAGTTATTGTCTGAATCCCGATATATATGGTAAAATATTCCTTAAGTTTTGTCCATGAATGTATCGAGTTATATTCAGTATCACAGTGCACCCAGATTGACCGGTACACGGAGCTGTACCTGTAGTTCTTGACGTGGTCGGGCACCAGGTTGAGCTTCATGACGGCGTGCAGCGCCTCGCGGTAGCTGAGGGCGTGGTTGGACGACCCCCAGTTGACGTCTGCACACCATCACTGACACCGCGGAAGCTAATGTAGAGCCAGGATAGTGGGTGAGACGGGAATTGAGGAGGTTGAACTGTTGATGGTCATCAGAAAATGACACAATAATTAGGTAAGAAACAGGAGGAAGTATTTGAGTAATGGAAAGAGAACGGTAGGAAGAATTGGACTGGAGCTATGAAGAGGTATAAAGAGACGAATTCAAACTAGAGATGCCACTGTAGACCTGGACATGCTCAAGAGCAGATAATCGGAGAGAAAATAATAAATTCTACTTATTAATCCATGGAATATCCCTCCGAACACCGAACCAGCACCTTCAGGGTCGCCCTGAGGGTCGTATGCGCCCCGGATGAGATTGTTTGCGACATCCCATACCACCCTTTCTTCCTCTCTCTCTCTCCCATATATCATTATCATCTTCTTTGTAAATTAATCATTTTCATTCATTAATTTGTGCGGAATGTGCACTTTGTGTATTGACGAGATGTCAATAAATCATGTCCAATTGTCAATTGTCTCTCTCTCTCCCCTCTACCTCCTTTACCATTATCGACTCAATATCGGAAGTAAAACAATACCGGGCTGGCGGTGGTGGATGTAGTAGTAGAGCACGGCCACGGCCACGAAGGTCACCAGCGCGGTCCACCACACCATGATGAACATCACGGTCAGACACAGCAGCGCCCCCACCAGACTCAGCCACTTGTTGTAGTACCGGAACGCCGGCCGGAACCCTGACAACACCCACCGACTCGGTCACTTCAGGGAGCAGTTGATTTATCTTATGTTTTATGTCGGCTAAATTATAACAAGATTATTTTTTCCTGGAGCAACGGAATCTAAATTAGATGAAGTTGTGTGGTGTACAGCAGGTCTCACCAGGGGACTTGGCGTAGGAGGCGTGGAAGGTGGAGAAGTTGATGAGGCAGTAGGCCGCCAGGAAGAAGTTGGAGATGATGGGCGCGATGTGGTTGAGCTGACCTGCACACCCGGCTCAGACCTCGGCCCGACCCGCCGTCTCCACTCACCGATCCCGCAGAAGAGGAGGGCGATGACGAAGGCCACGAGGTAACCCTTCCTGGGCTCGTCGTTCTGGCCGTACCCTCGGCCGAAGGGGTGGATGTAGGGGAAGAGCTTATCCCGGCAGAGGGCCTGGAACACCTTGGGCGCGCTGACGAGGCTGGCTAAGGCGGAGGACAGCGTGGCGGCGAAGATGCCGGCAGTGATGAACGGCCCGAAGGCGGACACCATCTCCATCACCTGCGGGAACACGTGTTGGGAGACGTCCAAGCCGGCTGAGAGACCGACCTGGAAGGAATTCATGAGGCCGTACGTGCAGGTTCCGTTAGCGGCCAGGGAGCAGTTGGTCATGTTGGCGAAGTCCAGGGTGGACAGGCCGGTGGCGTCGCGCACCACGGTGGAGCCGGAGATGGCGGCGAAGCTGAGGTAGGACACGGTGGTGAGGCCGATGGCCAGCAGCGTGCCCCGTGGGATGGCGTGCTGGGGATCCTGCAGGACAAGCTGACAACTCGGAACAAGGCCGGCCACGGCTGCGGGTTACCTTGAGGTCGCCCGAGATGTTGGCGCCGGCCAGGATGCCCGTGGCCGCGGGGAAGAACACGGCGAAGATGGAGAAGAAGTTCTCACCGCCGCGGAAGTCGCTCCACAGGTTGGCGTGGATCACCTCCACTGGATCCACAGGGACGTCCAAGGATGTGTTTAATGGGACATTCTGTTATCTTTATGGCAGTAAGGGAGAGGGGAGAAGGTGTAAGGAAATATGCCAGTTTCAAGCTGACCCTCAGCACAAGGAGCCTTCCATCATTCTATACCCCAACTACGGCTTATAAGCGACAACCAGTTTTACACACACCGGAAGCACACAAATGTTTATACAGCCATAAAACAAGGCGAGGATCTTCAGCTGCCCAATGCTGACTGGCCACTATATCAGAACCTTCGACAAACCTCGACTTCTCACCGAGTGGTCCAGTCCGCGGTAGCGATTCTACCCTTGCGAATAAAATATGGTACAAATCTCTATTTAATTATATAAAAGCAATTAAATCATTAATTACGAATGTTTCTATAATATTTGTTTTTCTTGTGAGCAAAGGTTGATAAAGCCAATTCTTGTTCTTTTCACGGCCTCTGTACCTCCGTTTACACTCGGTTTGGCTCGACAATAACATTGATGGTCTCACTCTATCACACACACACTGAGCTTATTACATCCCTCTCTTTACAGGAATACACTTCAGTCAGCTAAAACTGATTTCAAATAGAATCAATTATCCGCCATCTGTAGATATGATACAGCGATTTTTGTTTTCAAAATATATACCCCTTCCTAGTTTTCTTACTGCGACAACAAAATATTCAGAGGGCCTCGCTCATCAATGAAAAACCCTTCCATCGGTGTCTCATTTTACTACACTATACCGCTATCCTATTGTATTGGACTTATATAGCCGGTACTTTAGAGGAAATCTCGGTGGAGAGATTTAGAGAAACTCCAGACACACAGATATACATAACAGAGGTTTATATGCGGGAAATGCAATGCTAGAAGTATATGTTCCCGCTGTCCTCCAGAATTTCCTTAAATACAAAGAATTATCTAAGAATTGCCCCCTTCTT
Source organism: Cordylochernes scorpioides (assembly GCA_030710605.1). Lineage (NCBI taxonomy): Eukaryota > Metazoa > Arthropoda > Arachnida > Pseudoscorpiones > Chernetidae > Cordylochernes > Cordylochernes scorpioides. The sequence continues at coordinate 101,742,648 of CP092871.1, forward strand.
AAGCAGAACAGTCAAACTGAGAAATTGTTAGGAGAATTCACCACTGATGAGCCAAGCTGTTCCAATATTGATCCATCGCAGGAAGGGAAGTAAAAAGTTGACTAATTGGAAAAGAACAATATTTGTTCATCTCACACTTGAGAGAAAAAATTCCATCCAGGGAAGAGTTTATTGCAAAAACAATAATTAAATTGACTTGAGATTTCGGACCTTGGAGCCTCCTACAGGAGTATGGTGAGAAATAACACGGCTTCCTATAACTAACCTTAATCCTGTAGAAAGGCTCGAAGGTCCGAAATCTCGAGTCACTTTTCCCTGGATGGAATTGTTTTTTTCTTAAGTGTTATTATACAAGGGATTATATATATATTATATAATCTAAAATTCAAATATATTATTTTTTAAAAACATATATTTTATTTCCATTCATTGACTGTTCTACATTTTTTTACCATAGTTTTAGAATATAGCGCTTTGCCCATTGTTGTAAATATGTATAGTTGACCTACCTATTATTTTTTAATTCACTAATATAGGATTCATTTTATAAATTCTATATAATTGTGATAAATATTTGATGTACAATTTGCTTCAAGTAATTGAAAACAAAAACTACTTGATAAGTAAATAACAATCTTTCCTATTTTCACGACTGTGTGCACCTTCAATTCCTTATCAATTCAACAACAAAACATTATATTCATAACATAAATATATCGGAATAATTGTTCATATTCTTCTAAAACATCCCATCGTACGTTGGGAGAATTGTGCCCCGGCTGTTAGCCACATAGCAGTGGTCACTCACAGTCAAAGCCCACGAAGCCCTTCCCGAACTTGACCGGAGTTGTGGGCAGGCAGGCGCCCACCACGAAGGTGACCATGGCGCCGAGCAGGATGAGGAGCAGGAAGATCTGGGCCTGGGACAACACCGCTGTACCATTGTACATGTGGGGCCACACTGGGGGTACCTTGGTCTCCCAGGCCATGCCCACGATGGCGATGCTCAGCAACAGCACGACGGTCAGGCAGCTCACGATGCGGATGTCGTTGATGCCGCCGTCCAGGATGGCTACTCCGTTGGCCTGCCACCGCAGTGTCAGTATACAGTACTGCGTACTACAGTGTACTGTACTGTGTACGGTACTCTGTACCACAGTATACAGTGTACTGTGTACTACAGTGTACAGCAGTGATTCTCAACCTTTTTTTTGTTGCGGCACTATTTTAAAGATTTGAAAATTTGGCGGCACAATTTTAGAATTTCGCGGCACACTTTTGCTAACTTGAATGCAAGAAAATTCAAATTATGTATCAATATTTCTATGCAAAATATAAGTAATATACATCTCTAACATTCAATTTGCTAATTTCGTTATTTTAAAAAGTAAAAAAATGAAAAAGAAAAAAAGAAAAACCAATACAAACGTGAACATAATCATATGACTAAAATTCGGCGGCACATTTTTAGAATTTCGCGGCACACAAAATTACCGCGGCACAGTGGTTGAGAATCACTGGTGTACAGTGTACTACAGTGTACTGTGTACTACAGTGTACAGTGTACTACAGTGTACTGTGTACTACAGTGTACAGTGTACTACAGTGTACAGTGTACTGTGTACTACAGTGTACAGTGTACTACAGTGTACAGTGTACTGTGTACTACAGTGTACAGTGTACTACAGTGTACTGTGTACTACAGTGTACTGTGTACAGCACTCACCGTCATCAGGTCCACCACGGTCTCCGCGAACCCCACCACGTACATGGCCACAGCCACGGCGTTAGCCAGCGCGAAGATGAGACCGATGGAGCCCCCGAACTCGGGGCCCAGGCTGCGGGAGATCATGTAGTACGTGCCCCCTGCGTCACACAGATCGGCTCATTTGGGGGCATCTTCTTCACTCAATTACACACACACACAAGCCTTTATTAGGGACTTGCCCCATACAGACCTTCACTCAATTACATATACACCTAATGTGTAAATATGTATATGTCGAATCCTGTCGACTCTGTTTACTCTGTGGTAATTGTTACAGCGAAGGTGCTGTCAACTTGAAGTTTGGGATTGGATTGGGGTCATTTTGCAGTCGTGATCAAAGGAGTGAGGACACAGGATAGGTTGGTCAAGGGAACCGATGCTGACAGACAGAGAACATAGGAGGAAAGGGAGCTTACGCCCCGCGATTTACGCTGGAGCAGGGAGACACGTCTAGTACGGACGAGGCTCGGAGACGCTACTGCGGCTTTTAAATTATCAGATATACAAGGTGCGTTCATTAATTTCCAGGACTGGTTAAAAAATAAAATAAATTAAAAAGCTAAAGAATTTTTTTTTTTATACAGAGTTAAATATTGGACATTCGACCATACCTGACTGAAAGCACGAGTCTCGTGGTGCACGTGCCGATCTAAAAATAGAACAAAACAACTTCCTTGTAAGGTTCGCATTTCTAATTTTAAAATGGCCATTTTCGAAGAGCAGAGAATCTGTTAAGTTTTGTTTTAAATTGAAAAAAAGTGCTACTGAGACGTATGAATTGATTAAAGAAGCTTTTGGCGATGCAGCTTTATCCCTTTCAAGAACTTTTAAATGGTTTTCACGCTTCCTAAAAGGTCGGGAAAAGGTAAACGATGATCAGCATACTGGGCGTCCAAGATCATTGCGTTGCGAGGAAAACAAGCTCAAAATAAAGGAATTAATTAAATCTAACAGAAGAATTTCTATTAAAGACTTATCTTCAGAGACTGGACTATCTGTAGGACTGTGTCATCAAATAGTAACAAAAGATTTGGACATGATCCGGACGTCTTCAAAATTTGTTCCCCGGATTCTAACAGAGGAACAAAAGGAGGTTAGAATGGATGTCTGCAAAAACATGGTTGAAATGACTCGGGCCGATCCAGAATGGATGCAAAAAATCATTACCGAGGATGAGACATGGGTGTATCAGTATGACCCGGAAACCAAACGTCAATCCAGCCAATGGATTGAAAGAGGGGAACCGAAACCCAAAAAGGCAAGATTTACAAAATCCAAAGTCAAGACATTACTTGTTACATTTTTTAATATCAATGGTTTGGTTCGCCATGAATTTATTCCTTTCAAGAGGTTTATTTGGGGATAATGAGGCGCTTAAGGGAGGCAGAGCGCCTTAAAAGACCTGAAAGATGGCAAAACAATGACTGGATACTTCACGTCGATAATGCGCGGCCACACACAGCCCATGTTGTTTTGCAGTTCTTGGCCAAGCATTCACCATACAGATCCCTCATCCACCCGATTCCCCCGACTTAGCCCCCAATGACTTTTTCCTCTATCCTAAATTGAAAATGAAGTTAAAAGGAAGGAAATTTGACAACGTTGATATGATACAAGCTGAATCGAAGGCAACCTTGAAGAACCTCTCAAAAAGTGATTTTATCTCCTGCTTCGACAATTGGTAAAAAAGATGGAACAGAAGTATTGAGGCAGGAAGGGCATATTTTGAAAAATATTAAATTAGTTTTTTTATTTGTTTTATTTTTTCAAAGATACAGAGCAGTCCTGGAAATTAATGAACGCACCTTGTATATGCAACATTTCCTTTACGTTCTCTTTTTTACTCCTGTAGAAAGACAGAAATACTCGAAAGCTCGGCCAAGTAAAAACCTTCCAAGAAACTCTTCACCTCACGGTTTTGTACTTTTGATAATTTACTGCTCCAGGTGGTTATCCAACTTGTGATCTTAGATAGAGTTATTAAAATATTTTATTAACTGTTACAATTAATAATTGACAATCAATTTCTCTTTATTAAAGCACCAACAAGCAAGCTTTCTGTCAAGTTTGCCCTCCAACCTAGGCTTAGAACAAATAAGAGACTATTGACATTTCAAATATCGCCCTGCACACGCGCGGATGTTTGTTTTGGAAATAGTTATTTTTAACCTTCACATATTTGTTATGAGTCCCCCGTAGAAGATCAAATTTGCTCGGAAACCTACACCCAAGTCTCATTATATCAGAAATCTTTGTGATTAATGTCATCCGTTTGTTACTTCAATAAAGTACTTGGAGATGTTTTAAATCGTCTAGCGCGCCAAAGATGTGGGTGTCGATGTGTCGTATCAAGTGCGATCGATGTAGAGAGTTGGTGGGGACACCATGCAGTAGGGAGGCTGTGACTGACCTCCCTTGACGACGCCGTTGGTGCAAATGGCGGACATGGAGAGCGAGGTGAGCACAGTGACGGCGGTGGCCAGCAGGATGACCAGACAGCCCAGCACTGGCGACACACACTGTCAGCCCCGGCGACGTGCACTGCCGTGTACACACGCACCCAGCCCGGCCTGGCCCACCACCCACGGCAGCCGCAGGAACAGGATCACCCCCCAGATGTTGAGCAGACAGCGGACCTGTCACACAGGTGTCGCACACACACGGACAGCAGGACAGTGTCCACTCACCAGCACGCCCTGCACCCAGCCGAACTTGATCGCCGGGTTGGTGACGGCCTCCTCGCCCGAGGACTTTCTGGTCTCTCCGCCGTGCTGCACAACCATCGCTCGCTTACACCAACAACTCCCCACACACAGGACACGGGGGTTGTTCATTTCATATTGCACCTATACCCCGCCTGTGTATCAAGAACAAAAGTAATATGCAAATTAGCTTCGATTTACATTTCCGAGTTTGAAATTTTCACAGTGGCTCTTTTTAATCTCGAGGACCACGCCATCACCTCAGCGGCGACCTACGTTTACTTTGTAGATCGAGAAATACGTGGTGTCGCTGGAGACCCGCTGGCGATTCTCCACCAAACTCTGCAGCGGTGGCAGAGGCGCCTCCCATGTGCATATTCACTGTATATAGTTATATATGTATATATAGGGTCCATTATGAAAGAAATGAGCATTTACTGGCAAAATACATTTATTGATCGTAATTTGTGCAAATGTTCAATAATCTTCAAAATACATTCCTCCTGCATCAATACACTTGCGTAGACGCGTTTGCCACGCCTGAAAGGCACCCTGAAACTCCTCGACAGGAATGCTTCTCAGGAACGTTGTAACATGGTGTTGGATGTTTTCCACGGTTTCCCAATGTTTTCCTTTCATCTCTCTCTTGAGTCGCGGAAACAAAATTAAGTCACATGGAGCTAAGTCGGGACTGTAAGGGGGGTGAGGGATTACCAGGGTGTTGCTCCGGGCCAGGAAGTTGGTATTGATGAAGGCTGTGTTGTTGGTGGCATTGTCATGGTGGAGCTTGACCGTGTCTTTAATGTCAGTCCTCACGCGTGCGATCCGGCGTTTCAATCTCCTGAGCACCTCCAGGTAAAAAGCTGAGTTTACAGTTTGTTTTTGCGGTACAAACTCACAATGGACTATTCCTCGGATGTCAAAGAAGACAATGATCATCGTTTTGATGCGCGAATGGTCATTCGCGCTTTTTGGGGCGTGGGGATGATTTTGTGTGCCATGCACAGCTCTGCCTTTTCGACTCTGGGTCGTATTCAAACATCCAGGATTCGTCTCCGGTTACTACAGAGTTCAGAAAGTCCGGTTCATTTTTAATCAAATCCAACAATTCTTGACAGCGCAAAACTCTATGTTCTCTCTGGTCTTGCGTCAACACTTTCGGCACAAGCTTCGCACCGACCTTACGCATTTGCAGATTTTCGGTCACTATCCCATGTACCACAAATCTGGACATGTGTAATGTGTCAGCAATTTGCTAGATGCTTAATCGACGGTCGGTACGCAAAACTTCGAGCACACGATCCACGTTCTCGTCAGTTCTGGCCGTTGTTGGGCGTCCTGAACGGAGTTCGTCGGCGACCTCCTTCCGGCCCTCCTTGAACGCCTTGTGCCACTTCCCAGACTATGATCTTGAAATGCAATCGTCCTTGAAGGCTTTTTGCATTTTTTCCAAGCCTGACGCAAAACTTTATGGCGATTGTTGTTCAAGCGAACGCTCCATTGCGCTATGTTACAAAAGTTGAAAACACACTTCAAGCGGAGGCATGTATCTCCCCTCACACTGCTCGAACTCAACTGACGACCGGATGGATTGAAAGAGCATATCCCTCCACCACATTTTCCACGGTTTTACCGTGCTGCCATCTATCGTCGCGTCACAATAACATTATGCTCATTACTTTCATAATAGACCCTGTATATAATTTAAAATAATAATGCGGACTCTGTGCTTTTGCATGTATTGACAAGATGTCGATAAATTATGTTAATTGACTTTCTGATCTAACTCCATATATTGAGGTTTCAATCCTAATAGGGGGAGGTGTAAATAAGGTGTGGGAAACAAACGAAATATGCAAATATGAACTCACAAACGGACTGATTTCGAGGTGGAGACTCCTTCCCGACCTGTATCTATAGCGTATAACATGCGGGAGAATTCTCCTCATTCTTTAATTATGCATCCTTCTGCTGCCTCATATATATGTAGAAATGATTTCTCAGGAAGCCTCTAGGACCAAATTTTAACCGTAAAGGTACAGCCTGCACCACGCTGACGAGGGCCAACAGCACGAAACGCGTTCGTGGTTGACTTTTCTTGATTTATCAAGAAGTTTGGTTGGCCAAATATCACGGAACAAGTTAAATAATGTATGTGAGTCAAAATGTTATCAGGATAGGTCAAACATATGCGCGGGACAGTTTATTTTTTATTGCCACGGTAGTGATGGCGAGGTCAAGTTAAATAAAGAATTTATTGATAGTGGTAAGTGGTAAAATAACAAGAGAGTGATGTATCAAGACTATTAACAAGCCTGGTGATTCACATCGTAGCAAATTAAATGAGGAATATAATTATATTAATTTGTTTCTTTAATTAATTACTCACTGACGCACCAGGAGGTGCCAGATAGAAATCGTTTAACATCCCACCATAGATAGAAATTATATTATGATACATTAGCGCGCCATCTGTTATGAAGATTCGAAACTATTATAGACGTGTATGATTCTTTTACAAATTAAACAAAATTCTACTGGCCTTACTGCAATGAAAAAATCAATGGGAGAATGTAATTCTGCTGTCCTCAAAGCTTAAGTCCATAGTTAATCTAAAATACCCATTCCAAGAGTCTAGCATCAGTATCACTATAAAAGGAAGATCGAATAATGCAATATAACAGCGGTATGGTAGATTATACTGACGAAACCGCTGGGAGGGTTCACCACTGATGATCCAGGCCCTCCCATTAAGTTTTCCATTGCAGTAAGGACAGTAGAAATTGTTTATTTTTTAAAATGATTCTTTAAATACGCGTCTATAATAGTTTCGAATTTTGATAGATAGAAATAACATGGAGTAGGCTAACCAGCAATGCGGTACTTTTATAAGGGAATACGGCGTGGAGTGACTATAACAGAATTACTGATGGAACTGCTGCACATTTCAGCTTAATCTCACATTTTAAAGAAGAAGTCGATTATTTAAGAAGTAAAAAGGGCCGTCCAAGGGAAGACCGGCAGCTTGAGTTGTAGAATGTATTTCTGTACCTGCCAGCTGTGGGTTCCAGGAACCTACAAGAATCTGCCTGAGTTCAAGAGACGGTCTGAAGAGCGCAATTCTCCAAGGCCTCATTTGTCAACAACTTGGAATGATATGTCGCAGCTGGCAAGTTTTTTCTCCTCCTCTCTAGTTCACGCTACTTAGCAGCAGTGCGTCAAGGAGCCTCATGTCGGGACAAAAACTCTATATATTACATTCTATAAGATGGTGTAGTAATACAACGCCTAATTAAGAAGATTCTGAAATAAGTAAAAATTAAATGAATAATTGATATTTATTCCGACAGATCGCGCAAGCCATCAGCAAATTTTAGTTGCACGATCAGATGCCTTTCTCCTAATTAAGATAATTAGCTTCATACATAATTGTTCAGTATCGGTATAGGGGGTGGGGGAACAGAAAAAATGCAATATTACAGCGGCATGGTAGATTAAACTGGCGAAACCGCTGGGAGGGTTTACCACTGATGAGCCAGACCCTCACATTAATTTTTCATTGCAGTAAGGCCAGTAAAAAAAATTGTTTAATTTTAAAAAGAATCATACGTGTCCAAAATAGTTCTAATTTCTTAGAACAGATGGCGCGCTAATGCCTCATACATATTTGCATATTGTTTAAAATTTATTTATTCCAATTTTATATTTATTTTATAATCTGTGTGGTGGGCACAGAGAATGGTCGCAGTTTGATGATTCTACTTCTGTAGTCTCTCTGCACCTGAGGTTTAATTTTTTGCGCTTAGCGGAATTATGGAAATCTTTAGGCCACACGCAACTTGTAGAAAACTCCGTCTTTAAGAGACTGGCGTTGAATTCTTCTCGGCAAAGATGGTGTTCGGTGCGACATGTGAACATCCGTTGTAGAATCTCCAAAGTTATAAAACGGTGCTCGACGAGCTGGCATCGCTCTTAGGAAGAATATATGGCAGGATTATCAAGGGATGAATCACAGGTGAGTTATTGCAGCTCGTATATCCCGAGCAGAACTTGACCGTCACTAGATCGAAGGCTGTAAACCAAGATTAGAGGTGTGACGGGAGTATATCACTGGGAGGCCAAGGTCGCCCGCCCGCCCGGTGTCGATAGCTCCTCCGTACAGTAGTCGTTTATGGCCCCAGATAACCGACGCCAGTAAACCATGGCACAGTCAACACCTGATAGCCTTGTTGCCTACCACGGTAGCTGACTTGTCAACCTGTCACCTGCTTCACTTTCTCATAAACAGGTTTCATACTCAGATAGTATGTGAACGATTACAATTCTAGATTCGATCCGTCACAGGGAACCTACAGAAGTACCACGACGACAGACTGGATGTTGTCTCCTGGTTGAAGGAATCCACCATCAGAGGGCGCTACTGTACCATGAACCTGACATACCATGGTCTTCATAATGATTATTGTAATAGCAATTAGTTCTTCGGACCTAGCGGTGCATGTAAATATGGTAGGGGATTGGTCAGAATATATCTCTTTATTCGCTGTACATAACTTCTCTCTTTTAATAATTTTGCAAGGCCTTTGCGATTTGCGCGTGCGCGGAATAAAAAATTAGATATACTGCAGTCTCTATTATATAAAGTATATTTCCTGTATATTAATATATTATATATTGGGAATTCGTGAAATATGCAAATCAACTTTCAGCTAGTATTTAGACGGCAGTCAGCACCATTCATTTGCACGATTCACTGACCCACTTCTTTGGCTCTTAACTCTTTTTATTGTAGAGTTAAACCTAAAATACAGACTTAGACAAAATTTTATTTGATGGTTTATGAACAAAGGAAAGTTGTAGCAAAATCTTATCACCCGCTCTATACAACTATCCAAATAATGATAGTTCCATATTTACATATTTCCCATACAGGAGATGTCCCTCTCGTCAGTTCGGGGTGCGCTTTAATCTAAATAAGAGTTCTATTGTGAAATCTTCAGAACTGCAACGCGCCTACTTCATTAAAACTGCTTCCAGAGACCGGAGCTAGTTAATGTCAATTACCCGATAATATGGGAGTTATTAAATTATTATTTTTTAAAATGTGGAATATAATAAAAACAACACTTTAAACCTTTTGATTTTGCCCTGAGTATTAGAACATTTTGTGTGCAGAAAACAAAAGAGTTATGTAAAAGTCTTCAGAAATTTTCCCGTGAACAAAACTAGATAAGCATGGATAGATGGGATGGTGTCCTCACAACAATCTAAGAACTGTATCTCTGAACAAGATCTGAGACAGAATGCTTTACATAGACAACTAACGTGTTGGATCAAAACTGTATTTAGCAATACTTCGATTGGGTGGGGCAGTACATCTTACTTAAAGATATTAGAATTTGTAAATATTTCTTGTAAGATATAGTCGATCTTTTTTTATTAAACCCGTTGAAGAGCGATTATCACTTGAAAACTAGCGTTTTGTGATAAAAAGAAACCCAGTATGATAAAATATTTTTAATTTTAAAATTTTTCACAATTTTTATCATGAATAGAGAATTAAAGGTATTTGGTTGGACCTTGATATTCGAGTGATGCCATGTTTGTAAATAAATACATTTTTATCAAATATATGACTTTTATATATGTAATGTTCCTTCGATTAAATATATAAATATGCTTTACCAAATTAAGAAACAAATTTTAATTACATCTCTTTCTGTTGAAGATATTAATCTGTGATTTTTTAAATGTTTCTTTTTGACCAGTACTTTTGTTTTGTTTTTGCTTTTCCAAAAATGTTTCTTTCTTCTTCTTCATTATTATTTGTTCTATATGTAAAGCTTTGTTTTTTGATACTTGAATAAACAAATTCAAGTTTATTATATTTTTGTGTGCTTTTAAAGTTAAAACACAACAGGTTATGGACCCAACCACGCATTCACTGCGAAATATAACAAAAACGAAGCAACGGTAAGCCTAAAAAGAATTCTATTTTGTTTATCACGTTAAAATTTATATTAGTAATGGCTGGAATGGATAATATTAAAATGGGTATGAATATTCCCAAATTGGAAGGATTAATAAACTGGCCAGAATATAAGAAATATATAAAATTGCTTTTAACAATAAACAAAGTAATAGGCGTTGTTGATGGAACATATAGAAAGCCAATAAAACAAGAAACAAATGAAGAAAAAGAGGCATATGTAAAATGGGAAAGTGAAGATGCAATATCCCAATTGTTATTTACAACAAGTGTGATGCCTGATGTGAGTCAACTAATCATTCCCTGCTCAAGTGCTAAAGATATGTGGGACAAATTGTTAAGTGTCTATGAGCAAAGCTCTGGTCAAAGATTAGACATGCTCTATAATCAATTCTTTAGATGATATTTCAAAGCACATTTCAAAACTAGAAAGTTTATGGAATGATATGCAAAATGAACTTAATAAACAAGAAAATTTGAAATTGCCTGAATCCATGCTGATGTGCAGAATCATAAACACCTTGCCTGATGAATATTTTGATTTTAAAAGTGTTTGGGAATCAGTGTCTAAAGAAGAACGTTCTGTAGACAATCTCACACAAAGGCTTCGGTTACTCGAAATAAGTATTCAACAGCGAGATGAATGCAGCGCATCAAGTTCGACAGCACTAATGGCAAATGCATATGAAAATAATCAAAATATGAAAGGAAAAGTTACCAAAAGTAATGAAAATTTTCAGAAAACAAGAGAAACAAGAGAATGTTACTTTTGTCATAGAAAAGGACACTTGGCCAAAGATTGTAGGTATGCAAAACAGAAGAAACTAAAGGAAAAAGAAAAGGATGAAACTAAATTAAAACTTAATTCAAAATTAAGTGAAAGTTTAATCAGTGAAAGATTCAATGAACAAGATGAAGACATTTGGATTGGTGACTCAGGAGCTACTAACCACATTACAAGAAATACAAGTTTTTATACTACTTATAAGGATTTTCCTACCCAACAGACTGTTAAAGTTGGAAGTAATGAAAAATTGATAGCTTATGGAAGTGGAACTATAACAATTGAAACTTGTGTAAAAGGTAAATGGCAAACTCACTACCTAACTGATGTATGGTATGTTCCCAATTTCAGTCGTAATGTGATGTCATTACAGTGCACATTGGATAAAGGGTTTGAAATGAAAATGGATAAAAAAGGTTGTAAACTTTTTAAGACAACAACTGGAGAAGTTATTGTAGAAGGGAAAAGACTACCAGGAGGCTTGTATGGTATGTTAATAACAAGTATCAAACCTGAAAATGCTGCAGAAGTCAATTTAGCCAAAACCCAAAATGTAAATATGCTACAACTATGGCATGAAAGATTTGGACATCAAAATAAAAGGCATGTTCAAAAATGGCTTAAAGAACAAGGAATAGATGCAGTCATGGACAATGAACCTTGCGAGGCATGCATTTATGGCAAACAACATAGACTGAGTTTTGGATCAAGAGAACAATATGCTTCTACTCAACCTGGAAACTTAATTCATGAAGATGTATGTGGCCCTATGCAGGAGGTTTCGAAAGGAGGGATGAGATACTTGTGTGTTTCAAAGATGATTTTACAAAATACCGATCAGTGTATTTCCTAAAAGAAAAGTCACAAGTCATTGAAAAGCTAGAACAATTTCTCTTGGAAACAAAGACTACTGGACATATAGTGAAAGAAATTCTCACAGATGGAGGAAACGAGTTTGTAAATAAAGAAACCTCAAAAATTACAAACAAGTATGGTATTAATCATAGGATCACAATGCCATATACTACACAACAGAATGGTTCAGCGGAAAGGGAAAACAGGACTTTAATAGAAGCAGCTCGTTCAATGATATATGCCAAAAATATGAGCCTAAAGCTGTGGGCAGAGGCAGTTAACACTGCTACATATGTTTTGAATAGAACAGGACCAACACAAATTGAGGGAAAGACACCTTATGAACTATGGTTTGATAAAAAAAACCAGCAGTTGATCATCTTCGAATATTTGGAACTGAATGTTTTGTTCGTGTGCCTGATGAAAAGAGAAGAAAGTTAGATGCCAAAAGCGAAAAAGGTATTTTAGTTGGTTATTGCAGTAACAAGGATGGGTATCGAATCTGGATGCCGAAATCAAACAAAGTTGTCACAAGTAGGGAAGTAATATTCAAGGAAACTATACCAACATTTAGCCTTGATATTGAAAAGAGAAATAAGGAACTCTCTTTCAAGTAATCAGATCAGATTGATGAACAAAATGATACTCAAGATATTGAGAAAATTGAAAGCAATGTTCAAACATCAGACGTATACAATCTAAGAGATCGATCAAATATATCAAAACCTCAAAGGTATATTGATGCTGAAATAAATATTTCAGAAGGTCTTGAACCCAAGACATACAAAGAAGCAATGGATTCTCCAAATGCACAGTTTTGGAAAGAAGCAATGAATAAAGAAATGAATTATTTAACGGAAAATGATGTATACGAATGCACAACATTACCACCTGGCCAAAAACCAATTGATTGTAAATGGTTATTAAAGACCAAATTGAATTCTAAAGGAGAGATTACAAGATATAAGGCAAGACTGGTGGCAAAAGGGTTTGCACAAAAGAAGGGTATAGATTATGAAGAAACATTTAGTCCTGTGGCAAGACATGACACCATAAGAACTCTTTTAGCAATTGCTGCTAATGAAGACTTAAAATTGGTACAGTTTGACATAAAGACAGCCTTTCTATATGGAGACTTGCAAGATCAAATTTATATCAAACAACCTGAAGGATTCAACAATGGAACAGACCTTGTATGGAAATTGAAGAAAAGTCTCTATGGACTTAAACTTCATGAAAGAAAGATGTCTAAAGGAAAGTACAGCTGACCCCTGTTTATTCTTCAGAAAAACAAATGATCAACTACTCATTATTGCCATATATGTTGATGATGGAATCATTGCTGGTACAAATGAACAGGAAATCAAAGAATTTCTTGATGAACTAATGTTTTCATTTAAGATCACAAGTGAACCATTAAATTACTTTTTGGGTATTGAGATAGAGCGGCAACAGGATGGGTCAATATTTATAAATCAAAAGGCATATATAAAAAGAATTCTTGAGAAATTCAATATGTCTCAAGCGAATAAAGTGGGAACACCAACTGATAATAAAACGAAAATTGAAATTATACCGCGAATGTTTCTTTTATAAAAATCGAAATTTATTTTCAAAGAGAAATAGCGACATTTCTAACTTTGAGGATGAGGTATGGAAAGGTGAAACATGAAGAGTAATGGCGAACGGAAAAATAATTCTACTGTTCCTGGGGAAGCAGAGATTCTAGAAAATGTTCCCTTTCGTGAAGCGATTGGTAGTCTGATGCATCTGAGCTGCTTAACAAGACCCGATATCACTTTTGCACTGAATAAAGTTTCTCAAAAACTTGCAGCACCAACAAAATATGACTGGGAAGCAGTTAAACTAATCTTCAAATATCTTGTAGGAACAACTGAATATGGAATTAAGTACCAAAAGGGTCATAAAGTAGGAGTTTTGGAATCCTTCAGTGATGCAGATTTTGCTGGAGACCCAGAAACTAGAAGATCTACCAGTGGAGTTGTGTGTAAACTGGCTGGTGGTGCTATTTCTTGGCTTAGCCAAAAACAAAGATCAGTATCTTTGTCAACAACTGAGGCCGAACTCGTGGCAGCAAGCAATACAGCAAAGGAAGTCATTTGGTTAAATAGACTTTTCAGTGAAATTTCTCCACTAAAAGAACAACCAATTATAAAAGTTGATAATGCAAGTACAATTAAATTGATCAAAAATCCTGAATTTCATAAGAGAACCAAACATATAGAAGTAAGACACTATTTTGTGAGAGAAAAGTATCAAGAAGGTATTTTCAATGTAGAACATATTTCTGGAAAAGATCAAGTTGCTGACATTATGACCAAAGGGCTCCCTAAGCCGCGTTTCCAAATGCTGAGATATCTACTGGGTATGAGGGACATTTGAAATCTGATTAAGGGGAAGTGTTGAAGATATTAATCTGTGATTTTAAATGTTTCTTTTTGACCAGTACTTTTGTTTTGTTTTTGCTTTTCCTAAAATGTTTCTTTCTTCTTCTTCATTATTATTTGTTCTATATGTAAAGCTTTGTTTTTTGATACTTGAATAAACAAATTCAAGTTTATTATATTTTTGTGTGCTTTTAAAGTTAAAACACAACACTTTCTAATGCTATATATACACTTTTGAATATTAGATAATAAAAAGGCATATATTGGATTTAATAAAAGATTTATTTGCCAATATTTCGGTTGGCTGAACGCCAACCTTTATCAAGGCATTACATTTTTGTATACACAAACTCAGCGCCACATAGTGTTATGAATAACATTTTATTATCTAATCGCACTTTTTATTATCTAATGAATTAAGTATGGATTGCTCTATTTTCAAAACTTTTGAATATATTCACAACAACAACAATGATAATTACAGTGCTGCTACAAATCCAGACATTCAAAAATGAATTAATTAAACAGAGTACATTATATTATTATTATAAGGTATATTACAATATATAAAGGGGGTTGTTCTTTTAAACCACATATATTTACATATTTTATATCATTCCTAATTATAAGTTAGTTTGAAGTGTAACTCCGAAATTTTGAATGGCCTTTTATTTCAAGAAATAATTGCTAAAATGTCGTAAGCGGTTCTCTATAAAACACAAACTCTATAATAAAACACTTTCTATAGCGAAATACTTTGTCCAATTATAAAAATATATATTTTAATCTAATGTATATAGCTATCTATATGTGGATACAATCATATTTCAGTTAGTTTCTTCCAATTCTATATCTCTATATAACCCCCAGAACGACGACAACATCCAGCCAACCGTTCCTTCAATTCCGTTCTAAATAACTCCTCTGGATATATTATAAATATTTACAATTTATACGCATAGATGGAGCCACGGGCGCTTAGGTGTCGCACAATATAACTAAGGTACAAACTATTTCTTTATTGAAATGATTTTTTATATAATGTTTTAAAAGTTTTTAATATATAGAGATATTAAAATTCGAAACTATTATAGACGCGTATGATTCTTTTACAAATTAAACAATTTCTACAGTCCTTACTGCAATGGAAAAATTAATGGGAGGGCCTGGCTCATCAGTGGTGAACCTTCCCAGCGATTTCGCCATTTTAATCTACCAAGCCAGGCACTCCCATTATTTTTTTTCCATTGCAGTAAGGGCAGTAGAAATTGTTTAATTTGTAAAAGAATCATACGCGTCTATAATAGTTTCGAATTTTAATAACAGATGGCGCGCTAATGCACCATAATATAGAGATGTGTGTATGTTTTAAAATCTCTTCTAAATATTATATTAGAGTGTTGGGAGTCCCGTGTAATAAGGAAAGAAGTGGCGATGACAGCGGTGTAAAAAAGGCCAAGCAGGTGACATCGAGGTGTGGGGTTGACACGCTAGACTCCGTCACTGTCCGCGGCTGAATCAGGGAGTTGACCTATTTACATATATCACTACGACATATATATATTTCTTATTTTTATTTTATTATTTTTTTGTATATATTTATACTTATATATATTTTTATTTATCAACACAGCATATTGAATCATAATCCTTACTCATTTTTATTTCTATAATATTTATCAGTCTCTTCATTTATTTAATCAAATGTTTATTTAATTATATACTATTTTAATTATAATTATAACCATTGTACATATATTTTATATACCGTGAAATTTTCATCAGATAGTTTCCTACTTTGATCTTGTATAGCGTGAGTGGATCCCACGTGATTTAGTTTAAATCAAAGAAAAACCTTGATAAAGAGAGGCGTATTGCCCCTAGAAATATTGGTTGATTAATAAATTTAGATCCAATATATGCTTTATATATAGATATATATATGTATACTTGTGTGTTATAGGAATTAACAAACCTTATAAAATATGATGGATTAGCGCGCCATCTGTTTTAAGAAATTGAAATTATTTTTTACGCGTATGATTCTTTTTAAAATAAAGCAATTTTCTACTGCCCTTACTGCAATGATAAATTAATGGGAGTGCCTGGCTCATCAATGGTGAACCCTCACAGCGGTTTAAAATTACTTAATTAATAAAAATTCATTAAATTGTTTAATTTTAAAAAGAATCATACGCGCGCGTCAATAGTTTCAATTTTTTACATAATAAATAGTGTCATTTGTTACTTTTATTTGTAGATATATATACAGGTGTGTGGTAGCATCTTTTGTAAGTTCCAAAAAGAAACCCGGATTATAATTTAACCTTTCTATAGATATCAGTATATATATTACCCTGGTTATGTTCAGATACATTTTAGCTACGATGTGATACGGCGCCTAAACTGTTAATTAAAGTCCGTTAAAAAAAACTTGTGCTAAAAATAGCAACCAATCAAATTTAAGCTAAAACAACCAATTTTTTATACAGTTCCCGAGGTTTCAGTAACTCGCTGCCCCAGGGGAATGATTCAGTGACAACGAGTCACTGGGACGTCTGGAAATATATTTTTAAAAAATAGGTTTATGTAGCCATTTAATTTTTTCCAAACAAACAAAGGATCTGGGAAACAATTAAATTTATTTATTAGCTCTGGCAGTGCTGTCCCTAGCTGTAAAATAGAACTACAGAAAAATCAGTTTGAATTAAAAAAAAAAAAAACATATATAGTCTCTGTGTGAACCTATATCTTTAGCTACCTCCATGTGAAGTTTCTTTAAAACCGAAATAAGTAGTTTTGGTGGCGAAGATAAAAACACAAACATTGAAAGTGCCTTTCATTTATAAAGTGTGGGAGGCTCCTATTCAAGTGCTAAAAATATCTTTCCCTTGTAATAAATTTGAAATGAAGGCGATAAAAACGTGGTGATTTTCTTTTAATGGTAAAAAACAAGATTTCAGGCAAGAATGCCCTTCTTCAGGTTACAACTTGGAAATATTTTAAAACTATGGACATGAAGGATAGCCAAATAAAGTAGGTAAATAGTTCAGCTGGGGGGATTGGCGAGGTAAAACACGGAGTATTGGGGTGGGAGGTCGATTTTTCGGTTGAAACTGGGCGTGCAGTGCGAGACCAAAGATTCAAGGACTAGGCGCTGATACTTGTTCCCGACGCCCTTGTAAACGCATACAGCGCTGTCCAAATTGAACGAGTGGCGAAATTCTGTGATGTGTTGGCATAAGAGAGACTTGCGGTCGTTGGTGCGTATGTTGCGGCTGTGTTCAGATAATCTGGTGCAGATAGATCGACCGGTTTCTCCGATGTAACACTGTTCGCAATCGAGACAGTTTTAAAATGCATTAAAGAAAGTATATTTGATTAAAACTATTTCTGTGAAGAACACACGTACTCAGATCAGTCAATAATCCATAACGCCAGTTTTGGATAATTCAGACAACAGCCTGTAAGCCATAGTTTGTAGCTATGTCCCTCCCTCATCGGTACAGGAAGGCTTTGTTTGCATACAACCTTACGTAAGGAGTTGTGAAATATTGAAAGCATTTAATGTATGCATTGTTTTAATGCTTTTATTAAAAGGGTAGGGTGGCTTTTTTCCCATTCATATGTGATATAGAGTGATATGGAATCATAATTAGCGGGATAGCTGTAAACAGGGTGGCGCCATTGTCCACACAAACTTTGTCACGGAATTTAGACAAGCTTCACAGACACACAAATCACCTTCCATTGGATCCCATCTCACATGGTCCTGAAGGACACAGCAGATGTGATTGCGAAATCATCAGCAATGGATAACTCAGACCTAAGTTTCGACCCATTCAAATGCCTTCACAAAAGCTGACTAAAAAGAAGGTCCAGTGAAGTTAGAATTTTTTTGTCTTAAGGAATATTTCTGGTATAATTGGGTTTTAAAATGTGAACGAAGCCGCGAGTACCAAGGACTGGCAGAGTGGATGAACTCTGTTCTGTTGCAAGTATTTGTAGAGCGATAGTTCACTATTAGATAGCGCGCCATCTGTATCTTATAATTGTAA
This sequence comes from Cordylochernes scorpioides, assembly GCA_030710605.1. NCBI lineage: Eukaryota > Metazoa > Arthropoda > Arachnida > Pseudoscorpiones > Chernetidae > Cordylochernes > Cordylochernes scorpioides. The sequence continues at coordinate 101,761,212 of CP092871.1, forward strand.
CTATTGGAGCGCGATTTTTTTCTATAAAATAAATACGGCAACTGCCCATTCTGCGGTATTGGGACAGTCTGGCTCACCACGGCCAGTGGTTTCTCCAGTTTAATCTACCACAACGCTCTACTATTGTATTGGACTGTTTCCGTCACTTTATCAAGGCTTACCCCTAAGTATCTTCACCACAAGAAATCTTCTAAGGTTATGTAAGCAGAACATATCTATGCGGCATTAGAACGGTGTGGTGGATTGATTTGGCAAACCGCTGGGAGGTTCCATCATTGATAGGTCACGCCTTCCGAAAATGTCATCGCAGAAAGTACAGTAAGAAGTTGTTTTACTTGTATAAAAAAAGTCGGGCTTAGATATCGCCGTATAGTTCATTATGCTGCCAGTAGATGGCGCAGACAAGTTTCTGTGTCCATCTAACGTAACAAACATTCCAGCCCGTACAGAATAAATGGCCATAGTTCAGTGTTTTAATAAAAATCAATAAAGCAACCAGGGCTATATAATTTATTGTGTATAAGAAACTTTGCCCTGGATATTTTATTAAATTATAAGTCAGGATAGAAGAAGGTTGTTAGTTCTGTATGTTGCCAGTGGTACACCAGCCCAGACATTCCGAACAACAACCTAACGTAACAAACATTCCAGATAAAAAGTTCCCCGGGATACGAGGAAGTCACATTTCTGAAAACTTGAGCAATTCCTCCTGACCAACAACCTCTTCTATTTATAGAAGTATCGGCTTTTGTTTGAAACGTTTCCTTATTTAGCCTAATAACACAATCGCCATAAAGAAAAAAAAAACACAAATAAAAAGTATCCGATCCATATCAGCGGGGAACTCCCCTCGAGGGAAATTTCCTATCGATTCCTTGAAGCCCATTGGACGGATGGCCATCGGAGGATATATGCAAAGTAGCAAGGTAGAAGGGCAGCGGGCTCGAAAGTTTTATTCAACAATGAAAAGACAACCTTCTGTCTTTATGTGCAAAGTTGCAGAGCAAATATGCATGTTTACTTTGCAACTTTGCATATATATCAGTATATTCTAAGGAAACGTTGCTGCAATAGGCTGGAATCCAAAACATTCCTTTTACCTTAAGATTCAGTCAGCCATGGAACAAGGAAATTGAATAAATAAAAATACAAAATAAATGGATATGCTACAAAAATATATGCACGCGTACAACTACAGTCTCATTTGTCGCTCCAAAATGTTGATTATCTTTGTTCTTGGCAGAGTTTCAGTCTCTGGTGGACTGCATTGGGCCGAGAGCAGGTCGAAGATAGTCTACCTAAAACAATAGATGAGAATTCCCTCCATCATTTGTAGATGCACTACGGCAAGACACAGAATAGGTGAAGGAGATTCTCCGAAAACTCCTCGTTTGGAAGTCATAAAAGAATTTGAGATTTATATGAAAGTATTAAGAATAATTTCAACTGATATGTTGACAATTGCCAAAGATATGTTTAGATTATGTAATACCATCATAATTGAAGTCCCAGGTGTCAAATAAAACAATTCTATTACAATATTCATATACAGTAGAACCTCCATGAGAGGACACTCATGCTAGAAGACACCTCTCTATAAAGGACAGTTTTCATTTACAAAATTATTATTTTTAATCTTTAGCAACTCTCCAGTAAGAGGACAGCTCTCCCTAAAGGGCAAATTTGCTCTGTAACTAGGTTTCCTTTACAGGGAGGTAGTTCTACTGTATCTCGTTTTTAAGTTCTGAAAACGAAGGATCTATTGGTTTCCAGTAGATGCTGGTAGAAGATTGCCTACGTCACAATGAGGAGTCCTGCAAGTGGAATATTTCAGCCCGGGTGACATCTCAGGTAGTAATGAAGGAAAAATCGACGATTTTTAAAATTGATTTACCATTCCTAGCAAATAAGTATGAAATTTACGTTCTAGCGAAATATAAAAGTTAACACCAATTGTCCTGTCACAGATAGTCTTGCATAACAAAAAAATAATATCAGTAATGAATGCAAGTGATAAAACTGACATCTTTCCAACCTAAATCAACTACCATGTGCTTATCTCCATGGTTAAACCAATTCCTGAAGTCCACTCCTCTCCAATTTTGCGATGGTAGTTATAGGCCTGGAAAATATGTCCTCTATTGTCAGTTCTGAGCATGACATGTTCCGGAGAAGCTACCGCACTATTGCATTTCAAGCAGTTATTGAAGGTTTTTTGTCCATTTTGGAATTTTAAGGTTTTTATATGGCCACTTCTTAGTCTTGTTTGTTGATTTCTATTGAGTTTAAAAGTTCTGACACCTTTCCAGCCTAAATCAACTACTATGTAATTGCTATATCAATCAATATGTTTATTAAGGCCTTTAGTCTTCTATACAGATTCTCCTGAGAGATGGAGAGGGGAGAAAAAATCTGAATCAACAAACTTATATGGTAAATATGTAAATATAGAGTTCTAATATTATTTTGCTATAAGATGCTGATGGGGCGCCATCTGTTGAAATAAATATCAACTAATCGTTAATTTTTTTTTAATTATTCCAGAATTGGCCAAATACCCTTTCTTGATTGATCAAGGAAAGCTAACCATGTATGCCTTTCAGGCTGTTGGCCTCATCAGCATGGTCCAAGCTGTACTTCAATGACCAAATAAATGTTTTGATTAAAAAATCAATTGGCTTGTCATTCTCTCTGATGGTTGTTCTTTTACATTTCTTTCTATCTGACAACATATCATTGAAGAAAACAAAGAGGTTTATATAGCCCGGCTTGTTTTCAGTATTTTAAGGAAAGGTAAAGAGCATCAAGTTGAGTTTTTTTTTGCTTATCCCTAGTACACGTGGCACAGGCCATGATAATCATGGTGGGTTGTTAGCGACTGCTTTTACTGTAAGTGCACCACATGTCTACACATGTGAAAGCAGTTCGACTTTGCACTTACAAATGTGCCAGAGCCCCGTTTGGTTACTTGCACTCGCTGGTGGGGTTGGACTTTTGCAAGAATCGGGGGCCATTGGAGCATTATCAAGTTGAGTGGATTATTAAACCGATCAATTTTAAGCAGCAGTGTCGTCATTCTGACTGAATTTTATTGAAAATTGACCTTCTAACTTTATCCTAGCTCAGGGGTTGGTAAACTGTGGCCCATGAGCCACATGGAGCTCTTTGGATGTGAAGCTGCGACTCTTTATATAGTTCCATATGCAAATATTATTTATACGTGTACTATTTATTGTTGGCCAGAAAAAAATTTGTGGCTCTTTAAAAACTTTGATATTTTATACATTGTAAATTTTGACTCTTCCGACTCAAAAGGTTTATGATCCCTGCCCTAGCTGCATAATGGCATCAGCTGGAAGTTGTTGTTGTAAGTTTTCAGCAGGGTGCAGTGGACTAGCCTGTGTGAAAACCTACAAAACTCAATGTGAGTGTTATATTATAATTAGATTATTTAAATATTGTTAGGTTGTATCATCTATTATGTTAGATTTTTAAAACACAAACACATAATACTGGCTGAACAACCAAAGTTACACTCATGGACAAAACTAAGGAAGTTGTACCTTTCACCATGTATATTATAACTACTATAAAAAAATTGGAGAGGAGTGGACTCCAGGAATTGGTTTAACCATGGAGATAAGCACCACGACCAGCATGTATATCGGGATTCAGACAATACCTCTGAAAAATATTACAGTGATCTTTATTGAAGATACATGAGATAACCAAGTGTGAACAAAATAAAAAAAAAAATAGATGACCGGCGACATCAAAGAATTTCCTCTTTTTAGTTTTATCCACAAATGTATGTGCATCCATTAATGTAAACACTACTAACCAACAGCTGAAAACACAGCAGTGTCTGTTCTCCATGTTAGGTGCGATGTCATCTGAGGCTAAAGTTCCACATTTATTTTTTTCATGTTGGTGACTTTCGCACGTTCCAAGAATCCGGGTTACACATAGAATGAAACACACACACACACACAAGGTAATAAGACTAAATCCAAATAAATGAATAGTGTACGACCTTTAGGTAACAACGCTGTTACCAAAATGTCACACCTTATATTCATGTTTATAATCTATAATCCAAATTGTGCTTTATCATGAACACACACAGAATTTTTTCCCATTCAGTCTTTTGTCTTATGATGGTAACAACGCTGTTACCAAAACATTACATACTATTTATTTATTTGTATTTGGTGTCTTATTACCTTGTGTTTATAAGGACTTATAGACAACAATGTAAGTGGTTGGTTGGTTAAATTGACATCTTTCCACATAGTCACCACCTACTGCACTTTAGAATTGGTGAAGGAGGTAAAATTTCAGAGGAAATACTTAAACATTGTCATATATTGAAACTATTCAGTGTGATTTAATCTTTTACAACAAATAAAATAACTAACTACTGTCCTTGCTGCGATGAAAAAACTTTGGTAAGGCCTGGCTCATCAGTGGAGAACCCTCCCACCAGTGTAAATTTCATATTCTTCACAAGGCAACAAGGACAAATTGGTGATTTATGCACCTTATTTCAGTCACAGCATAGTTGTCGAAACATCACATATAATTCACTTATTTGCATTTTAATAAAAAGGCTTCATCTGATCATGCAAGTAAAAGTTGCTGATGGCTTGCGCCATCTGTCGGAATAAATATATACTATTTGTTGATTTTTAATTATTCCAGAATTAGCCAAATACCCATTCTTGATTAATTAAGAAAAGCTAACCATGTACATGTTTCGGGCTGTTGGCCCTCGTCAGCGTGGTGCAAGCTGTACCTCAACGACCAAAAAACTGATCATTCAGGCATCCTGAAGAATAATTAAATGAGTAGTTAAGGCCAGAAGTATGTGAAAGCGCTAAACAAGGTGAAAAAATAGTACAAAAGTGAAATTATACTGGGATAAGGTGAATAAATTAAGAAAAAGGTATCTTGGGGTCGTGCAACTAAAAGTTACTGATGGCTTAGAATTGGTATTTGGCTAATTCTGGAATAATTAAAAATCAACAAATAATTGATGTTTATTCCGATAGATGGTGCAAACCATCAGCAACTCTTAGTACTTTCCTTTATTTTCTTCTTCAAACTCTACTCAAACCTTGTAATTATTCAATTGTTTATATAATATAGTATCTAAGTTTAGTGTTGTTTCTTGACGTAAGCATCCCTTGTGGACATATCATGTCTGATTTGATAATACATAAACTTTTAGTTATATGAACAGGAGATGTCTTTTCTTAATTTACCCCTGGAAGCTGATGTTTTTACCTTAATAAACACAAGGTAATAAGACCAAATAAATAAATAGTGTGTGACGTTTCGGTAACAGCATTGTTACCATCTTCAGACAAAAGTACTGAATCAGAAATTTTACCACAGCATGTTTTTAAATAGTTCCTGTTATCAAGTGTATCAATTTAAAAATATGCTGTGGTAAATTTCTCATTCAGTACTTTTGTCTGAAGATGGTAACAACGCTGTTACCGAAACGTCACACACCATTAATTTATTTGGATTTGGTCTTGTTATCTTGTGTTTATAATCTATAATCCAAATTGTTCCTTATCAATTTTTACCTAAATATTGATCCATGGGATCATTTTACTGAGATTTCTTTATACATAGAGTTCTGGGGTAACACATTTCAACTTGGGATGTGGAGGAGACATCTAGAAATTCCTATTTACATTTTTAATGAATAATTAGAGCTACAAGGTAATAAGTGATAATCCAAATAAATAAATAGTGTGCGATGTTTCAGTAACAGAGTTGTTACTGAAATGTCACACACTATTTATTTGGATTAGGTCTTATTTTCTTGTAGTTCTAATCTATAATCCAAATTGTACTCTATCATAAATAATTAGAAGTTAAAAATGTAACACAAAGTAATAAGACCAAATCCAAATAAATGATATGTGATGTTTTTTTCGGTAACAATGTTGTTTCCATCAGACAAAAGTACTGAATCACTGATGATGGTAACAATGAAACGTCACACACCATTTATGTATTTGATCTTATTGTGTTTATATTCCAAATTGTGCCATATCAGTTAAATGTAAAATAATATGTGATTTAGCATTGCATGGGAACTACTAAAAATGACTAAATATATAAATACCTTAAAAATATATATATATTTTTGTTTATTATCCCTAGTACACGTGGTACAGGCCATAATAATCATGGTGGGTAGTTAGTGACTGCTTTTACTGTAAGTGCACCACATGTCTACACATGTGAAATGCAGTTCGAATTGAAAAAAAAAAAATGAAAATATTCAACACAATTTTCATTTATACCTGGAACATTAGCCTGTTCTACAAATGGATGTAGAACTACAGCTAGATCTGAGTTTTTTAAAGTTTTACCCATATTTATTTCCATTTGTTGACATGTATAGAGATAAAAGGAATATAAAGGAAAATAATATGTGCAAACACAAGGTAATAAGACCAAATCCAAATAAATAAATAGTGTGTGACATCTCAGTAACAACTCTGTTATCATTACACACCATTTATTTATTTAGATTTGGTCTTATTACCTTGTGTTTATAATCTATAATCTAAATTGTGTCTTATCATTAATATGTGCAGTGATATATTTGAAACAAGATTACTGAATTTTAAAAGAGATTCCTTCAATTTTAACAGTTTTTGCTTATCATTTTAAGGAAGTTAGAGATTGGTACATGCACATATTTGCATATTTCTTCATCCTTTGAGGATTTGAACAATCACTGAAAAAAATAAGGCTTCAACTCTCCCAGTAGTTTCTGAGTTGTGACATTGTGTTTATAGAGATGAAAACATGTGAGAGACTTCTTCAAATAAACATTTGTTGTGGATTCGGCACACTTTCTTGCTCAGATCTACATATGCAGAGAACCTTAAAAATACCTGAAACAAATCTCAAGGAATATTTTTTACTTACATATTTAAAAAAAAAACTCAATAGCTACATAATAAGGTTAATAAGACCAAATGTATATTAATAAATAGATGTGTGACGTTTCTGTAACAGTGTTGTTACCATCCTTAGATAAAAGACTGAAAATAATATACACCTATCCCCGATTTACACTGTAGATACGTTCCTGAGAAAAACGTGTAAATCAGGGGATAGGTGTACACAGAAATAAAATGCATTGACAGGTTAAAATATGTAGTCAGCACATAAGCTCGGGATTCCTCGTGAGATGTGTACACAGCGCATGTGTTCAATCACAGTAGCATTTAGTATAGTGCGATAAAAAAATAAAAACTCATTTGGAAAACCGTGTAAAAGCGAAAACGTGTAAAACAAGTACCGTGTAAATCGGGGTATAGGTGTATTTCAAAAAAATCTGTTTGTCTGATGATGGTAACAAGGCTGTTACTGAAACATCACACACTATTTATTTATTTATTTAGATTTTGTCTTATTATCTTGTAGTTCTAATCTACAATACAAATTGTTGCCTTATCTCACTTAATAGTTTTAAAATTATTTTCAACTCCACTTTTGCCGGTCCCAAGCCCGGATGAAAAAGGAGGAGGGGGAGCAGTAACAAGCTCACTAAACAACCTGGGCTCAGCTGGCCTGGCTGATAGTACCCTGTAAGAGCTCCTAATCCAGGGATACAGGATGAGCAGCGTTTGTACTCCATGTTAGGAGCGGCTGCACATGGCGTCTGTTCCTCATGTCAGAGGAGGCCATTTCTTTTGGAGCTAAGTCGGCCTGCCACTGAGTAGTGCTCCCAGTCTTAATGACAGTCTTAATTCTACTTCACCCAATCATGAAGATAAGAAAGAAGAAAATTATTTTCATATATTTTATATTTAGGTTCACACAATTTTCAGATGCTGCAGTAAATGGTTTTGGTGATAAACAATGTCCTGGAATCTATTTACAAACCAGTTAGTTATTTAGTTCTCAGGTGATCCTTTCTTATTTAATATACTAACACAAGGTAATAAGCCCAAATCCAAATAAATAAATACAGTTAAACCTGTCTATAGCGCTCCCTCTTGGGACTCACCAGAATAAGGTTCTATAGAGTGGGTGTGCTATAGACAGGTCACTTTTAATGTAAATCGAATCGTACTACGTATTTAAAATAAGGCGCTATAGAGAGGAAGGCGCTATTTAGAGGGGGCGCTATAGACAGGTTTAACTGCAGTGTGTGATGTTTCATGTCACACACTATTTATTTACTTAGATTTGGTCTTATTACCTTGTGTTTATAATCTATAATCCAAATTGTACCATATCACTAATATACAAATGTCAATGAAGTAAAACACAAGTCAACAAAAACCTTTTAATATTTTATTTTGACTAAATATCTGATTTTTGTTGTTACCATTGTCAGTTGAGGGAAATAAAATCTCACTTTGGTTAGATCAATGTAACACACTACTTGTGAACAATTTAAAACACGTTGCCAATAGGGTTGAATCAATTTACACTCGGAAACACTCCAATAGACATCTACAAAATAAATAAACACAACAACAATAGAGATTTTTGCTGATAAGAAACAAAATAAATAAATGAGATATATGTTTTGTCAAGAAATGGAATATATGACAATGTCTGGAGAAGGTATAAAATTACAATATATTCAAGATGAAATAAATAAAATGGAAGAATTCTTAGTGAAAAGGGGAGTGCAAAGTTGCACACAAAAATATGCGCTTTGGTCTTATTTTTCCCATTTGTCTAAAATCTTGAGTGGGTTATAAAAGCTTGTGATTGGAATACTTTAAAAGACGGCAGTTGGAACTGGCAGTGCCCTCAACCACAACTTAAAATTTGGCCTAACAAATCCCAAAGTAATCAAACTTAACAAAAAAATGACTAGCATCAATTTTTTTTTTGGTTTTTAACAATTTTGGTTGCTAAAATAGATTATTGTTTTACCTTTGTGGTTGATTTTCTATAAATCAAAACTTTTTCGCTTGTCAAATGGAAATCCTGTCCTGACGTTCGGGAAGAAGGTTTCAAAGAGTTCGTTTGTGTCCATGTCATTGAAGAGGCTCTCGTCGGATTCATCGGCTCCGTTGTTATAGCGTAGCTGCCGTCTTGGGTCGGAGAGAACTGCGTAGGCTTCTCCGAGCTCTTTGAACTTCTTCTCGTGGTGCAGCTTGTTCTCCTCTGCCGTGTCCATGTGCCGGTCGGGGTGGTGCATCAGAGCCAGCTTCCTGTATGCTCTTCTGATCTCTTCCTGGGAGGCATTCTTCTGAATCCCCAAAATTCTGTAATAATCTTTTCTCTTGCTTCTCTTCAGTTCCCTCTTTGCAAATTCCAGCAGATGCTTGATCTCCCGGCTGCTTTCCTTCTTGTAGGCCAGCTCGTAGTCCTGGATGGCCTGCTCGTACATCTCCATGTCCATGAGACACTTGGCGCGGCGCAGGTAGGCCTTGGTGTAGTGCTCGTCCAGCTTGATGGCAGAGTTGCAGTCCTCCACGGCTTGGCTGAGCTTCTTCAACTTGGTGCATACAATGGCCCGGTTCAGGTAAATCTTGGCGTTGGTGAACACATTGTTGGTGTCAATGTCAAGTGCGGCAGTATAGATATTGTATGCTTCTTGGTAAGCACCTTTTTTAAAGGCAGTGTTTCCTTCCTCTTTCTTGGACTTGAGGAGTTTGCCCCTGCGGTAAATCTCCCTGGCCTTGGTGTGGTCCGGGACCAACCTCAGCACCTGCTGGAAGTGGTTGAATGCTCTCTCCAGATTCTCCTGGTAATACAAGCTGATCCCTCGGACGTAGATGGCATCTGCGTTGTTGGGATTTAGACACAGGATGGCATTAGCTATAGTTTGTGCTTCTTCTTGTCTTCCTAAAAAAACGAGGCATTCTGCTTTAATTAGTTTTAAATGGGGAGAATCCAGAGCTTGCTGAATGGCCCTGTCCATGCAGTAAACTACCGTTCTATAATCCTTCTTGCTGTAGGACTTCTCGCCCTCCTCTATGAAGAACTGAAGCACCTCAGCATTCTTGAACTCATTCACTAAGGCAGAATTTGTTGGTTCTATTTCTAGTGCTTTTTGAAGACAATGCTTGGCAGCGGAAGGGTCACCAAGTGCAATGTGACACTTGGCTTCCCGTATTAGACATTTCACAGAATTCCTATCCAACTTGAGTGCCATCTGAATGTCCTCCAGCGCGTGTCTGTATCGACTCAGCATCATGAGGCATGCCGAGCGGTTGCCGTAGTACTGGGCAGAATTGGGGTTGAGCTCGATCGCCTCGTTATACAACTTCAAGGCCTTCGGATATTCCTTGTTCTTAAACGCTTCGTTACCTTTTTGTTTGACGTCCTCGGCGTTGCGAGGCTCCTCCCGCGCTTCTTCGACCCTCGAAATATCTTTTGGTTTAATAATATCGAGTGAAGTTTCTTCACTGGTAAGCTTAGCATTTTTCACTGCAGTTGCCATCAATTATAAAAATAGGCTTTTAAAAATAGATTTATATCATATATTTACACCTAGATTTAAATAAATAAATGGATATAAAAGTTGTGCTAGTTATTCCTAACAACAAGTAATTTAAACCTCAAAAAGGGTCAAGTATTTTGTTTACAATTCTTTCTCGAATAAAGGCTCACTAACGGACAACACCACAGCGTAATTATGGATTGCCTCTGGCAAAATGTTATGCAATACCTTTTTGAAGAAATGAAATTATTAAGGGAATAGCTTTTTTAATTTCGGATAAAAGAATCCAAAATGAATCAATATACATGTACGCAAATATATTATAAAAAAATGTTTTTGAAATTTATTTTAAAAAACATTTTTATAATTTACAAGCGTAGTTACACTATTTATTTGATAATTTTAAATATATATAGATATTTTTTAATAAAAATAATAGAGAGAAATTTGGAAATATTTAATGAGTAAATAATTAAATGGAACTTTATATTAGATTTAAATAACTTCTTTTTAAAATATTCAAAAATTTATCAGTTCTTGAGTTCATAGCTATCTTCCAGACCAAAATAAAAATATTAAGATATTAATTCGAAATTTTAAATACAATTTCCACAAGAATATGCTTTTTAAAAAGTATATGCTTAGTAAATAAAACGCTTTGAAATCCTTTCACTTATTAAGCAAAGCTATCAATGTGGTGATTTTTTGTTCTGATAAGTAAATTTGACTAATATTTTCTCTTTGCACATTTAAAACTATTTTTTTTTTCGTTTTATAATAATCCTTGGGAAGAAATTTTAAAAATATATGAAGGTTGAAAAGTAAGCTAATTCAGAACATGAAAATGACTTCATAAATGGTCAAAGAAGTGTAGGATTCTAATGCTAATACTTATTCTATGAATTAATATTTTTTATTATAAAAGATGCCTAAATCCAATATTATAATAAAATTCTCTCACATTAAAGAAATCAGCCATTGCGCTTTTTAATAGATGATAAGATAAACAAAGAAAATAAATGGATCCTCTTAGGATATATTCTCATTTTTCTCCAAGTGAGGCATGTACATAATAATAGAGCTCTCTGGAGATTATATTGGTAAAGCTGCTGGAAGAGTCCTCACTGAGATGAGCCAAAACCTTCCAATATAATTTGACTCGTTGTCTCTTTAGAAATAGTACCTTTTATTGTGAAATAGTAGCGTTATAGAATTTGTGATATTCTCAACACTAGGGTTTATTGCATTACTATTGACTGTACTTGTGAGCGGATACTTATTTGAAATATATATAGTTTTATTTGTTACTTCTATATCATATAAACTCCTACAATAACTATAGCAACTTATTTACATATTATACTTTGGATATCTGTTCAATACCTAATAAATCAATGAATTAATAATAGAGTAGCAGTTGATGTGTGTGGAAATAATGGGAAGAGCTCGTGTTTCAATGTTATGGTAATAATAAAAAATAAACATTTCCCTCCTTCACTCTTAAACTTTCGGTTATACAATTAAGGTGGTTGTAAAGTAGTTAGGATATATATTACATATATAACTGTGAGTAATCCTGGCAAAGTTACATCAACTACCTGGGAGCGCCTATTTACAAACTATCTGCGATTGTTATCTACCTCCCCCACAATGCTTCGAAGATCAATTTAGGCTAGATAATGGTATTTTTATCGAGATTGTTTTGTAAGGAGATTAACAAGTGGGTTGACTAGACAATGACTGGAGATAATAACGTCGCTGCTTCCTTCCCACCCAGTTTTAAATATGATACAACACTTTCCTTAGATTCAAATGCCCCCCTTCCAAAATTTAAACACTGTGTCATTTCAAGAATTTTTTTTCAAAGCACTGAGGGTAAAGGTGATGATATTCATGGTGATTAGGGACTTACATCACCACATGTATACACGCGAATAAGCAGTTCGACTTTATAATTATAAAATATATACTCTGTGTGGTTACCTTCACTCACTGGTTGAGTTGGACTTGTACAAGAACAATTGGAACTTTTTTAAACTTTACAAAGCGGGATTTGAATCCAGATCCCAGTTTTTGACATCTTTGATCATAACACGATCATCTCCATCAAACGTTTGTAAAAATCCTAATTTTCCTCACACACAATTAATATGTTTTAAGTGTATTTTTGTAAGTTGTCAAGATTTTAAAATGAATACTGAAGCCAAATATTTCCTCCGCGCAGCTAGAAATGAACGGTGGGGATCATATTTCGACTAGGCAGTAAAACACAATTTTATCTTTATGTTCAAAGAAAGGATATCTCTCCACCTTTTAAAAAACGCCATTATAACATTGTATTTATGTTTTTTCTCTGGCAGTTCGCTCAGATCAATGCCATTTCTTTATATTTATCTGAAACTACAAATTTTAAATGCTCTTAGAAAGACAAAAATGCCCGACCACACCTCTCTGCGGTTCCACCTGGACCCTTGGAATATTCGACCAAATTCTTGTTCGTTTCCAAGGTGACTAACGTGGCAACGACACTCATTTCCCAAGATAGAGGACATTGCTGTGATAGAGATGCATGGAGATATCTGAGGCTCTTCATTGGACACGACAACAACAAAGACAAAAAGGGTAAATGTACAGGTGTGGTGTTGGGGCTGAGAATGCCCTTGACTGACAGACTAAGTAACCAAGATGTCCTGAAATGACCGTGGAGGGACCAACTGATTGAGGGGAGGAGGATGTGTGGACATCTTGTCCGACAGTATTACTGAAGGGAGGGCATAGAATCGGGAAGAAGAAGGCTGAGAATGGAATTCATGGACAATTTCGGAGAAGACTCTATAATGGCATCAAAACAAGCCATAGAAAGGAAGCTCTGAGAAGACAAGAAATACTTCCAGCCACAAACCTATGCCTGGTTGAGGAGAAATAAGCAAATTAAATATTGAAATGGCATCGAGCGAATACTTTTATACATTTACTTCGACAACAATGTTTCTTTCCATAGAAGTTCTCAACAACCACTTATAATATTATAAAACATTTGTGTTAGCTCAAGTTTTTACCGCTATAATTACCTAGTTAATTGTTTTCTAACGCCGAACCAGTAACTAGAAATAATCCAACTGTACTGTACGGTAGGTGATTCAAACGGCCCATTTTTGTATCACTCTGGCATCAAAACTTCTATTCCCCATGCTGCAAATATAAACTATTGTATCAGCATAGGAGTGAGGCGTTAGGTTAGGGGAATAGGCCGGGAAACATTCAATATTTATAGGGGGGGCGGACATTTTGCCATGATAAAATAATGCAATGATTTGTATATCTTGAAGATGGAGAATAGGAGGCCTGGCTGCATTTCCTATTTCTTTAGAACACCTCGGTCAGATACGTTTTTTTTAAATGTATTTTTTCGATGTTTGTTTGATGAGGCTTTAAAAATGTATTGGAGGATCGTGTCAAATGTCTAAACAGAAGAATGACCCGCCCGCCCCAAGTGAATGTTTGCCCATACAGTGTACTGTAATAGATAAAATACCTATATTATATATATACACTCATTGACAAAACTTAAGCAAGTTGTAACATGTATATCAGGATTCAGACAATAACTCTGAAAGATATTACAGTGACCTTTATTGAAGACACACGAGATAACCATGTGTGAACAAAATTAGTTCTGTCTCCGTCAAAAAATAGACGAGCAGCGACATCATAATATGAAACTTCCTTAAGTTTTGTTCATGAATGTATATTATGTTTATCAGTATAGTCCTAGTCTTGCTTAATAGAATAATACTTAAGATAATAAAAATTCTACTTGATGAGACACCTAAAACGTTTCGAGCATATATGCAACATTGGTCTTATTTAAACCACATTCAACACCTAATTACTAAAACCACATTATTTTATTAATATTGAATATCCATTCATCAATAAACTAAAGTTTGAATTTCCAAGTTTATTCTTTAAATTATAAAATGATTTGACGAGGACAAAATATTTTTGTCGAAAAACGTCGATTATAAAAAACATCTCTGGCTCCTCTTCTCTAAGAAATGAAAAAAAAAAATCATACTAAACGGTTTTCTTAATTAGAGAAAAGTACTAAATACATGCTCTCTTAAAAAAAAAAAGGGGGGGGGGGGGGTGGGATTAAGCACACTGTGAGGACAATTCTCTATAGAGTTCGTTATGCAACTTTTGAGAATTTTTCTCTGCAAGAACACTGCGCGGTATTCCGAGAAAACGCACAGAATGATACAAACGATGTCAAGCAGACGATACTAAGGCCTGGATGTTATTTCCCGTCAGACGACGATTACAAAACGAATTCTAATTACGAAGCCCCAGCCGTGTCTATATATCTGGGCGTTACCTAAGAACCAGGAAAAGAAAATTTCAAGGTTAAAGCTTTTTTTGGACACTTGGAATATGATTGTTAGACGATCGTCTGGTGGTGTTTGATGATGATTCGATACTCTGTGATTAGATATTGATTTGTTCTATGAACGGCTCTAGAACGATAGCCAGTCCTAAATCTTATTAGAGTTTTACCTTTATATATAATATATAATTTTTATAATGAATTAGCGCGTCATCTGTTATGAAAATTCGAAACTATTATAGACGTGTATGTTTCTTTTAAAAATTAAACAATTTCTACTGCCCTTACTGCAATGGAAAAATTAAAGGGAGAGCCTGGCTCATTAGTGGTGAACCCTCACAGCGGTTTCGCCAGTTTAATCTACCATACCGCTGTTATATTGCATTTTTCGATCTTCTATCAGTATCTTTTTAAAAGGAAGTTCCAAAAATGCAATATAACAGCGGTATGGTAGATTAAACTGGCGAAACCGCTGGGAGGGTTCACCACTGATGAGCCAAGCCCTCCCTTTACTTTTTCCATTGCAGTAAGGGCAGTAGAAATTGTTTAATTTTTAAAAGAAATATACGCGTCTATAATAGTTTCGAATATATAATTATGATTATCTTTATTATGTAATTAAAATTTAGTATAATTATCATTATTACTTTATTAGTATTATCCCTATCTTCATAATTATTATTCTCGTTTTTATTTTTAATTATTTCATCATTTCTTTATATAATTAAAGTGCTCGGATTTTCCTGGAATTTTTCCCAAGTGAATGTTTGATTAACCGCGATACTGTTTCAATTAATTGTTATCATTATTATAATGAATATGTTATATGGTTTTCTCGCACCGTTCCTCATGTCAGAGGTGGCCATTTCTTTTGGAGTTAAGTCGGCCTGCCACCGAGTAGTGCTCCCAGTCTTAATGACAAAAGCAGACGCATTTTACTCCACCCAGTGTGAAGAAAAGAAAGAAGAAGAAGAGACATAAACAGAGAACATTTGACTTTCATACATTATAGGATACTCCTTAATTACGATTACCATAAATATCATTGTAATTTTAAACAATTTTTCCAATAATATCTACTTGATGTTATTATTTTTTATTTGAATGTGTTGAAAGAATGCGCACACACATTATAATTTGTTCGTAAAGTGTTATTAATAAAATAAGAATTTTCCAACCCTATAATCGGATGGACTGTAAACAGTTGTAAACTATAACTTTATTTTATATGAATATTTACATACGGCATTTACCGCCTTGCATAATTACTAAATGCAACTTGAGAAAAAAAAAAGTTTTCCTTCGCTCTTATACTTTCCGTTATATAACTAAGGTGAAGTAGTTTAAAAACCAAAATGTGCCCGCCCTTCAAAAATATCACATATGCAAATTTGAAACGTAACTTTCTCAACTACTTCATTGGGAGATTGTTTCTTTAAACGTCTATAATATGTAATGTGCGTGTCTATTCCCGGAGATTTAAAGCGGTTTTCAGTCGTGTACCTCGAAGATAGGAAAAACCCCACAAAAGTCAATATCAATTTGCATTAGCGCGCCATCTATTAACAAGAATTGAAATTATTTTCAACTACTTTTCCTCCTTTCATTAAAAACAATCTCCTTCTAACCCTACTGTATTCCGAAACCACTGAGAGGGTTCACCACTGATGAGCCAGGTCCTCCCAATATTCTTCCGTTTAGTGCTTGTGAAAAGATTCGTCTTAAAAAAAAATTTGCATAACTCCTCACTGACGCCGACTGTGTGAGTGCAGCAACGGCTCTGTGAAATGGAATTTGACTCTGGACCAATATATTCCACAGAGATCATGGAGGGATTTGTTTAGGAGAATACTAAAGAAGATTAAATAACGTTAACAATATACCTGATTAATATCGGGTTAATATGTCAACTGAACGTTGCTGATAGCCAGTGCCATCTAGCGGATTAAGTATCAATAAAAACACAATTATATTTTAATTTATTCTAGAATATATCAACGCGTTTAAATTCATTTTACTTTGATTTTTTTATGGCGCAAGTAAAACAAATGATGGGAGTTCATACAATGGAGAATACAGGTATGTACAAAGCATCTCTCTCCCATGTACAGAGTGATAGTTCTACAAGAACATGTCACCTGTAGACGCCAACAACAACGACGACAAAAAGAAAGTGTAGCGATAAGAGACAATCGACGTCAGATGACAAGACACCGCGCACTACGACAGCTCTGATTGGATGCAATCATTGAATGCGATATGGCAGCGCTGACAATGTTCATTCACCTGTGGGTAGGTGAACTTCTCAGCTGTGGGATCTATTTCACACATTGAGAATTTGAAATAATGAAGGCATATCCTGACCAGGAGCACATGTGCTCTTTAGATGGCAGAGCTCCATCTAGTGGAGCAAAAATAAACTAAACGTTTATTTAATTTGCTCCGTGATATTTGGCCAACCCAATTTCTTGATAAATCAAGAAAAGCCATCCACGAACGCGTTTCGCGCTGTTGGCGCTCGTCAGCGTGGAGCAGGCTGTACCACTGAGAACAAAATAGTTTTGGTCCCAGAGGCTTCTTGAAAAACCAAGAAATGGGTATTTAAGGTCAAACTTGCGTAAATACGCTTAACACATGAGAAAACAATAGAAAACAGGGAATTATAAGATGTCAAGCTAAGGATTGAGTTGGTCTGTCGTTTAAATCAAGTAACACACGATAATCGGTAAAGTGTACTGTTTGACTCTGGTAATATATATTTGACTCTAGTGTACCTCCTCAATAAGGCTTCTACAAATTTATCCATAGCCACAGCTGTCAACTGGAGCTAAGACATCTTGGTTTCTCCAGTTGGTCCACAGATTTGACAGTACGTCCTCTTGATACCTGGTGGTGTCTTCAATGCATTGTCCTTCAATCAATCATTTTAGTAGGCTCCATCATGTCTTTGTACATGACCTATCATCCAATTCAGGCTTCGTATTATTTTTTAGTGTTTTAATGGGCAGTCTGTTCACTAGTGATAACACCTAGTCATGTATGACACCCGCAGACAACGATGCTCTTGCAGCACATTTCAAGCGCCTTCAGCAATCCCTGACTGTACTTCTCATAAGATTGGGCAAATTGAGGTTAGCTCCCCCATTACAGCGCTGTTACTCCCATGTAGGTGGTTTGCTATTGTCTGACATCTGTGAAGCTGTAACGTCAATGGTCCACCAACCAACAAGCCATGCAAAGAGCCAATAGGAGTTCTGATATCTGGCGGCACGTGGCGAGCAACAAAAACAAACTCTCCCACACGCGTTTTACAAATGAGGAATTAAAAAAGTCGTCCGGGGATTTCAGCAGAACTGACGACAGTTTTTGCCTGCCATCCACCAAGAAAGCCATCCCGGGAGATAATTGGGTTGGCCGGGAACAAAAAGCGGTGCATTGCTAATGAGGCGGATTTGTTTACTGTCACTTGAGCTGGTTCCCTTTCTGTCAACAGGTCGGCTCACTTTGATGCATCAGCTGGTAGGACAATTATGCCACTCTGTCACTGAGAATGTCCAACAATTATACTGTGCATTTACTCGCCTTCTTCAATCGCATAAAAAAATGTTAAATGTTCCAAACGATTTGTGGAAGTACTTTATTTAAAACAAAATACCAAGAAAAGCTAGCGCGATTAGTTGAATTTTATTAAACCGTAGAACTGGACAGTTTTGTGAGCCAAAGGTTCTTCTAACGAAGTAAAACGACCCTGCTCCTGAGAGTAGAAAGTTCTTTATAAGAGAACATTTTATTTCCGAGGTTCTTACTGGATGAGGAGACTTGCTGTAAGCGTAGCCGACCTTGGTTCTTCTTCAGCGACAAAGTCAACTTTGCATATTGGTAAAATATTATTCGAGACATTTGTGCACGAGAACATTGAATGCAAGCTATATCTGCCTGAGGCGACACACAAAACTACAGCACTTTCTATGATAGGACGGTTCTGAGTCATAGGACAAAGTGATCTGACCCGATACACATTTCCCTATTTATTAATTTTGACACATTAGTACTTTATGCTTGTAACTCGTAAAATGATAGTACAAATTGCTATTGTATTTCCCTATAAAATATATCAAGTTCTTCTTTTTTAGAAGCAGAGTGTAATAATGTTTATTTTCAACATATGTCCTAGTCAACCTGAAGTCTCATTTATCCCAGGAGCCGGCTAAAGGGACTAAGTCATCTTGTCAATGTTGACCTTGAGCATCAGTCATGATCCCGAGTGGGTGCCAAAGAACGACCCTTCCTTGCCAAGTTGGCAGCAAGAACTCGAGTGTACTCATGTTCGCATTGAGTTCCCCGCATTCAACTTGGGCGATCTAAGAATGACGTACGTTTCTCGTGACCTCTCTCCAATCCAATGTGATGGCTCAACGATGGACTTAGGAACCAAGTAAGGTTCCTGGAAGCAAACGTGGACAGAGGGAGAATGACTCAGTAGTCATAGAGGGGAACGGTGGAGGGAAAGATAACCCTATCATCTCTCTCACCACACTATACACTACATGATAGCTTATATCTCGTATACACTTTCTTCCATTCTGGTTTGTGGCTAATTTCGACGAAATAAGCTTCTTTATTTTCTTAACGTTTCAATATCTCTTTGTATCAAGAATTACTAGGCTTGTTGCTTAAGAATTTTCAAACAACAATCATTGAGTAACACATACTAGATCGTGATGAAGAGTTTCTTTTGCCACATTGAGAAAATAAGGATGAAATTAAAATAGAATAAAGACTAGCTATTTCTTTTATTGTCGGGTAGGACCGGCGACTTCTAACAGGAGAGTTGATGAATGTCATATGTGCAAATATAGCGTTGTCATACGAGAGTTCAAACAACTTCTGGCATCTAACATAGCAGCGGAACTGACAAGCGAATTGTGGAAACACGTAAGATCACCCAGCACAGAAATAGCTGCAGATTAAGAACACACACGCAATAAACCAAAATAAAATATTCCTTGTCATAAAGAAACTTCACCTCAGCAACCATCTCCATTAAAAGAAGGGCGAAAGACCTTTTTCCACTTCTAAAAGGAAACAATTCAAGAATATTCTTCAATAAACAAAATGATTTACTCCAGAATTTATACGAGTCAAGGAGTTTCTTTCAGAGGAATAAGACATTGAGTCCAAACAGAGTGCGATAGTGTCACCAGACTGGCTGAGTGGATACCAGACGTCAACCAGTGTAGTTCAGCCAGGTAGATATGTTTGGTTACTTGGTGATGGAGGACAACATACCACCGGATATACTGTCCGTCATTAGAAGGGACACACATGCTTGCCCCGGTAATTACTCTGCACAATTTGCATAGGAAGGTATTCAGCTGTCATTAGTACAGTACCTAAGTGGAGTTACCGCCTCAAAAAGAGAACTAAACAACCCAGTTTCAAACTTCAGCAGGGCTCTTGTGCGATGACTAACCGATAGCTTTTATGTAAATATGGCGCACAAAATTATGCAACAAAAATGCGCTATGGAAATGCGTTACAGATTAAAAATGAACGTGTCAGGAGGATTCGAATTTGATATCTTCATATCCTTAACCAGAAGTGTTAATCGTTTACACCTCGACAGCTGAATAATAAATTAACCATATTGGTATACCGTAAAGGGATATAGCGCTAAAGAGCAAAGAGGCAGACAAGAAAGAAGTATATAGGATATAACACTGATCTGTTAAAGTCGAGAATTGGTTCCCGAGGCATCGGACCACCCAGTATACACAGTATATAGACATGGACCAGTTAGGATGTAGAGAATTCCATTTAAGATGTAGACAAGAGTCAGACAAGAATTGCCTAACAGAAATATACAAACAGCCAAGAAGTAGACAAGACAAACCCAGGTGACGCAGAGCGAGACCATGTTGTGCCAGGTAAATTGAAGTGTTCAGGGAGGATCTGTCATGGGGCAAAGCGCCATTTCAAAAAATCTCTAAATATAATGTATAATTTTTTCATTCATTATTTCCACACACATTCAGTAAGGACATTATATATATTGTAACTCACTGGCTTATTCAAGAAGTAGTATAGGCTTCTTGTATTTTCAGTTACTTTTGATATTTAATGGATATTTGATTTTTGGTACAAACTCCTGATACACTGCTATTCTATTTATAGTTTTACAAGGCAAAACACTCGATAGGTGCGAAGTTATTTAGCCTATGATTAGAGGATTTTATGAGGAATATGGCTTGTTGTGAGTCTATGTAAATAGGTTAGGTAAATATTCTGCTTATATGCAAGGTATATGCAAATTCAGCGGATGAAAAAAATCAGCTGTAAAGGACAAGTTGAAGTTGTACTACGAGAGAATTAAATAAAAAGTATATACCTAAATCTGAGAAAGCATTTCAAGACGACAGCTATATTTTCCTTATAAAAATCTTATTAATTTCCTGTTGTTGAAAGGTCCGAGTGTTGTTTGCTGCTTTGCCCCAATTCCTCTTCATGTCTACGTTGTCTCTCTTTATTTCTCAATCTCCATTGCTTCATTTTATTTTAAAACTTTTTTTCAAAACATTATTGACGTATTTTGTTCTTTTTATCTCAACTTTCCACTTGATAATCACATTGCAATTTCTTTCATCATTGCCATTACGCAAGAAAATAATTATATTGTAGCGGAATATTTATTATTTTATCGACAGATTATTAATTTTGATATTTATATTTCGCTACTCTGTATATACTTACCTTATCTTGTAATTTATCAATTTTAGTTTGTTCTTAAATAAATTGCTGTATCATCCTGAAGTTTGTCTTTCCTAATTATCTAGGTGACAATATGATACAATATAAAGACCTACAAATTCATAGAAAATGCCAATTATTATTGTTTTTTAGATAATTACGCGCCGTCCCCTCCTGAATGGTGTGTGTTATTCATTCTCCTTACCGTAGAATATCTTAACCCAGCTTTCACTATGCCTCGGGGGGGAGAAGTCCGACCACACCCCTGGACCCTTGGAGTGTTTGACCAAATTCTGGTCCAAGGTGCTAAGGTGGCAACGGCACCCATTTTCCAATGAAGGGACACGACAACAACTATGCCTCTACTGGATAATGAGTCTAGTGTTGGAGAATCTACCATTGCCTGTATACTAACCTGACAATATCTCGGGAAACGTCTACTACCGTAGTATCTCGTAGATAACAAACCGTCTAGTTTTATTTCTATCATTTGGCTCTTCGTCTAGTAATATTTGATGAGATTGGTTCCTAAATTTGTAACTTCAATCCAATACAAGATGCGTCTACTGAATTATTTGTGGTCACTGAGGTTTACCAAATCTATAAACACCAAGTACATATTTCTAGATTATTTAATCAAATTCTGTTTAGAATCTCCTTGATTCCAGAATATCAGTATGACCAATCAAACGGCAGAGATAAGACCACGTGATGCTGTGGCCCGGTCATTGAGTCATTTCTTTACCCAGCGAGTCATTCGTGAGCAACTTTCTCGGAATTTTGACATCTCTGGTGTAAGACTGGAACTTTTCGGTCTTTAGGAAATCAATCATAGTTCGAGGTATTGATTCCCTAACACCCACCCTTGTGTTAGACTGGAAACATTTCTCGCAGCAAACACAGGAATGCTGTGGGAGTAAATGAGCACATAAATGTTTTTTGACTAAAATTGAGTTAAACTTAATTTGAGAATAATATTTTTCTTTATTCCGGACTTCTGGAGCCATGTATAATAGACGCCAACAACAAAAGAGAGGAATCCCTTGTTAGAATTTTACAATTTTTTTTGTTGCATATTCATCGTGTGTGAGCAAGTGAGTTTCGCGGGTTTTGACAATTACAAAAGAAAATAGCCTAATGCAATATCACATCGGCATGGTAAACTGGAAAAACCGCTGGGAGGGTTCGCGCCACTGATGAACCAGGTTCTTCCACTTTTACAATCACAGTAAGATCAGTAGAACATTAGTTTATTATAAAAAGAAACATTTGTGTTAAAAATAGTTTGAATTTCTTATAACAAATGGCGAGCTGATGTATGATACTAATTACAAAGCAGTAGGTGACACAAATATTTTATTCATTAACTTATTAATGTTCTGGCATCTCGGCACATCATACATTACTCGTGTTATATGTAAAAATGTTATTTTAAACTCATTTGCTCTGGTTGGGAGTTTGTTTTTTAAAAAAGGATTTCGCTACATCAACATTCTTGAGTTGTTTACTTCTCGACATTTCGGCGTCTCACCTTTCTCAGGGGAAAGTTATGTGCTGTGTGTAGACAGAACCTAAATCTATTGACGAAATTAATGAGACGGTACCTGTCTTCTCAGCAATTCCTCAACCCCCCAAACCACACAAATTAACACAACTTGTATATTGACAATGACCTAAAACAAACCAAAAACACTGAGACGGCACCTATTTCCTCAGCAATTCCTCAACCCAAGTACAAAGTTTGGCATTGTTTCCCCTAGTGTTTTACGTCGTTTTTAAGTCATTGTTAACACGTCACTATAAAATTTGGCAAACCCGCCGTTTCCGTTAGTGTTTTACGCCGTTTTTAAGTCATTGTTAACACGTCACTAGAAAGTTTGGCATCCGTGCCGTTTCCCTCAGTATTTTACGTCGTTTTAAGTCATTCCAAGTAAACACGTAAGCAAAAAGTTTGGCATCCGTGCCGTTATTGTTGCTGCCGGTCTCTTAGTGTTCGTTTTAAATCATTGTCTACACGTAGGCACCAAATTTGGCATACGCGCGCGGCTTCGTTTCCAGTGTTTTAGTTCGTTTTAAGTTAACGCGTACGACATGGTAAGACAACGGTTCCACATTGAAACTGCTGTGGTCGAGATACGTGGACATCTTGGCCAGCACAGAGTTAGTTAAACATGAAGAGATCATTTTAGAAGATAAATGAAAAAAATTCTTGAGTGTAAAAATGAAAAGTTAGAGCCGTTTGTTTTCTAAAGTGAACACACGAGAATTGAACAGTTTGGGGCAGAAGATAAATACGTTACGATATTCTCTCCCTATTTACATATGCATTTAATGCATTTATTAAAAGGTAGAGGTGCCCTTTTTAAGGATGAAAACCATATATTCTCGCCTTTTCCCCCACAATACACAGCTTTATGATCAAAACCAGTTTAGTATCACGTATACTTGCTATGTCCACAAGTTTGGCGTTTCGAAAGTCCCAGTTATATGGCGGTAAACGTTGGTTTCTTACTGGAGTAAACATTTAAGTATTACATTTATAATAAAAGAACACCCCCTGATCGTGCAACTTTGCTTACCGCCATCTTTCGGCAAAACGTTGTTTAAAAAAATGTATTTGCGGAAATTAGCCAATAGATTGAAGTAACCAACCACTCTCTTAAGATTGTATAAGGCGTGTGAATGTGCTAAATTTTAAAAGAGGCAAAAAATAGAGAAAAAATACAATACAAACCAACGTTTATTTTCTATATATTTCGTTAGATGGCAGTAAGTCATTAGAAAAATTAACTTGCATGATCAGGAAATGCTATGTTACTGTTATCATATACTTTGATCTCCTTTTAAAAATCAAACAAATGTATCACAGAACTGAAAAGTGAGATTGTTCAAGTTTCTTTAAAACCATTAAAAAAACATATTCGCACGTTTAATTCCAAGCCTATATAAAGTAATCAACTAAACAGATTAGTAGCAATTTTCAGTAATAGGATCCTGTTCCATACACCCGGTAGAGTTAATGGCGAGTGGATGTAGCATCAGTGGCAGATTACCGCACCGATTCGTGCGAAGAAGAATTCGAAATAAAAAACGAAGAAGATTCTATCTAGAAGAAATGAAAACATTAAAATACGAATGTTTATTAACACATAAAACAAGCTTATACTGTCCTTATTGCAATGAAAAATATTTGAAGGGCTCTTGGCTAGCTCATCAGTGGTAAGTTGGTGAAACCGCTGGGAGGGTTAACCACTGAGCCAAAGCCCATCCAGTATTTTTTATCGCAGTAAGGACAGTAGAAGTTTGTTTTGTGTGTAAAAGAAACATTCATGCTTTAATGTTTTCATTTATTATATATAGATGGTGCGTTATTTCCTTATAAAGATTCCATCTATAGGCAGACATCAATCCAGAAGAGGACATCCATACGAACATGGCACATTTGTTGGCTGGTATTGTGATCAGGGTGCACGGACCGATCTGATCTGCTCCATGGACAAGACACCACCACCACAGTTGGCTGGTATTGTGATCAGGATGCACGGACCGATCTGATATGCTCCATGGACAAGACACCACCACCATCTATAGCGTTGGCATCAAGTGACTTGAAGAAGATCGGTCAGAGTTTGGGAGGAATTCAGATTGTCGTTGCTAATATCAATGAGATAGTTCCCAAAGAGCTGTGCGATACAAGCGATCCTTCCATCGGAGGAAAGTTCAGACAACACGGACGTCACAACAAGTGGGGGTGCCAAACTGCCCAGTTCCTGCCAGGTGGCCGAGTCACTGCGGCCGTTTGACCTTGTCATTTGTTCGATCTTTGAACCCTTTATACATTTCTTGATAACACCTGCGATGTTTTGGACCTTAGAGATGTGCTCAGACCCGCACGCCGGCAATTCCAAGCTCACAGTTAGACGCTGATAGCCAACAAATTTCTCGAGACTTTTGAGATGCTACCGACGTTTACCGTGGGCTCCACATAGGATGAGGTAATTGCATAAGCGGGATGTCTCATATGCTAATAAAATGGAAAGTAAATTGCATATGTCATGTGCTAAGACATGATAGAGCCTATTAAACATATTGATTGAAGGACAATGCTATGAACCAGGTACCAAGAGGACATACTGTCACATCTGTGAACCAACTGAAGAGAGAAACCAGGATGTCAGTTGACAACTGTGGATCATCTTGGAGACTAAGGAGACCGACCTGTCCTAGGAGTGATTCACCTCAAATATCACTCTCTGTCAAGTTTAGTTAGACTATCAGATTGGCGGAAGTAACAAAATTATTATTCCAAGTACACATGGTATATATATTATGAAATAATACTAACGATTGGGTACTTTTTTAAAATATATAAAACAGTCCTCTACTCTCCTAACTGCAATGATAACATATATTGAGAGGGCTTGGATGATCAGTGTTCAACCCTCCAAGCGGTTTCGCCAGTTTAATCTATCAGACCGCTTTGCTCGGACAATTATACTTATTATAAAATAAATAAAGCTTCCAGGGCTAAGTTTCTTGTATATCTTTTTATTTTCAAGCTTTCTGTTGAAGGACTGACAAGTCCGAAAGCTTGAAAATAAAAAGTTGAACAAGAAACTCAGTCCTGGAAGCTTTATTTATTTTATAATATTATAGGAGAAGAAGGTTTATTATGTAGCTTGGAGGAATTCTTGGTGAGAATGGATTTAAGGAATTTCTGTTCACAGTATCGTATCAACATTTCTCTCTCTTCCGCAAATAATTCTCAGAATATTTTTGAATCAATTAAACCACGTCCATCTGTATTAAATAAATAACCACTCTAGCGTTTTTAATAAAACAAATTTAATAATGAGCGATATTAAAACAATGGGTAGGTTTTATAACGGTTTATACTGCAACATGTCTACGTGTGTCGTTCGACTTTTGCACTTATAAAATGCCAGAGCCCCGTTTGGTTATTTGCATTTACTGGTGGGGTTGGGCTTGTGAAAGAATCGGGAGGCACTGGAAACTTTTATTTTTAAAAATAATCTCTAAATATGGGCTTCGACCTCAGGACCTAGTCGACAATACTCCAGGCCAAGTGTAGATGGGCACCGAGCTATGCAAATGTCAACCAGCTGATGATTGTAGCAGATCGCCGCCCATATGGCAGGTCGAACGATCATGTTTTCCTGATTCCTGTTTTACATATCTCTCTCTCGGATATGTAATTCATTTCTACACCAATCTTCTAACACCATGCCAGAGTCAACTTTGTGTAAGAATATGAACAATGGAATAATAGAATCTGGCAGACTAAATCTCCAGCAAACATACATATCCGTTTATATGTAAATTTATTCTAAACTTTATAGCTAAATTCTGCTGTTTCTGTTATGGTTCTGTTTAGTGATTTAAAATGTTTATGTAAATTAATTACTGTAAATAAGTTAAATACGGGTTATGTAACTTTTAGATACTACAGGAATTTTTTTATGTTGAAATAAATCGATAGGAATATTTTGAAGGGGGGAATTTTTCAGGTCTATGAGACCTTGAGTTTTAGGTTAGTATACACAATATATTGTATTTTAACCTAACTATACTATCAGTAATAGTGTCATTGCAGTATGTCATTACTTTGAAACGCTTAAAGCAACAGAAAACGTCTTTGTAATAAAAACTTATAGTAAAATTTATTAATGAAAAGGTGAGAATAAACTTCTTGAAACTTAATTTGGAATAACAACCGTTAATTTAAATAATATCTAAAAGTAACGACATCATATTAAATAATATATTGCTATAATTTTAACTTTTAATATTGGTAATACATATATGAATAAAATTATTAAAAAACGACACTTGAAGTTACACCGCATGAATTTCTTTTCAATGAAAAATCAAAATTTTATTTATTTCAAGGTGAAATATTGACTATTTCTAACCTTTTTGGATGAGGTATGAAAGGGTGAATTATGAAGAGTAATGATGAACGGAAAAATAAAAGTGTCCAGGGAGGGGAACTTTTATTTTTCCGTTCATCATTACTCTTCATAATTCACCCTTTCATACCTCATCCAAAAAGGTTAGAAATAGTCAATATTTCACCTTGAAATAAATAAAATTTTGATTTTTCATTGAAAAGAAACTCATGCGGTGTAACTTCAAGTGTCGTTTTGCAATCACAGGCCGCAGTGTATTATATTGTAATAAAATTATTATTTATAATTTTATAAGGTAGTACTGTTTCAAAATGAAGCCGCTCTGATTACTTCTTCTGTACTGACTTCATTACGGGGCAGAAACGAAATATTTGCATACTCTGAGCACGTCACCTAGATAAGTGTGTGCGGAACAAACAAACCTTTATTTATGTAGAATTGTAAATCTCAGTTGTTTGTTTCCTCTTCAAGGACATCAAATGTTCTCTGCGCTATGTAATATAGAGCGGGAGGATTGTATTCATGTGGCGCCTCTCTCGCCCCTGTACTGACCAGTCCATTGTTTGCTGAAGGTCTATAGATTTTTACAAAGCTGCTACTAGAAGTTCTGTGAATGTATACTGTTTTTTATATCTCACTCTCAAGAAACCTCTGTATATAGGCTCTATGGATTTAAATATTTTTATCACCTTAGTTGAGTCCAGAGTATTTTTCTACCCTCTCTTCCATAACTCTTACGGAATCTGTATATAAAAAGGAGAGCAGGAGAGAATGCCTATAACGTATATCATATTATAACAAAATAATTATAGATCTCTATATGTACATATTTACCATAGAACTTTATAAATTTGAATATCTTTCTCCCACTTTTTCCCCACACTGTATATCTCAGGAGACTCAATGGAGATATTGCCCTGTGTGACTTTGGCCGATCTCTGTCCAATGTCAAGGGCGGTACTTTTGCTCCACCTTGAGGATTGTCCAGCTAGCTGCGATAGCATACAGTACCACGCCAATACCTCTGTTTGTATGTTCACTATAAACTGAGACATTTGCTCCTTCTATGAACAGCTCTAGAACATGTGTGAAAAAATAGTATAAATGTGATATTGTACTGGGATAAGGTTTATAAATTAAAAAAGAAAAAAAATTGGTATTTGGTCAATTCTTTAATAATTAAAAGTCAACGAATAGTTTATATTTATTCCGATGGATGGCGCAAGCCATCAGCAACTTTCAGTTTCTCGATAAGGAGATGACTTTTTAAAATATATTTACATATGCTGATACAACGTATTTACATACGTTTATATATGTAAAGTGAGAGAGGGATATAATGAATATATGCATGATGATATAGAGTATTGAAGTATAACAGATAAATTAACAGATTTCTCGAATGTAAGTTCAAGGAGGTTGGATAGGAACCTCAATATTTAGATTTCTTTTTTCTTTTGAGGTGTTGAACAGTCGCTGAAGTGCCAACAAATAGTTTCCGAGTTGAAATCGTATATCGCCCCTCCCGTACATCGCATTTATATACGGCGTTTGTCAACTGAACAAGTCGATGTACGAGAGATATTTTCTGTGGAGAGTTTGGTCGGTTTTACATTAATGAAGGAAAAGTAGTTTTGCTTCAAATTGTCCCAGAGAAGGTGTTAAAATTATTAGATATTAAAAACTAACTAGATGTTTATAATACAATATAATGCAGTTTATGATTGTAGAACGACATTTGAAATTTATCCCGCATGTGTTTCTTTTGAACGAAAAATCGAAATTTATTTTAAGGAGAAATAACGATTATTTCTAACCTTAAGGATGAAGTATGAAAGGATGAATTTGTGAAGAGTAATGATAAACGGAAAAATAAAGGGTCCAGGGATGGGATTACTCTTCACAAATTCATCCTTTCATACTTCATCCTTAAGTTAGAAATAATCGTTATTTATCCTTAAAATAATTTTCGGTTTTTCGTTAAAAAAAAAACACATGCGGGATAATTTTCAAATGCCGTTCTATAACTAGATGTTTATTCAAAAACTTCCAAATAAAAGCTAGTGGAAATTGTTACACCCAGTAAGAACTCGTGGATTATCATGAAACTTGACGTGAACGTACAAGGCTATTAAATAGACCAAATTATTACAAAATGATAATTTTCCCGCATTTTACAATTTTTAGACTTTTGCGCTCAAAATTGAATCATCTATTACAGGCTACAAGAATTTACTATGAGTTAAATTCCACCTTTCTTTTTTAACTTTTTGATTGAAACACTTTGTTTTTCAATTATTGCATTTTACCTTATGACTTTCACATGTTTTGTTTGGTTGGAGGTGGCTGTTCTTCATCGAAACGTTGGGGGAAATAAAAGCTTCCAGAGAGGTATCACATTCCTAGCGAAGACAGAGATATTAAAGGTGGTATCCAATATGTTTTATTTTTTATATTCTAGGTGAAGAGCTAGGTAAGTATACTCCCACTCACGAGTGTTCATAAAAAACACGAACGTTTGTGTAAAAAATATCGAGGGCATGTTTAGGAAACGGTGTTGGAATGTGGAGCGATGTTTCCTGCAGGACTCGGAATGACATAACTGGTGGAACTCCGCCCATGTGGCGGGGATCCTATGGATTCTCTCTCCAAGTGGCCGCTCTCCAGATGCTGCTCCTTCTCGCCGATCTTTTCTCTTTTTTTATTGCCCAATTATAGTGAGAAAATAATCTTCTTACATTTGCATACTTTGCACGACAATTGTATTGTTTAAAGTATAATAAATTATTTTATGTATATAATAAATTGTATTATTTAAAAAATAATTGTTGTGAATATAGAGCAATCCATAATATCGAGATGAGCGATTGGTCCATCGAAATATTGGATAAATATAAACTCTTAATAAATTCAAAATAAGCTTCATTTTAAAAATATAATTACAATTGTATTATTGTATATTTTAAAATGTCAGAATTGCTAAAGAAAGACTATTAGACAATATCACAACTAGGATTAACAAGGTCTAGGCATTTTTATTAAAAGCTAAAAAAAAAGAGCGAGCTTTCGAGGGAATAAGCGGTTCATTGTCTGTTGCATCGCTGCCGCCACCAGACAAAGAACCGTTTATTATTTCGAAAGCTCGTTTTTTAGCTTTCAATAAAGCTGTGTATCAGGTTGAGTACTGTAGATTGGGGTTTAATTAGCCTGTTAGGTAACATTTCAAATATCTTCGTATTCTGTGATGAGATCTGTGCTCGATGCATTAAATTTTAATTCAGATATATATGTCGGTGGACGAGTGGGTAACACCCTCGATTCCCGACAGTCATGAACCGGGATTGAATCCCACGTTAAAATTTGTTTAATATGTGAATAACCTTCACATATTATTCACTGTTTCAATTATCATGAACTAGGTTGCTCTTGCTGAGCGGTACCTATTAATGTGATTTAGAACCAGTCTAATACATTATTGGGACGGTCTGGAGATTAAAATGGTGAAACCCCTGGGAGGGTTCACCACTGATGAGTCATGCCTTCCCTCTTTCAATTTGTAATCATTGCAGAATAAGTTCTGTTTGAATAGATCTTAAATATATATGTTTTAAAAATAGCGCTTAAAATATATTTCTAATTTTCAATAATCAAATTTTGCATAGTCTGTAATATGTGATGGCATTTTATTTACATACATTACTTACATAAGACAACCTGTCTTAGGGAAGTTTCTATTTGGTTCCAAGCAAAAATTCACTCGCAAGACAATTTGACTCCTAAACCAGGTTGGTTACAGTAAACTTAAATCTATTCTTTCTTATGCAAATTCAATTATGTTCCTAATATAGATATTTATAGCATTTAGGGGTTTGGACGAGAGTTTCGACGTGAAGGCGTTATACAGGGTCAGATGGCTAGGAAAACTAAATTTAAAACTGACTGTTTCCAGGAAAAGTCGACTCCCAAGACTGGAACACTTCAAAGACAGGTGATTTCTAATCTAGGTTGTGTGTGCTGTAATTGAAAATTGACATTTAAAAAAACAAATTAAAATTACTCTCTGTATAAATATTATATTTGTTCCACTTTTTAAATATATATAGAAATAAATATAACTTTTTAAAATATCAAATTTAACCATTATTCGTACATAAGACGAAATCTTTGTCCACTTTTATCTCATGATATCTTAAATCTCTCAGTAGAATTTTGTGTAGACCACAATAAGGGCTTTGTTGTATGTGTTTTATAGAGAGCTTAATATAATGAGAGTTTTTTGCTGGTTCAACCTTACTTGGTAACCTACTGAAACCAACAGGGAGCCTATGGCCTTTACGATATTTCTTCTTGATCTTCAACTGTAGGGAATGATGGGGAGGTCTCGGGATATGGTCCCATGTTTTCTTACTAACCTTAATCTAGCGTAAGGGGTTTACAAGCCTTAATAAGGTGAGGTAAGCTTAGTTTAGCTTTATTATTATTATAAAATATATATTTGCATACAACACGTTCCATTTATTACTCAAAAAATCAAAATATTTTTCTCCCGCATGTACCATTCGCTTTATTCGAACTCCAAAATCTTGTATTATTGTCTCAAAACAAGCTTTCGAGCATCCGTTCTTCAACTGGATAATCTGTGTTCGCGAGGTCTTCCAAGAAATGTCGTTGAAGATTGCGGTCCTCCCCGACAGCGTGATTATTTAGATAGTAATAAACGAAACGTGTTGAAAATTGTTTTACAGAAAATAAGGTCAAATATATATGGCTAACATTCTGGAGAATTTTTTGAAAAAAAGAAAAATAAAAATAAGGTAAAAAAGTTTCTTTAAATTTTGGTTTTTCAAGCTTTCGAGCAAAAATATACTGCTCTTCAACGGGCTGATACTCTATGTACAATCTCTGATTGATCTTTATACAAAATAACTGAAAAATTTGTTATTGGCATGTGCTCTCGCGGGCATGCATCAGACTCTTTTTTTTTTTATTTTTTAAAAATCAACAATTAGTTTATATTTATTCCGACAGATGGCGCAGGCCATCATCAACTTATATTTGCACGATCAGGATATGCTTTTTTAAATTGATTTATTGACCTGCTTCCAGTATATTTTATTCTTTATAATATTTTCAAAAATATATTTTTAGTTTATTTACTTATTTTGTTTCAAACGTTCACATTTAATGAAGCTATGGTTACGGCGGTGAATATCAAACAAGCCAGACAAAGTCTTCTCAAGAACAAGATCCCCAAGGACCTGAGGACTCAAAGACACCAATATAAAATATAATTGTAAATAAACCCTTGTATATAACCACATCCCTCATTGTAAACGTGATGATCCAGGTCGCTCTTTTGAGCGGCATCTAATAAAGTTAACACAAAGCAACAACGCGCCATCTATACATATAAAATGAAAGGATTTAAGCACGAATGTTTCTTTTATACATAATACAAACTTCTACTGTCCTTACTGCGATGTAAAAATATATTGGGAGGGCTTGGCTCATCAGTGGTGAACCCTCCCAGCGGTTTCACCAATTTAATCTACCAGGCCGTTTCTTAGAGCTCTAATACTGTATTAGACGATTCTGCGTATATTCGCAGTACTGAAGGGTGGAATCATAGAAATTATTTTCAAGAAAACTATGCGCTTAAATCCTTCAATTTTACATATCTAATAAAGTTACTTAGGATCCGACCTACCTTAGTGTCAGGGTCCGGCGCCCCGCCGTAGTGCAGGGCGTCCAACGTGGGTCTGCTGACATGTCCCCTGAGTGACAGAAGGTCGCGGTAGTGGTCCTCCCTGGGCAGCACCTCGTGGGTGAAGTGCCGCAGACTCTCCGCGCTGATCTCGTCGTTGACGCGGTCCACCTGGAACCGCGAGTCCGCCGTCATGGTCAGTCGGACGACTATGCAAATCTGATCGGGCGCGCGCTAATACTTGGCTTGCCACGCCATTGGCCGGCCGCGCGCAGGCGCACGGACGATATGGGACACCCACAAACAACAACATCACCGGATATTGAATGGCAACAAAACACTACTAACAGTACCTCACCGTATATACATACTGGTTAGCAAATGTATGTATATTGGGTCTCTAATAGATAGGTGGGAGGAGGAAATGAACATCGTCCAGATCATCTGGTGGAGAACACTTCGGCGGAATGTACATAATTGTAAATATCTGTGTGTGTAGTCTCTCTTTTAACATTTATATCGTAATTCTGTGTTTGATCTTCTATTGACGAAAGTAAAAAAAAATGTTTAAAAGAGAGGATCGCTACAATATTCAAACTTCGAGAAGTGCTGTGTGGATAGACTGTCCGGATAGGATTAGCTACAGGATTCCATTCAACCTGCCACAGTGACAGCTTCTTGTGAGTTCTGAAGCAGTCAGTGGACCATGGCTCCAGAGCACAGGCCGCGGTTTCACGTCATCCTAACGGGACAGGTAATGAAACTCCTCACATCTACCACAAGGTTGACCAGTTCTGAATGTGCGAAAAATTGGCGTGAAGTGACAAATGTATTGATTTAAATCTGTAAGATTTTTAATACAGAGAATAAAATACATTATTTTAAGGCATTTTTAAAGGGAGCAGTTCTTTTTTCCTCACGTGACTCCCATCTTTGTAATGTAACAAATAAATTAATAAAATATAAATTCCAAACATTTGTAAAAAACTTCCCTAAAGAGAGAAATTATTTGAATCCATTCTGAGCGGTATTGCTTCTGTCCGAGTGAATGCTTAAGTAACCAATATTGTATAAACAACGATTTATTATTAGTAGTACAGTTAAACCTGTCTATAGCGCCCCCTCTAAATAGCGCCTTCCTCTCTATAGCGCCCGATTTTAAACATTAAAATGTAAACATTTTACATTAAAAGTGACCTGTCTATTGCTCCCCCTCTCTATAGCACCCTATTTTGGTGAGTCCCAAGACGGGGCGCTATAGACAGGTTTAACTGTAGTATGAATATGAATTCATTAATATATTGATATCACATATTTTGTTGCAGAATACATGTTTCTTTGTGATTTAGTTGCGCTGAATCCAGAAATGTTGTCCGTTTTTCTCAATCAGCTCTTGTTTTAAATATGTACACTCTTCCTGACATTAATGAGCCTTCTACAATAAGTGGTTATCTATTTTACGATAATAATTTTTAAAATTGAAAATAGGTTTTTATAAAAATACACTGACAAGGAGAGAATAGCTCTTTTTTAGCTAGCGCTACTAAAAAATGACAAAAAAGCGGCGGGGCACGATCATTATAAAATTTGAACTTTATGTGGTTTAATGTGGAACACAAATGATATGATGATAATGATATTAAAAACCGAGTTATTTGTGTAAGTTTTATTGTAGGGAAAGTTAATTGATTTTAAATATTAGGAAATAATTTATTTATGAGTATGTGTTTACATACATAAAGGATTGTTGAAAGTCGGAGTCATTCAGGGCCTTGGAAGCTTCGATTATAGGATTTCCGAGAGTGGAACTCTTTCCTCACAGTTTCTTCGCAGGTTCCAGCAGTAATCTGCCATCATGTGGGTCTTCCCAGGTACCGATCTTCAAATATTCAAGTTTTACAGACACAATGTGGAGCCCACGTTTTATCTTGGTCTTCTAGTTTAACTCCAAAGTAAGCGAGGTAGACCTTTTTTCACCAAGTCGGAAATGAGTTTCCCTGAAATCTTGCATTGTGTACTTTGTCAATATGTGACAAAATATATTGGGATGGTTGACACAGGACCTTCTGCTAGTAGACTCCATATTTATTGTCGACCTGAGAGAATTACAGGTGGGGCAAGCAAGGATAGTAAAAATATATGATGATAAAATCACAGAAAGATATATAATCTGTATTAGATGCAAAATTAAATAAATAAATTATTTTCACATTTTGTTTTCTTTATAAAAAAAGTAACCTGACACACCTGTCACAACCCAGCGTCTTCACCGTAGCACTGGCTGATTTTCAATTAGACTCTGTACCACTGGAATAGTAACATGGTCAAAGGGGATAAAATATCTCCAGTATACGAGTTAGCAACAATACACCTCTAAGACAAGAGCTGATAGAAAGAAAAAGTTTTCAGATTTGTAATCTGCACAACGAAAAACTCTAGAACAGCTGTTTCTTTGCCGGCAACAGACAAAAATTTGTTTTTGTTGGCCAGTGTAATAATTTCCCGACTCCAGAATAATGCAAATTACACCCCTATCGCACTAATTAGCATATTTCGTTTGTCCTGTATCTAAGTGAAGCTTTGGAAATATTTAGAGCTATAGGTAGGAAAGATTCACTTGTTTCAAGCACGGAATATGCAAAGTAGCCTAATAATGGATTAATTTGCATATTTCTTTCTTTTTGTTTCGTTTTCACAATATCTGCCCTATACAGAGGAAAATATGACGGAGATATTTCACCTGACTTTCTATAATTTGAGAGTTTCAACGTTAACGGGCTAATTAGCATATTTCGGAGTTTAAACCATGACAGTGAAAACTTTCAGACCTAACTCTATATATTTTAAAATAGTATTTCTTTATCACAATAAAGGTCAATTATATAAATGTACCAAACATTTGAAGAAGCCGGTTTACAGCACCCGGTGTTCCCAGGTGGTCACCCTCCCAAGTACTGACCGGGCCCAACGTTGCTTAACTTCGATGATCGAACGAGAACCGGTGCTTTCAACGCATAACTGATAAGAAGAAAAATACCAAACTCTGTATGGTGCCAAAGTTTCGCCAGGATAGGTCAAATTTTGTGCAAACGCGCCCGTATATGAAAACAAACGAGAAAAAAAAAACAAATTATTTTATTTATATAGATTAATACAAAATATTAAAGCTGCAAGAGCGCGAGCGACTTATTATTTTATATTTTAAATGATATAAAAATTAAGGGGGGGGGGGGATAATTAATTTCAACCAAATGACAACTGCCTTCTGCCTTGAAAATTTTAACACCTTTAGCGGGGTTACTCTAATTGAATGTATTTTAATTTATAAATGATGCTATTGTACATATTCGAGCATTCAGGCGTTTGTTTATTTTTTAAAATCAAAACACGTAAATTTAAAACTAATGTGTGTTAAAGAATAACACTAAAAATGTGGTAATCGATATTATTATTAATTTACACATAAAAATTTTAAAATACCTTTTTGACATTTCTTTAAAATTAAACCTTTTATCGTATATTTGGCTATATATTTTTTAAAATTAACTTGAGAGAGTGAGAATTTTCCCATAAATTGGATAAACGGTCTTCTGCTAAATTTATGTTAGTGTGATGATAAATGTGATCACTAACAATGTTTTAATATTTATTTTTTTCAAATATATTTCAAATTTATTTTTCATTTTTCAAATATATCGCTCAAAATTATTTTAAATGTATTTTAATATCTTTCGATTTATATATCGAAAAATCTTTCAAAAGCATTGCAATTATTTATATGGCATCATATCTAAATTTGAATAATTATTTTAATCACACAAAATATGCAGAAGGTATACGTTTAGATATAACATTTAAAAAATAATTTTAAGCTAAATTATATTTTTTAGAAATTAAGTTCGAGATATAAATATCTTATTCATTTTAAACACATCACACACAAGTTGTTGGGTGATTTCTAATATATATAAGACCTAAAAATAGAGATGTTTTAAATAAATTGAAATAGAACACAGAGATTAAAAAATCGATTTTATTTTGTTAATACTTAATAATAAGTGAATAAAATTATTTTAAAAACTACGTTTACGAAGTGAAAAATATTTTTAATAACCTTTTTTTTTTAATTAGGTAAAAAGTTATTATTAATCAAAAATAAGTATAATAAGAAAAATAAATTTGTAAATTAGCATATAATATATTGCAATTACAATTAAATTTTCTAAATTATATGTATAATTTAATTAATATATAATTTGTATGTGTGTGTGGAAAATGCTAACAAAAGAGAATATATAAGAGTTTAATAAAAAATATAGATTATATATTTAGCTATAATTTATAATATCTGCATAAAAATTCTCTAAAAATTAAAAACATTGAATTTGGGTAGGAAATCCCTTTCCCCAATAGATAGGTCTGTGTTTGCTTGCCCTACTGTTGGTGGTTGTGACGTGCCGTTTTTTTGGTCATTCTAAACATTCGTCTGTTTACGTTTTCTGTTGATATGTGAGATTGAATACGTTGACAAAGGGGCGGCTACATACTTAAAGATAATTCGCTATCATTCGCCATCTTGTATGGTGTTTTTTTATACTAGTCATTCTTTTAAAATAATAACATTTTTCATTTTGCTCGACGACTGATTATTTATTTTCGATTTAATATGTGCAGCGTTAAATGCGTCAAAAATAATGTTTCAAAGCAAAATATTTGGCAGTATTCATAAAATGGATGTCAATCCACGAACTAATTATTTTTATATGGCCTTCTTTAAACTGAACATTGTATAAATTATTAGATGTTCACATTACAAAATGTGTAATAGTTGGATGTTTATAGTAAAATTTCCAGGCCGAAACCAGGATCTACCAAGCAGAATTGACAAATTCCCTAAATCTATGTTTATATAGTGTTGCGTAGCGAAACAAAATTTCATATTTCGTTGTAAAAAGTTGAAAACAAAAGATATACTGCCATCTTGTTCGTAGCCTGTTGTGTGCCACATTTCTAACCAATAATTCGAAAACAGCAAATTCGAAAGTTTTCCTGATTTCTCTGGTAGCTGCACCGACTGATGAGTTGATTGCTAGAATATAATGAATTTGCATAGTGGCCTGTCTTCACCCGGGTTCTGCCTGAGTGAATGTTAGCTAAATGATAATTATTTTAACAAGTGTAAATTATTATCTGTGTTTGCGCGCGTGGGTTGAATTAGATTATTATATCTTACAAACTCTTCGCCAAAACCGCTGGGAGGGTTCACCATCGATGAGCCAGGCCCTCCCCATATTTTATCATCGCAATAAAGAGAGTAGAGTGGTTGTTTTAATTTCAAAATGAAAACACACATGGTTATATAGTTTCTATAATTTTGAATAATTACCCATATATTAATAATAATAGCTATGATGTGGATTCATCAACATTTTCCTGCCGCGATATATGAAAATTAGTTTAATATCGAGAAAAATTGAATCGGCCTTTCGAAGGAATGTGTGTCAATCTTCAGCCACCTATATGTAAAATTTCTTGATAATTTCTCCAATAGTTGTGGCGGAAACAAGAGTAACAAACATCCATGTAAACATCTTCATTTATACAAATTATGCAAAATTGTGGAAGGATGGTATTTATGCAACAAAAGGTGAACTTCTCCATTTAAAAATACATCAAACAATACATTTATCGGTATACAGATTTTTGACTGTTGTCCGAATTTGTCAAAGCTGGTGTTGTGGCTTTTTTCAACTATATGAATCTGTGTCCTTTGCGCAGAAAATATCGATAAATGTATTGTTTTAATGGACTTCTAAAGGGAGAGGTGCCCACTTCGGTACTAGCTCTCTCCACGAAGTACAGTTCCAGGTTCTCGCTTACTTTCAAAAGCTTCTTTTTTTTTGGATAAATTTTCCATGTTAATTTCAAAGGGAGATAAAAAAAAAACAAATGTTTTATATTCCTCATCACTTTGTAGTTTTAGCCATCTTCCATCGCTAATGAAAAATGGCAGAAAATCTTAATTAAAATAATGAATCACGTTCTCAGCAATAAACTTCTTTAATAATTTATTAAATTACGGATCAATAGTTAACTGTACTATAGGGGCGTGTGTTTACATCTAGTTCACTTTCTATCCAGACATGTGGTTTCAGCCGCGTTTACAACCGGGTGTCAAATAACAACGCTTGCTAGCAATCAAACTACAATTGAGGATTTTACATTGAAAATGGCGGTAGTGGCTCGCTGTATGGAAAATACAAGTTATAAAGCACAACGTTGTTACCATCAGACAAAATTCAGCTTTTCATTCAGTCTGATGATTGTGACAACGTCACACACAATTTATTTATTTGGATTTGTTACCTTGTCGATAATCCAAGTTGTACCTTATCAAAAGGCTGATGAGGCACAGGCCATGATAATCATATACTGTAAGCAGAAAGCAGTGCGACTTTTGCACTTTCAAGTGTGTTAGACCGCTGTTTGAGCTAGGCTCGCGCAAGAATCCCACTGTAAAAACAATTAACTACACTCATAGACAAAACTTAAGGAATTTTTCATATTTTGATGTCGCTGGTCGTTTTTTTCTTTTTGAAGGAAATAGAGGCAATTTCGTTCATACTTGGTTATCTCGTGTGTCTCCAATAAAAGTCACTGTAATATCTTTCAGAGTTATTGTCTTAATCTCGATATACATGTTTAAAAGGTACAACCGCCTTAAATTGTTTTCATGAGTGTATTTACAAAAAAACGGTTTGTAAGTGTAAAGTCGAACTGCTTTTCATATGTGTAGACATGTGGTTCACTTACAGTAAAGGCAGTCGCCTACTTCTACCCACCATGATTATCATGGCCTGTACCACGTGTACTAGGGATAAGCAAAAAAGAAAAAAAAAAACGGTTACAAAAAGATGTTTGTTTTCAAACCCAGGTCTAGAAAACAGCACCACAAGACCGGCGGCACCACTTCTGATTATTTAGATTTAAGAACAAAGCTGAGACTTGGAACAAACATTTGGGCTCAGATGACCTCGTAGTTGTCCGACAGTCCACGGGAGCTGTTGTCACATCGGGCCACTGCAGCGCTGACATTGAGCAGTCCCAACTTGACAACGGCTTCCAGTAGGCGCTAACTTACAAAGTAGAGATACTTTATAATCAACGTATTTGCATACCTGGGTTGGTCAGTTTTACTCGTTATTTACATACTGGACAAATGGCTCGACTTCTGCCTGAGTGAATGAATGTTTTCCCAGTACTGCCAGTCTGAAACACGCACGTGTTTTTCTTGATTTATTAAAAAAGTATATTTGACCACAACACTCTGGAATAATAAACTTTTTAACATGAAAATAACTTTAAAAACGATTGGTTGTGATATATTCAGATAGCTAATGCAAGCCATCAGCAAATTTCAGCTTCACGATAGGAAGATGATTATTATTATCATTATTACTAGCACTAGCAGTGATAGGAATGCTGTCAGATTTCCATACAGATAGCTCCAATATTAAAGAGAGGTATATGCAAATTTCCAGGGTTGAAACACTCTCAATACTTACTCTATCTGTTGTCAGAGTTCCATCCAGATGGCTCCAATATTTGGGAAGTATATATGCAAATTAGTCAGTTATCGAACCAAGTTGCATATCCCGAGGCCAAAACTACGACTGTGACTCCTTCCTGGACGAACTCTTGTACCAAGTTGCATCCAAATAGTGGAAATGTGTGCCGGACAAACACTATTCTCCCTTCACATAAATTACATGTAATCCATTTCCAAGTCGTACATCTTGACACCTCAGGTAGATTTCCTTGACTTTAGTAAAGGGACTTCTAACCAGATGAAGGTTTCCTTTTTCTCTTCACTTTATTTTATTATTTCTTTATTTTATTTCAACACACAAGACGCGATATCCCGGCTAGGAATAATTGCGTCGATTTACATTTTTTTAACAGAAACAGTTATAAACATATTATACAAGTAACCTGAACCTTTCAGGCCCGAAAGACAAAATCATAAATATATTTACAAAAATAGTTAAATCTATGATAATTCTCTCTGCTATTTACAAATTGATATAGATCTACAACATTGTCTGTTGTCTAGCGGTGAAGAAGAGTGGGCATTCCAGCAGTAGGTGTCTCGAGTCCTGGAATTCGTTGCCACAATGACAGCTAGTCTTCAACCGCGCCAATTTTTGATAAAAATCCCTTAAAATTTCCATGGTTCGTTATAAACTGGGTATTATAATGACTTGGTAAGGAAGCGATTGTGTTTGAAGTTTTATATTTCCCTTCTGATTCTATATTCCAACTATTTTTATAAAGGTCACATTTTCCCCGGAAATATATTGTGGTGAGTCAAAGCGCAGTCGAGTGTACCCAAGGACACACACTGCGGGGTGTAGGAAGACTATGTGGCATCGGAGAAATTGGTCGCTAACTCCGGGGTGAGGTCAGAGAGAGGATTGGGGTCCAAGGAGACAATTTACGACTTTTATGTAAGAAGGAGAAATGTTGCGTCAGACAACGTGGTCTCCCTAAGCTTATTTCTATTTGAAAAATGTCTTCTTACGGGTTATTTAAAATGTCGGTACATGGATTCTATTGGCCCTTGTCACCTTTCGACCGATTTCAGAACACCTCTCATAGGATGGTATGGAATCGAAGCCGCCCCTGTACTGATGATGGCCAGATCACGAAACTACGGTATATAGGTTGTTGTCTGAATTTGTCAAAACTGGTGTTATGGCTTCTTCTCTATCATCACCAGTAAGGATATTTACTACGGTGATACAGTGCCATCGTTCTGTACGATTAAAGAGAGAGGTGTCTCTCTTTTGGTAGATATCATTATGTAGTATGATAATAAAGTGGGAAGAGATATAAGGACACCACAATTTGGAAGAGGAATCCAGACAACCAGAGAGAGAGAGGGAGAGAGACGGGCCCGGCACAGCCAGGCGGCCGTTTGTGTCGCACACAATCCCCAACTGTATTCAAAGTCTCAAGGTGTTAACTGACGGACCCCAGGAGCCCCTTGGAATGTCGCTGATGTCTAAAGTGACCGGTGCTTACCCTCCCGCCTCTCTCTGGGTTGTCTGTAGGCTTGC
The DNA here is from genome assembly GCA_030710605.1 of Cordylochernes scorpioides. Lineage (NCBI taxonomy): Eukaryota > Metazoa > Arthropoda > Arachnida > Pseudoscorpiones > Chernetidae > Cordylochernes > Cordylochernes scorpioides. The sequence continues at coordinate 101,803,543 of CP092871.1, forward strand.
TTTATTATTCCCGGAAGAGTATATATTATGACATGTATATATTATTGTTACCCCAATCTCGCCACCTCAGTATCTAGACCAGGAAGAACCAATTGTTTGAACCAACATCGATATGTGGGAGCATTCCAATTGTCACCCAAGTTGTGTCGAGGTGTTTATTGTCCGTTATCGGCCATTGTGGACGTTATCAAGTGTCTGGTTATTGAGGGACGTTGCCCTGACACCTACAGTAACGTGGAGGTGTCAAACTATTGCGCCATCTTTTGTTACGTCTTCATTGATCTCTCAATAACTTCCTTTCTGTCCAATGGTAAAATATTGGACGGGCCTGGCTCATCAGTGGTGAACCCTCACATCGGTTTAACATACCTTATTGTATTGGGTTGTTATATCCGGCACAGAATTCTTTGCGAAGGTTTTTCTGTAAGTTGTCGGTTTGATAAGGAGAGGACAGCCCAATACAATATCAGAGTGGATTAAACTGGTGAAATAACTGGAAGGGTTCCCCACTGATGAGCCAGGCTCATCCAACATTTTACCATCGCAGTAAGGAGATTAGGATAATTGTTTAGGTAAGATGGCATCGGGAGGAATCAAAACGAGATTTTTATTTGGTTTGGGTTCATTATAGGTGGCCAGGTATACATCCAGCTTGACTTGTTTCTGGGTCTTGATTCTCTGCTGTACATCCTAACTTGTCTCTTATCTAAAAAAGTATCCACCCCCCAAAAAATGAATAAATAAGGGTGACCAAGCTGAGACATGGTCAAAGTACGCCCTTCATTTCTTCTTGTCATGAGCTTGGGAATGTAATCCCTAGTCCGTTTGAACCAGAACTCGTTAGTCAACTGCTGTGCTCTTTTCCATTACTCTCTCAAGTCGCGATTGTTTGCCTCGATTAACATCGGAATGGAGGGACCAGCATCGTTAGCCTCACGAAGAAAATTATTCGGAGTGAGTCTTCCACAACAGATTAATAATGAATGGAATAAAATAAAAAAAGGTAGACCAATCAAACGATGAAGTCACGTTCCTTGTAACGCAATTATTTGACGTCGTTGTTTCCATTCTCACATAGAGAGACGGCGAGTTAATGCAACAGTTGTGGTATACGGAGAATGTGTGCGAGTGAGTTTTCCACAACAGATTAATAATGAATGGAATAAAATAAGAATAGGTAGACCAATCAAACGATGAAGTCACGTTCCTTGTAATACAACAATTATTTGACGTCGTTGTTTCCATTCTCACATAGAGAGACGGCATGTTAATGCAACAGTTGTGGTATACGGAGGATGTGTGCGAGTGAGTTTTCCACAACAGATTAATAATGAATGGAATAAAATAAGAATAGGTAGACCAATCAAACGATGAAGTCACGTTCCTTGTAACCCAACAGTTATTTGACGTCGTTGTTTCCATTCTCACATAGAGACACGGCATGTTAATGCAACAGTTGTGGTATACGGAGGATGTGTGCGAGTGAGTTTTCCACAACAGATTAATAATGAATGGAATAAAATAAGAATAGGTAGACCAATCAAACGATGAAGTCACGTTCCTTGTAACCCAACAGTTATTTGACGTCGTTGTTTCCATTCTCACATAGAGACACGGCGTGTTAATGCGACAGTTGTGGTATACGGAGGATGTGTGCGAGTGAGTTTTCCACAACAGATTAATAATGAATGGAATAAAATAAGAATAGGTAGACCAATCAAACGATGAAGTCACGTTCCTTGTAACCCAACAGTTATTTGACGTCGTTGTTTCCATTCTCACATAGAGAGACGGCATGTTAATGCGACAGTTGTGGTATACGGAGGATGTCTGATCGCCTCTCTCTTCTCTTCCAACATTACAAATTATATCAATTTTTAAAGTGGTATTTTGGCAGCCATTATTTGCTACCTGGCATCCTTCTTATGGCACCTTCCCTGATCTAACACCCCCGGGGTTCACCACTGATGAGCCAGGACCTTCCAATGGTTTACCATCGCTGTAAGGTTTGACGAGGGGAAAATTATTGAGCTAAATAGTTTCTATCTCCACATAGCGACATATAACAGTTATTTGCATATGGAATTTATCCAGCACGTGACATAAGGGTAGTGTTTGTTAAACGTTTGATATTTGATAGCGACGTGCTGACGTCATTAATGACTTTCCTGGAAGACGCCGCGGTGACTCACCTGCCGATACTTCCCCCGCGAAACTCGATGCAGACGATACTGGGCGGCGATCGTCTGCGCGGGGAATTTTGGCGGGAAAAATGGTCGCGTGTCCCACCGGCCATTGTTCTGGACTTTTTTTTCAAATTATTTCTCAGTTTTGAACAGTTCGCAGAAACTTTTTTTTAAATCAATTATTTCAATAGAATTGAGACTTTCGGAGTATGTCTACCTTTATAATCGATTTCTAAATTTAGCATCAGTTAAGGGCATTTTAGAAGCGGTTATTATAGCGGTCTATATATTCAACATATATTTTAATACATTAGAGGAAGAGAGATACAATGTCTGTTATGTAACTTTTTGTAATGCCTCGGCATCTTTTGGTTTCGATTTGTTCGTTTTTTTTTTTTCACAGCCTTGCGTTGTCTGTCAGAGCGGTGTTCAACATGAGTTATTTTATTCAATAGCAAGTTAATAAAACTAGCACAAAGTGGGTTTGTACTGAGCCAATATTACGGACTTGGTCAAAATCAACCATTTGTTGATATTTATTCCGACAGATGGCGCACTTGCGAATTTCAATTTCACAATCGGGAAATGATATTTTCTTCCATAATCAAATTATACAAGTTTTCATTATGAAATTAGAAGGTGGATCTCCAAAATGACTCTGTACTTTCAACATTTTGTTGGTTTTAATTTGAAAGAAATGGATTAAACTAAAAATTTTCACAATTATTTTCTACGTTATATAAGAAATTTCTTCCAATTGTGAAATGAATCTCGTTTAGAACGACATTTTAAATTATCCCGCATGTGTTTCTTTTGAACGAAAAATCGAAATTTATTTAAAGGAGAAATAACGATTTTTTCTAACCTTAGGGATGAGGTATGAAAGGATGAATTGGGAAGAGTAATGATAAACGGAAAAATAAAGTGTCCAGGGATGGGAATCGAACGCACAGTGTTTTGCTTACCAGGCAGATGCCATGTCCACTAGGCTACCCTGGACATATTTTTCCGTTCGTAAATATTATATAAAGTAATTTATAATACAATATAATGCAGCTTATGATTGTATTATGAATATTATTTAGTTATGAGAGTGAGAGGAAATATAAAAGAACCATTGCATTATGTGCAAGAATTGGGGTATTTTTGAAACAATTATAAACACAAGGTAATAAGACCAAATAAATAAAGTGTGTGACATTTCGCTAACAGTGTTGTGTTTATAATCTGTAATCCAAATTGTGCCTTATCATGAAACAATTTTAAAATAAATTAGAACCTCCATGAGAGGACACTCGCTAAAGGATACCTCTCTACAAAGGACAGTTTTCATCACTGCAATGTTTTACTAATCAGTAACTCTCCAGTAAGAAGACACTTCTCCCTAAAGCTCACTTTGGTTCTGCAACTAGGTGTTGACCTTTACAGAGAGGTAGTTCTACTCTATTTAAATTTGGTTCAAACTCTATCTACCGGGCGGCCCCCTGACCTGCAGGGCTGGGTTCATGGCCTAGACAATGACGCCCTGGCCATCCTGACGTCTACCAAGACCCACATCTATAAGTACTTCCTCGGCGTGGAACTGAGGAGTGAAGACCTTGTCTGGAGAAGAACTCTCTCAAGGTGGGGAAGTCTTCCTTGCTGAAGAAATTTGTACACATACACAACTATATATATTCCCCTACATTTTATCTACCCTTTATTTACTATTTTATTATATATTTTTTCACCTTTGTAACAATTGATTAGAAGAATCAATAAAATTGTTTAAATTGTCAATTTACCTGTGTAGTTTCCAAGTCCCAGGAAGAATGATCAATGTTATTCCTTATTCCCTTGATTACACCATTACCACTAGTCCATGTTCCTCGAGCTACAATGACCCGTACACCTGCAGCAGTACCAAGGTTCTGATCCTGGTTCTTAATCATCTAAACCAGGGGTCGGTAACCTGCAGCTGCCACGTGCGGCTCTTAGGATATGAAGTCCATTTATTTATGGAATTTGTACCGATGCAGCAAGAACCAAGCTTGAAGAATTACTACAGATGGCAATAAAGGAAGCTGCGTGTAGTACTCACACAATAAAACTTTATTTATTCGAGTACTATTTATTGTTAGCAAGAAAGAATTTTGTGGTTCTTTAAAAACTTTGAAATTTTGTAAATGGAAATTTTTTACTCTTCCATCTCGAAAGATTGCTGACCCCTGATTTAGGTTATTTTGGGGTTGGAATTATTAAAATCTTTTTTTAATGAAGGGTGGATTTCTACAGTTAGTGAATTGGCTTATCAATGGTGGTCCTGGTTATGGTGGGTTAAATTGGTGGGAAGGTTCGCCACTGATGAGTTCACTTAATGTAGAAATCTGTCCTCCATATTGTGTTTGTTGTTGCTTATTCCTCAAGTCGTTTAAACAATCTCCATTAGGTTCCATTGTCTCAGCTTTTCTATTATAGTCCTGGGGTTTTCCCAGAGGTCTTTTTTTGGAGGATTTGATACAATAGAAATCCTCCATATTACAATATATATATATATGTGGTGTTGAGTAGTTCCATGTCTTATGCATACCTCTGGTGAATCCTGTATAGGGTCAGTGACCCTAAATAAAGGCTTTTTGTTGTTGTTGAGTAGTTCCATGTTCCACATACAGAGTGCGCTAGGTGTATTTTGTTGATTTTACTCACTCTGTGTGCAACTCCGCCCTTGCCGGGTCCCAAGCCCGGATGAAAAAGGAGGAGGGGGAGCAGTAACAAGCTCACTAAAAAACCTGGGCTCAGCTGGCCCGGCTGATAGTACCCTGTAAGGACTCCAGGGATACAGGATGAGCAGCGTTAGTACTCCATGTTTGGAGCGGCTACACATGGTGTCTGTTCCTCATGTCAGAGGCGGTCATTTCTTTTGGAGCTAAGTCAGCCTGCCACAGAGTAGTGCTCCCAGTCTTAATGACAAAGGCATTCTACTTCACCCAGTCATGATGGTTGTCAAACAGACACCATCAAGGGTCACAACTTGATATCCTAATATGATTGAGTGGAGATAAGGAAGAAGAAGAAGAAGAAAGACTCTGTGGACTCCTACCATCTAGGGTTCAATCTTGCTCTGGATCCAAACAAAGTCACAAATGTACAAACTTTATTGCAACTATGATACATTCTGTACAATGATATGGTACAATTTACAATGAAATGGTAACAAGACCATATTATTGAAATGTTTGGACATTTCGGTAACAGCGTTGTTACCATCATCAAACAGGAGGGCTGAATGTTACTGAAATGTCAGAAATCTTTCAATAATTTGTACCTAGTCTTGTTTGTAGAATGGAAGATTATTTCCAGTGTGTGGACATTCTGCAGTACAATGGCGGTATGGCACAGTTTGGATCAAATGGTGACAAGACCAAATTATTGAACTTCAAATACAAGACACTTCGGCCAGTAAATCTTTTGATTATTAAAAATATTTACTGGCCGAAGTGTCTTTTATTTGAACTATAAATGCCGGCCAGGCAGCCTCTATCTTTACGACAAATTATTGATATGTTTGGACATTTCAGTAACAGTGTTGTTACCAGGAGAGAGGACTGAATATTACTGAAATGTTAGAAACCTTTCAATACTTTGTACTTAGTCTTGTTGGTAGAATGGAGGTTATCATTTCCTGTGGACATTCTGTACATGCCTCCTCATGTGGGTGCCATTGGCGGAGCGGTAGTCACAGTCTGAGCAGTGGTAAGGTTTCTCCCCCGTGTGGATGCGCATGTGGCGCGCGAGATGATTGGAGCGAGTTTTGTAGTCGCAGTAGAGGCAGGCGTAGACACCTTTCTCTGGCGGAGGTCTCTCCCTCTTGGGATGGGCAGTCAGTGTGTGTTTGGCCAGATCCACGCGGTGGGCTCCGACGTAGCTGCACTGTTCACAGCTGTGGTCATCGTCACGTCTCCTACGCTTCCTGGCTGCTGGCCTCGATGCGGCCTTGGGAGATTGCTCCAAGTCCCAGGTGAACTTTGGAGGTTCTTTCAAAGGACTTGCAGGTCTGTGCTGGATGAAGGAAACAATTTCAGGCTTGACAGTTGTCCTGACTCTCTTGCTGCAACGGACCTGGGGCTTCCCGTCAAGATCCTCTGGAGGTCCGTCAGCAGACTTCACTTCCTTGCCTCGCCACTTCTCACCTTTGAGCCGGTGCTGGAGCAGATGGGCCTTGTAGTTGCGGACTCTGGCGGACTTGTAGCCGCAGTGCGGACAGGAGTGGCGCAGGACCTTGGTGTGGGTGGCGTGGAAGTGCTCTGTGAGGAGCTCTGTGCGGGTGGTGGAGAACTTGCACTGGCCGCAGCGGTGAGGCCTCTCCCCCGTGTGGGTCAGCTGATGGCGACTCAGACACCTGAGGTGGCCGGTCCTGAACTCACACTCCAGACATTTGAACGGCTTCTCCCTGCGATGCTCCTCCTTGTGGGCCGCCAGCTTGTCAGGTTCAGTGGTGCGGAAGGAACAGCTGTTGCACTGCAGGGGGAGGTTGAGGCCGTGGTCCTTGTGCCGGTGGTAGGCCAGCTTCCCCGCGGTGAGAAACCCCTCTCCACAGAGCCCGCACCTGTGAGAGGCCGCACCTTCATGCACGGCTCTGCAGTGATTGGCCAGAGTGGAGGCCCGGCTGTAGACTGCGGGACACTGGGCGCAGGGGAAGGATTTCCTATCCTTGTGGCTCTTCAGGTGCTGGACAAAGGTGTAGGGATGCTTGAAGTCCCGGCCACACGGCTTGCAGGTGAAGGAGCTGCTGTGGGTCGTGAGGTGTCGGGCCAGGTTCTGTGGCTTCAAGGTTTGGAAGTCACATTTCTCACACTTCAGTCCTTTGTCTGCAGTTTTGCCGTGTTGTCTGGCAGAGTGGCGCTGGAGCTGGAGCCGAGTGGGGAAGGAGGCCAGGCACGTGTGGCACGGGTGTTTGCCCACGACTGCACACAGCATCACAGAGTTGGCAGAGTGCCATTGTCTCATTGTCAATCCACCAAGGAATGGAAGGATCCACACAAAGCAACAAACCCAGAACAACATCTAAACTGCCACAACATGGTTCCCCAGATTAGAAGCAGGCCTTGCAGTACATTCAGTGACAGAAATGCCCTCTTCCATTAGCCACCACAAGGAACCAGCAGCCTCACCCGACCAGAGTCTTCACCACATTGACTCTGATCTTTGTACCCACCAAGTATACTCAGACTTCCAGTCCAGATACTGGAGTTAGGAAGAGAGGCAATAAGCTGTTGTAAACAAGGATTTGATCAGCTCTCCTCATTCTCCAATATAGGTATTCCAAGGGTGAACTGAGAAGCAACAACACCAAAGTTTCCTGCTGCACTGACCTTGAAGTCCATCCATCGATGGCTGTGCCCCCACCTCAGCTCCGGACCAGGACAGCAGCTCTGTGCCGGCCTCAATGGGACGGATCACTCTCAGGAACAGCCTCCCACAGTACCGGAACATGGCGACATTCTGCAGTGACTGGACTGGGCTGATGTTGAGGGACACGGACCAGTGGTGCCTGGTGCCTATGGGACCCAGCCGGAGGTTCCTGGCCAGGGGCACGTCGGCCCACACACCGAGTCCACAGCTGGGAATGGAGGAGGTTCTCACACTGAGTCCGCTGGGTGGACCTCCAGCCTGGGACACATTCTGTCAACACCAAGTCTCCATTCTTTTATTTATACGCATGGGTGCATAATGTAGCTGCTGTATTGTCCGTGAGGTCAAGAGACGTACGGACCTCTATGGTGTTGATATTCCCCAAACAACTTCAAAGAAATTTATTTACGCAGATGATACAGCCATTCTAGCCCAAGCAAAGACTTTCGAGGAACTGGAAATTCAACTGAATAAAGATCTTGAAACTCTACATAATTACTTTGAAAACTGGTCTCTGAGACTTAATCCTGCAAAATCTGTACATTGCTGTTTCCATCTTAACAATCACAGAGCTGAAAGAAAACTCAAACTATTTATCAATAACTCTCAGATAACTCATAGCGAACATCCCAAATACCTAGGCATTCATCTTGACCGCACTCTCACCTTCAAAACTCATCTCACCAAGTTAAAGGGGAAACTATCATCACGTAACAATATCCTCCATAAGCTGGCCGGCTCTTCCTGGGGCAGTGATGCCAACACCCTGCGTACTTCTGCCTTGGCATTGATCTTCTCCACGGCTGAGTATTGTGCTCCAGTCTGGGAGGGGAGCTGCCACACGAAGCTAATAGACACACAACTAAATTCTACCTTACGAATTATAACAGGAGTTTGCCAACCTACAAGAATCGACTGGCTTCCAGTTCTTGCTCACATCTCTCCGCCTGAGCTACGCAGAAAGGAAGCCACCAAGAAAATGTACCAAAAACTCTTGGACTCGCCCGACCTCGAAATTAACCCAATCCTACAGTCTCCCCCAAAACATCGACTAAAATCAAGGAAGCCGATATGGTCCAGAGGAAACCAACTTCTCTCCCAAAATTTTAATATCTCAGAAGCATGGACAAATTCCTGGATCAGCTCCGATATCCCAAACAAGAACCTTATCACAAGCCCAAGTGTCAAGATCCCAGGTTTTTCCCTCCCTCGACGAGAATGGGTGCTTCTAAACCGCTTTAGGACAGGACAGGGAAGGTGTGCAGAGCTGATGAAGTTATGGGGCTACACCAAAGATCCAAATTGTGCCTGCAACGTCCCACAATCAATGTCCCATATACTAGACGACTGCCCGCTGTACAAATTCAATGGAGGAATCTCCAATCTCCACTCTGTCACCCCGGAAGCCCTGAACTGGCTGAAGGCCTTGCCTCTCAGACTTTAATGACCGATATGTCCTCACTTCTTTTTTCTAGATTTGGTTCATTTTGTCTCCTCTCTAATTGTAAAGATGTTGCTGTATCACCTCATAAGCATAAATAAATTTATACGCATGGACAATACTTAAGGAAGTAGAAAGTCTTTGATGCATCAGTCTTTTTTTTTAAGGAGGCAGAGGCAATTTTGATCACCCTTGGTTATCTCGTGTGTCTTCAATAAAGGTCACTGTAATATCTTTCAGAGTTATTGTCCCAATATACATTCTAAAAGGTATAACTTCCTTAAGTTTTGTCCACGAGTAATATTTGTGGAGGGAGTGAATGTCCAAGCTGGAAACCCTGACTGAAAAACTTGTATTCTAATTCTAATTCTTGCACAACCAGGGAATATAAGTTACCCAACAGAGCTCTGGTAGCTCCAAGTGAAAACAACACATGGGGAATATTTACAAAGTCAGCCACCAACATTACATAACCTACACATGGTTTATTATAAAGTAATGTATTTGCTGATGGAGCTCCTAGCACATGGAGCTATAGACGGAGAAAGTGAGAATATTGACCTCAATTAAGTCTCAGATGTCCCTAACTGCTATTTCAAAGGATATATTGATTAAGGAGAACAAAATAAATTTGCATAGTTATTTATACATATAAAATGAAAGGATTTATGCACGAATGTTTCTTTTATACATAATACAACCTTCTACTGTCCTTACTGCGATGAAAAAATATATATTGGGAGGGCTTGGCTCATCAGTGGTGAACCCTCCCAGCGGTTTCGCCAATTTAATCCACCAGACCGCTTCTCAGAGCTCTAATACTGTATTGGATCATTCTGCTTTTATATGCTACACTGAAGGATGGAATCTTAGGAATGGTTTTCAAGAAAACTATGGACATAAGCTTATAGGACAGTAGAGGGTTCACCACTGATGAGCCAAGCCCTCCCAATATATTTTTTCATCGCAGTAAGGACAGTAAAAGTTTGTATTTGTATAAAAGAAACATTCGTGCTTTTAAATACTTCCATTTTATATGTATAGATGGCGCGTTATTGCTTTGTGTTAATTTATGCCTAACTGGCTTTGTCTTTATTGTTTGCTGAAGAGCATTGCTCGATGAAAATATTTGAATGTAATTCTACTGTCCTATAAGCTTATGTCCATAGTTTTCTTGAAAACCATTTCTGAGATTCCATCCTTCAGTGCTGCGTATATAAGCAGAATCGTCCAATACAGTATTAGAGCTCTGAGAAGCGGTCTGGTGGATTAAATTGGCGAAACCGCTGGGAGGGTTCACCACTGATGAGCCAAGCCCTACCAATATATTTTTCATCGCGGAAAGGGCAGTAGAAGTTTGTATTATGTATAAAAGAAACATTCGTGCTTTTAAATCCTTTCATTTTATATGTATAGATGGTGCGTTATTGCTTTGTATAGTTATTTATAGTTACATAGTTATTCATATTTACATAGTTACTATACTAAATGATTAGATAGTGAGAGACCATCTATCACACGACAGATGCTCACATCGATGCTAGAACAATTAGATGAGAGGGCTTGGCTCATCAGTGATGAACCCTCTCAGGGCAGTTTAGCCAAATAAATCTCCAGACAGCTCTATTGAGGCCAGTTTGTCCGATATGTAATATCTGCACGTTGGGATCTATGGAGATAGGATGGTTGCACGTGTAATGAGAAATTAATTTTATCTTAGTGTAGTAAAACTTATTTTAAAGTAGTTTCCATTAAAAATTAGCAATGAAGTATTTCACAATTTCATTAAAAAGTTATTTAAAGAAAACAAAGTTTTTTGAGGTAATATGAACCTGCATTACAAATTTGAAACATTAAGTTCACAGTTGATAAGGTACAATTTGGATTATAGATTAGATACACAAGGTATTAAGACCAAATATAAATAATGTGTGACATTTTGGCAACAACATTGTTACCATCATCAGACAAAAGTAGTGCATGAAAGTAGTTATTACTGTTTACACATTTGATAACAGTACTAACTATTTAAGAACAGGATGCGTTAGTATTCTCATTCAGTACTTTTGTCTGATGATGGTAACAATGTTGTTACCAAAACGTCACACATTATTTGGATTTGGTCTTATTAACTTTGAATAAAATTACATAAAGCTCTTAGAACAATGTTAAAGCACAATTTGGATTATAGATTATAATCACGAGGTAATAAGACCAAATGCAAGTAAATAAATAGTGTGTGACGTTTTGGTAACAGTGTAGAAGATGGTAACAATGCTGTTACCAAAATGTCACACACTATTTATTTATTTGGATTATAAACACAAGGTAATAAGACCAAATCCAAATAAATAAATAGTGTGTGACATTTTGGTAACAGTGTAGAAGATGGTAACAATGCTGTTACTGAAACGTCACACACTATTTATTTATTTGGATTATAAACACAAGGTAATAAGACCAAATCCAAATAAATAAATAGTGTGTGACATTTTGGTAACAGTGTAGAAGATGGTAACAATGCTGTTACTGAAACGTCACACACTATTTATTTATTTGGATTTGGTCTTATTACCTTGTGTCTTAGAACAATGTTTCAATAAACCAACATTACAAATTTGCAACACTTGCCCCACACAGTGCATGTGAGGTCATTTACAATCATTCTTTTATTGCCATTGTTGTGTAAATTCTTGTGGTCCAAAAATATATTGTCACGGCAGAGAAGACAAGTACAGTGGTGGTGCTCCATGGTTAAACCAATTCCTGAGGTCCTCTCCAATTTACAATTACAAGTATTCCAAATGTAAGTTAAAAATAATTCATTAACAAGATCTATAGAAAACATGACAATAATTTCACCAGTGAGAATCTGCCAGCATGGTGTAGTGTGAAATATTTTAGGTGATAAACTAACACCACAGTAATTATTCAATGTATTAAGTTCTATAATAATAAATTGATCTATAAATACAGTAGAACCTCTCTGACAACACCTAGTTACAGAGCCAAAGTGTCCTTTAGTTGAGAGGTGTCCTCTTACTGGAGAGTTGTTATATAGGAAATTTGGTAATTTTATAAATGGAAACTGTCCTTTGTAGAGAGGTGTCCTCTCATGAAGGTTGTTCTACTGCATTGGTGATGGAAAGTGTCCTTTGTAGAGAGGTGTCCTCTAGCGGGAGTGTCCTCTCATGGAGGTTGTTCTACTGCATTGGTGATGGAAAGTGTCCTTTGTAGAGAGGTGTCCTCTAGCGGGAGTGTCCTCTCATGGAGGTTGTTCTACTGTATTGGTGGTGGAAACTGTCCTTTGTAGAGAGGTGTCCTCTAGCGGGAGTGTCCTCTCATGGAGGTTGTTCTACTGCATTGGTGATGGAAACTGTCCTTTGTAGAGAGGTGTCCTCTAGAAGGAGTGTCCTCTCATGGAGGTAGTTCTACTGTATTGGTGATGGAAACTGTCCTTTGTAGAGAGGTGTCCTCTAGAAGGAGTGTCCTCTCATGGAGGTAGTTCTACTGTATTGGTGATGGAAACTGTCCTTTGTAGAGAGGTGTCCTCTAGAAGGAGTGTCCTCTCATGGAGGTAGTTCTACTGTATTGGTGATGGAAACTGTCCTTTGTAGAGAGGTGTCCTCTAGAAGGAGTGTCCTCTCATGGAGGTAGTTCTACTGTATTGGTGATGGAAACTGTCCTTTGTAGAGAGGTGTCCTCTAGAAGGAGTGTCCTCTCATGGAGGTAGTTCTACTGTATTGGTGGTGGAAACTGTCCTTTGTAGAGAGGTGTCCTCTAGTGGGAGTGTCCTCTCATGGAGGTAGTTCTACTGTATTGGTGGTGGAAACTGTCCTTTGTAGAGAGGTGTCCTCTCATGGAGGTTCTACTGTATAGAGTTAAATATTTCAAAATCCATGAGAAAACTGTCTCTCACTGGGAGCTGTGATATAAAGTGTAGCCATGGGACAGTGTGATAAACAAGCCACAACTCCATACAGGGAGTATGTCTCACCTTGGAGTCCTGGAGCCAGGTGAAGGGTCCGTGGTCCGGGCACTCACCGGAGTATTCCTCCAGACATTCCTCGCAGTCTGAGCAGCCATAGTTATCCAGTCATGTGACACTACAAGGGTTGTTTACAGTACTGGACACCAGGTAGCCTCCCTCCAGTGTTGTACTTACATACCAGAGCTAATTGGAATTTTTGATGATGAAAAATGTCTTTGATATAAACACAAGGTAATAAGACCAAATCTAAATAAATAAATAGTGTGTGACGTTTCAGTAACAGCGTTGTTACCATCTTCAGACAAAAGTACTGAATGAGAAATTTTACCACAGCATATTTTAAATAGTTACTGTTATCAACTAAAACATTTAAAACATGCTGTGGTAAAATTTCTCATTCAGTACTTTTGTCTGAAGATGGTAACAACGCTTTTACCGAAACGTCACACACTATTTATTTGGATTTGGTCTTATTACATTGTTTTATAATCTATAATCCAAATTGTGCCTTATCAGTCTTTGATAAAACTGTGTAATGGGAGCCTGCTGGAGTTTCTACTGGGACTTAAAAACAAAAGGTAATAAATAAATGATGTATGACATTCTATAACAATTCTGTCACCACAATGTCACACACGATGTACAGTGGTACCTCGACATACGAGTTTAATTCGTTCCGCAACCTTGCTCGTATCTTGAATTACTCGTATCTCGAAGCAAATTTTCCCATACAAAATTCCCATTTAAAATCACAGATTAATATCTTCAACACTACCGAACCGAACTCGTATCTCGAATTTCGCTCGTAACTCAAAGCAAAAAATCACTTGCTCGTCGGCTCGTATCTCGAAAAACTCATATGTTGGGGCGCTCGTATGTCGAGGTACCACTGTATTTGGTTTTATTGCCTTGTGTTTATATTGTACCTAATCATTGGTTGGGATTTGAAAATTCTGAATTATACAAATTGTTAGATCCTGGTTGATTCAATTAAAGTGAGGTACAACTACCTCCCTATCAACACCTAGTTACAGAGCCAAACTGTCCTTTGTGGAGAGGTGTCCTCTTACTGGAGAGTTGTTAAATAGTAAAAATGGTAATTTTGCAAATGAAAACTGTCCTTTGTATAGAGAGGTTTCCTCTAGCGGGGTGTCTGCTAAAGGGATATGTCCGCTATATATGTAAATATATTTTAAAACATTAAAATTTGATGGAACAATGACATTAGCAAAAAATGCACCAAAACATTGTCTGCACAGATTCAAAGCATATTTCACTGCCATATTGTTATGCAAAATGCTTTATATGCAACACTGAAGGGTTGAGGACACCATTGGTTGAACCAAGAGTAGATTAAACTGCCAAAACAGCCAGAGTGAGTGTTCTCCACTGATGAGCCTCCACTTACATTCAGTGTGTGGACATTTTTCTTTCAGACAATAACATAGGATCAAATATTATACTTTCCTCAACATATGCACTGTGTTATAATTTTAAATGCCATCTGATAAGGCACAATTTGGATTATAATATATATAGTCACGACCGTCTTTCCTCATCACCCTCTGTCACGGATGAAATTTAAAAATTAAAAAAAGATGCCGAAACCCGGGATCGAACCAGGGACCTTTAGATATTCAGTCTAACGCTCTCCTAACTGAGCTATTTCGGCTTATTTTATTTATTTCTATAGAAGCTTCTATCTCTATAATTATGTATATTTTCAAAAAGTCAATTCATACCTCTTCGCTGGAGACCATTTGGTACATAAGGTACAATTTGGATTATCTATATATATAAAAATAAATGTTTGTATGTTTGTTTGTATATGTCCGGTATACAAATTCACAGTAGTTCACTAATTCAAACCAAAATTTCCATACATAGGTAAAATAAATACGGGGAAGACGATAGGCTATTTTAAAAATATATAAATCAATTATTAAAACTATATATTTTTAGTCAGAAAATGATGATGACGATATTGCTGTATCATGTTTGATTATCAGATACAAAATTATATCGGGAAAAATTCCAAAAAGCAGAGACCACGGGTGAAACCAGTTCATTATTTTGTACACAGGAACAAAATTCTAACAGAAAAACATTCATTCGAGCATAAAACAAAAGCCAGATCATCTTTCTATAAAAATATCGCTTCTCAGACACAAAGTTTGGAGCGGGACGTTTCACAAGAGTGACATCCACGGCGCCAATTTATAATTGTAACAAATAGTATTTCAATAAAAACATTTAATCGGGTAAAACACGGGCGTTGCCCGGGTCATTCGGCTAGTAGATTATAAAAACAAGGTAAAAAGACCAAATCCATAAATAGTGTGTCTATTTATCTATTTGGATTTGGTCTTTTTACCTTGTGTCTAAATGCCATCTGTTGATACATTTTGTGATTATTATATATATTTATGAAACAAATGCTAAAAATGATAAATTTGGATTATAGATTAGAACACAATAAGACCAAATCCAAATAAATAAATTGTGTGTGACATTTTGGTAACAGTACTTTTGTCTTATGGTGGTAAAAACGCTGTTATCAAAATGTTACAAACAATTTATTAACTTGGATCAGAAACACAAAGTAATAAGACAAAATCAAAAAAGTAATAATAATAATAATAATAAATAGTATGTGACATTTCGGTAACAACCCTGTTACTGAAATGTCAGACACTATTTATTTGGTCTTATTACCTTGTGTTTATAAATGCCGAAAAACCATCTCAAAATGTGCACTCTATTTACATATAACTGAAATAGGCAACAGCAGTTTTACATTGTTTTAAGGCAACTGTTGAAAGGCACGTGGCCAGAAAGATAGCCACATATATAACTCAATGAATGAACATTTAAATAATAATTGAATCATCTTCTGATCTTCACCCATTCGATAAGTTAGAGTTGTGATTGACCATTTGGTCTCACTATGGCAACTGTGGGATCTACGTGCTTACTTTTTTAAAAGGAAAACCTGAAATTGATGAATAACTCACTAACCTTGATATGCAATTAATTGTTTCATCTTTCTCAAATTATAGAAACTTCTTGTTTACTTGGTGCACATATTTAAAATACACTCATGGGCAAAACTTAAGGAAGTGGAAAATCTTTGATGTTGCCAGTCTTCTATTTTTTTGAAGAAGAAGACAGAGGTTTGGATTATAGATTATAATAAAAGAAAATAAGACCTAATCCAAATAATTTATTAGTGTGTAAATTATTTGGATTAAGTCTTATTTTCTTTTATTATAATCTATAATCCAAATTGTGAACACACTAATAAATTATTTGGATTAGGTCTTAAGACAGAGGTTGTTCACACTTGGTTATCTTGTGTGTCTTCAATAAAGGTCACTGTAATATCTTTCAGAGTTATTGTCCCGATATACATGCTACAACTTCCTTAAGTTTTGTCCATGAGTGTATTTATACTCTAAACTTACAATAAACAATGTAGTTGTGTCAGAACCTACCTATTTGAAGGTGTAAATGCTGGCAGATCTTTTTTTTTTTGCTTATCCCTAGTACACGTGGTACAGGCCATGATAATCATGGTGGGTAGAAGTAGGCGACTGCTTTTACTGTAAATACACCACATGTCTACACATGTGAAAAGCAGTTCTTGACTTTGCACTTAGAAATGTACCAGAGCTCCATTTGGTTACTTGCACTCACTGGTGGGGTTGGACTTTTGCAAGAATTGATCTTTTTCAAATGTCTCTATCTCTTGTAACAGTTTTGTGATAGCATAAGACTATAATTAAAAACAAAAATGCCATTTCCTGACCTCTCACATGAACATTTTAGATGGCAGAGCGCCATCTAGTGGAACAAAAATCAACTAAATATTGATTTAAATTGTTCCATAATATTTGGCCAACCCAATTTGTTGATAAATCAAGAAAAGCCAACCATGAATATGTTTCAGGCTGTTGGCCTTAAATGGCCATTTCTTGATTTCTCAGGAAGCCTCTTGAAAATAATTTTTGGTCATTGAGGTACAGCCTACTCCACGCTGACGAGAGCCAACAGCCCGAAATACGTTCATGGTTGGCTTTTTATTTATTTATCAAGAAATTGGGTTGGGCAAATATCAGGGAACAAGTTAAATCAATGTTTAGTTTATTTCTGTTCCACCAGATGGCGCTCTGCTATCTAAAATGTTCATGTTAACATAGTCAGGATACCATTTATTTTTAAGATCAACATCTCTGACTTTTTTTCTTATTTTTTTACCAAGACTAAAACTACAAGGTAATAAGACCAAATCTAAAGTGTGCCTTACCAAGACTATAATTGTAAGACAAATATATTGAGTCAAAAATTAACTGCTAAATAGTATATTTTATTATATTTTAAATGGCCAGCTTTCAAGCTGATGGTCAGTTTCCCCATTGTAACAAACTGGTGAGTTACATGGTTGTTGTCTTCTTACATGCTGGGTTCTCAATGACTGAAATACATATTGCTATATCCCATAGATTTTTCCATGCCTTACCAAGACTATAATTGTAAAACAAGCATA